>OZ038518.1:21574137-21586637 GCA_964036315.1 Acanthosepion esculentum | reverse complement strand
AGCACTTAAGCCAAAACGGAACAGAGTCCATTTGAAAAAAAGCACTTATTTCAACCCGTCCGAAACAGATTTGTTGACTTGAATCAGGTATCGAGTAGTTTAAATGTAAATACCGATCGAAATAAAAGAGTTTCAAAGTAGTATGGTTACATCGCACCCCATTCGACAAACATTACATTTTCATATTTTGTAAGAGCGACCAACATATATGGCACAAACGAAGAAAACTTGTTAAGACAATAGTCGATCTGTCCACCACGAAAGTTCAAAATACAACCGATAAAGAATGCAATAAATGTGGAACGATAATCTGGTGCGATAAATTAAAAAGAAAATGCAACGGTATACATGAATTTATGTCTATAAAAAGTTAGTCAAATCAAGAAAAGCCAGGATTTTGTTGAGAATCAGGGTCGCTCTCACATCGCGAAAGATTTGGAAAAGAGAATAAAAAATAAGTCTGTGGAAATCCATCCTGTACTCGCAAGTAAAACCCAGACACGAGTATTTAACAATATATTTCTACAAAATAAGGGCCAAACAAGTTGTTCCCAACCTATTCTTATCCCACCTAAGCATATCTAAAATAGTGATGTCCCCACCCTGTGACATATAATTCTTCTAATTAAAAAAGTGCATTTCTATTCACTTGGGCGAAGTCTAAAAGACCATTACCCTGACTTTCCTTAAGAGCTTGGGTTTGTATATATGAAAGAGTATTTTAGTAGAATTTTACAATATTTATAAAAATACTATATATATATATACAGGGTGTTGCAGCAAAATACGACACTTGACAAAAAGAAAACGAAATAGGTAATAAAAACAAAATTTATATATGCAGATACCTGAGAGTTTGTTACCTTACTAACGATAGGCAGAATGACAGGTGGATTTGTAAAGACATCGAAGCGTTTCCCGTCGTGAAGCATCCGAAGATTCCCTCCTCCGTCATGGTCCTTGGCGTGATCCTCCGTTCTTCTTTCAAAATGGCCTGAGAGTCATCTACCAGGAGGTGCTGAGGAGCGTAGTGAAGCCCCGGGTGGACGAGATAGCCGCCAGACGCCCCTACCTCTTCCAGCAAGACTCCGTTCCTGCACACAATGACAAGACGACCCAGGCGTGGCTGCTCAACAATGTTCCTCACCACTGGTCGCCCGGACTTGTGGCCGCCCTTCTCACCCGACTGCAACCCCTTGACTATTTCTTCTGGGGCGTTATCGAGACCAAGACCAACAAGCACGCCCACAACTCGGTCGACTCTCTGAAATCTGCCATCGTGGAGGCGTTCGCCGCTATGGACAAGGACATGGTCGTCAAAGTGTGTGACTCATTTCGCCCGCGACTTGTGATGGTCGGCGCCGCCGGCGGTGGTTACATTGAAAAATAATGTAGTATGTAACTAACTGTTGCTAAATAAAGTGTCGGGTCTCTGCATATACAACTTTTGCTTTTTATTGTTTTTATTGCCTATTTCGTTTTCTTTTTGTCAAGTGTCGGATTTTGCTGAAACACCCCATATATATATATATATATATATATATATATATATATATATATATGTGTGTGTGTGTGTGTGTGTGTGTGTGTGTGTGTTTGGGTGCCTATAGTACGAGGTGAAAAAATGAACACATCTATAGAAAGTTGATTTTTTGTATTTTACCAAGACATGTGAGAAATAAAATTCGTTTATTAACACAGGGTATTAATACAGGTGTAAATATGTGCGTTACACAAGTCAAAAATTGATTTAGTATTTTGTTGCGTAACCCTTTGCTTTAATAACAGGTACTGACGGCGGCGCAGCGTCTGTTATAGGTACAGAGCCGCACACAAGAGTGACGCTCTGCTCTGATGTCGCACGAAATCCTCGGGCGGCAAGGTCATCGATAGTCTTCAGTTTTGGTGTTTCTAGGGATTGTGACCTCTGCACCACTATATATATGTTTCGGTCCCGGCTTGAAGGAATCGGACGTCTAGCCACACTTACGAGCTGTGATACAGCAGCGAAACAGTCTGTCTATGGATGACTATATTTGTAAAATCAATACGCTAGATTTAGTTGTGTAACTCTACCGAGTGGAGATAGCTCTGGCTGACACCAAATTAGTTGAGTTTCAATCCTGACTTGAGGCATTCGGAAGTCTAGTCGCACTGAGGAGCTGTGATACAGCGAAACAGTACTGTCTGTGAATGACATAATTTAGCTCTTGAAAATACATTTCAATTGAGCACTGTTGAGTGATAAGCTAATTCTATAAACAACAGCCACCTGCACTAATGCAAAGCTCTTCAGTAAAATGAATGGAGCACTTTGGCTGATTGGCATTTGTTTACATTTGTAAAAACAATACGCTAGATTTAGTTGGGTAACTCTACCGAGTGAAAATAGCTCTGGCTGACACGAAATTAGTTGAGTTTCAATCCTGGCTTGAGGCATTCGGAGGTCTAGTCGCACTGAGGAGCTGTGATACAGCGAAACAGTACTGTCTGTGAATGACATATATATATATATATATATATATATATATATATATATATATATATATATATATATATTGGGACGGATATTTATTAACGTTTATTAGAAATAATGCGAAAACAAATTCAGTTATTTATTATTATCAAAGATATAATTACCTTCATTTTCACTGAGTGTAGCATACTCCAAAGGTAACACATTTTTTGATTTCACCTTTTCAGTATTATTTCTTACTCAAAATATTTTTGAAAGACTGTTTAAAGCCCTAAATGACACTGTATACGATAAGCTGTAAGGAAGAGGATCATGCTGGTTGACTCGTAGTCTATAGAAGTGAAAAACGTAATTACTTTGCGAACAGCCTAATAGTAGATATGATGACCTAATTCTAGACAGTTTCCTATCACTCGAGTTTGGTTGGTTGACTCACAATTCATAGCGGTGAAATACGTAATTATTTTCCGAACTCTCCAATATATATGTATGTGTGCTCGTTGTGTGTGCAGTAATTTGCCAGTCGAATACCATTAACTTACAGATTTTTCGTGTTATTTAATTTCCTGTGCAAAATGAATTCGATTCTATCGAACAGAACCTCATGTGCTATGTTTCCGATTAATATGGTATAGCTATTAAATAGACCTAGTAACATTTCTGCGCATGCGCCCAATAACGTCACTTCCGCTCTTAAGGAACAAACATGGCGAAATTTGGATCCGAAAAGTTCTAGTTATTTGCTTGAGGCATTTTTTCAGTTTTTTTTTTTTTTTTTTTTTTTTTTCTAAATTTCGAGTGTGATTTTTCTTAATTTACATATACTGAGTGCAATCTATCGGTAAATCCAAATATTCATGTTATGGTATGTAAATGGAACACCTCGATGTCACGTAATGTTTAGCAAGATAGTCAAAATAGAAGAATTATGAATGAGTGATTTCGATGGGTGTCCTATATCTTCGGACGTGTGCCACATCTAAATCACGCTTAGAAAATTCACCATATCTCATGGTGAATGGGATGAGTAACAGCATAGATCGAAATCGTGGGCTGAAGAAATGTTGTAATTAATAATAATACTAGTAGATAACACCAAAATACTCTTTTTTCTTTCTATGTTCCGTGACATTTCACGACATAGGCGATCATGGCTCTCCACCTCCCTCTATTCCTTGCAGCTCTCAACAAGTTCCTTCCCTCTCCCACCTCCCCAGACCACGTTCTGTCATCCACTTGCTTAAGCCCGCCAGGTATGTCACGCGTTGTTTCCCCTTGTCTCTCTTTCATTCTATTCGACCCGTGAGTACCAGATTCTCCAGGCCCTCATTATGTGTCCCAGGAACTTCAGCTACCTCTTCCTGATGCTAAGTATAAGCCTCCTCCTTGTTTTCATCCTCTCTAAGACCTCATCGTAGCTCACACGCTCGGTCCTTAGCATCCTTCTGTAAAACCACATCTCCGTTGCCTCGAGTCTCTTCTTCATCTTTGAAGAAATCGTCCAACATTCGCTGCCGTGAAGAAGAACAGATATCACGTAACAGCTCAGTATTCTTTTCTTTGTTACCAAAGAAATCCTCTTGTCTCGCAATACTCTGCCCAGCTTTTGGAATGCTTCCTTGGCCATCCCAATACGTCTACGGATCTCAGTGTCGCATTTACCGACCTCTGTCAGAAATCTTCCCAGATATTTAAACTTCTGCGTCTGCTTGATTCTAGTTTCCCCGACCTGCAAATCGCAAAATACTGTACTTCACCCAATACAAGGAAAGACTCAAATCTCTAAAATATACAAAATAAACAGCCCACATTCAATAAAATAACATTTGCCACGGGAGAAGTTGTCTTAAATAAACATGATACAATTATGGCACGCACATTTTATGATAATAATAAAATAAAATTTTAAATTACATTAAAAAATAAATAAATGATATTCTTTTTGTGAGGCCTCATTCTCAATAGACGTTAAACATGACGTCACGGTAGACCATTTGAAATATTTAGCTTTCCCAAGAGTACCAGGATGCAGACAAAAGAATGGAAATAACCACATAAACACTGCATCTTCATAATGACTGCAAAATTCAAAAGTACTTGAACAAAAATAGCAAAATATGAAGTTCGAAAAGTTTATCCACAAATTGAGAACAATACTCGACCCATCTGAAAATTGTAAAAAATACAATAAAAATGAAACAGACTACTGGGTGTTAGTATAAGATTTTATCGCCTATGGGGTGTGTATGTCGCCAAGAAATGTATACACTCTTCCGGTATATCTTCGGACGTTTGAAAATACGCATATTTTTCTCACTGAATCCCCTCTTTATAAATTCTCTGTGTTAAATTTTAATGCCCCCTCCATCTTTGGACCTCCCTGCCTCTCTCGTCTGTTACCCCTCTAAATAGATCTCATGTCCTCCCATATTCTCACACATATACTCTTACTAATTTTTTCCCGGAGTTGTTTTTTCTGTTTTCTTTTTGAATCTGTAGGTCTGATGAATTGGATCGTAATTACGATTCCAATGGAATAAATTATGACCATGGAATATTAGTGTTTAAGTCTTTTTATTATATCCTTACTCTGTCCTGGACATTGAGTTCTACCTGGATCATATCCTCTTGGAATTATTTTTATACATATATGTATGTGTATATATAATTGCATATGTATGTGTATATTCACCACTAATATTGTCTATATATATATATATATATATATATATATATATATATATATATAGACAATATTAGTGGTAAATATACACATACATATATATATATATATATATATATATAGACAATATTAGTGGTAAATATACACATACATATATATATATATATATATATATATATATATATATATATATATATATATATATATATATATATATATATAATATTAGTGGTAAATATACACATACAATATATACACATTGAGGAATCGGAGAGCCGAGTTCGAATTCCAGTCGAATCCTTTACATTCACTTACGTGCTAATACCCTTGGGAAAGGTGTGAATCCTCTTCTTCTCCCTCCAACTATGAGTAAATAGCAGGACAGACTGGGTTCTATATATACAGGAGAAGCTGGTATAGGAGAAGGACAACTCTGAATTCAAAACCTGCGGAGGGTCGTTTGGGGACCTTGTGGCATTCGTTGCACCAGGTCCCTGTATTCGTCCCTGCAAAAAGTGTGGATGGCCCTACACAAAGCCTTCACCACTATAATCAAATCTTGTGAGGGTGTCCGGCTTTCAGTTTCTGGTAACTGATCTGTCTGGCCCTCATACGTCGAGTTCGACGGGAGAGTCCATCATATGGTGGTACTCGTTTGGAAAAACCTCGGATAGCTCAACTTACAGTAGAACAAATCAGTACCCGAGGAAAAATGTGGAATAAAATAAGAAAGAACCAAGAACATTAAAAAAAGGCGAAAACAATCGTCCAGTGTTTAAGCTCCAAGTCCAAAGAAAAAAAAAACAACACGAGTAAAAAGACAACTACGTAAAGTGCTCAATACGCTAAGTAGAGCAAAATCTTAGATAATCCTAAGGAGCCAGGCAAACCTACTTAAACAGATCTTCAAGGAAGCTGAAGATCCGTTTAGGTGAAACCAACGTAGGTTTGCCTGTCTCCTTAGGGTTATCTTTTATATATATATATATATATATATATATATATATATATATATATATATATATATATATATATATATATATATATATATATATGAAATTATTAGGAGAATTTGATAATTATATTTAAGTAATTCATCGTGTCTGAAACCGCAATAGAATGCAGAAAGCACTGGACGGCCGTTTCCTCCTATATTTGGGACTCATCAGCAGTGCGCATCCACTACCGAGAATTGAAACCCTGACAGTTAGGTTGTCAAGGAAACACTATACCAGCAGTTCCAACGGGCCTCGGTGACGAAGTGGTAGCAAATCAGACTCAATATAGCGCCGCTCGCTCACATATTCCGTGGTGGAACTCTATTGAGATGCTCTTTAACCATAGGACTGTGTCTCCTGGAGCCACGACTACTATCACCAAGCCGCTCACTCCAGAGCATTACAAGCCGGTTCAAGCAGTGATATACATATGAAATTATTAGGAGAATTTGATAATTATATTTAAGTAATTCATCGAGTCTGAAACCTCAACAGAATGCAGAAAGCACTATAATGAGTCTGATTTGCTACCTCTTCGCCTTGAGGCCCGTTGGAACAGTTGGTATGGTGTTTGCTTGACAACCTGTCAGGGTTTCAATTATCCTTAGTGGATTCGCTCTGCTGATGAGTCCCAAATATAGGCCATCCAGTGCTTCCTGTATTCTGTTGAGGTTTCAGACTCGATGAATTATTTAAGTATATATGTATTCTAAGAAGGACATGGCGATTTTAATTATTCATTTCGTTTAAAATTTTTATTTCAGGAACACCAAGTTGTCCAACACATCTAAACGGAATCTCCTCCGCAAAATTTCATCCGCAAAAGATTTTTCCCTCTATTCGACCTGTGGGTATCAGATTCTCCAGACCCTCCTTTCTCATCACGTGTCCCAGAAATTTCATCTGCCTCTTTTGTTATGTTATGTATAAGCTTCCTCTTTGTTTGTTTCTCCTCCAAGACCTCGTCGTTGCTCACACGCTCGGTCCATGATATCCTCAACATCCTCCTGTAGAACCACATGTCCGCTGGCTCGAGTCTCTTCTTCATCATTGAGGAGACCGTCCAACATTCGCTATTCAATAGGAGGACAGATGTCACCTAGCAGCTGAGTACTCTTTTCTTTGTCTTCAAAGATATTTGCGAATTTTGACTCAGATGCTCAGGTAGAAAATTTAAAATTGTTCAGGAACGTAGGGTTCAAAAGGTTAAGCTAAAAGTGTGACTGTAATCATTGATACCTCTTTTACTCAGTGCTGAATGAAGTGCGCTGACAAAGAAGGAAACTATGTTGAAATATAAATACATATTTGTTTTAAATATACTTTTATTCCTCGTTATGGATTAGGGTAGGGGTGGAGGCTACAAATTTATTGATTAAGTCAGAAGACGACAAATCCGAACAAGATTAGTTGTTTTTGCACAAAAGCAAACATGTGCAGGGTTAAATCGATGTAATCGATAGACAAATAAACATGGAAAAAGATAGACAGACAGACAGACAGAAAGACCGGAAGAGAGAGGCTGGAATGAGCAAAAAATGGATTGATAGGTGGATCTGAAATATAATCAAACAGGTATGCACTGAAATAGATTATTCAATCGATAGATGTAGGAACATGCAGATAGAGAGAGAGAGTGAGTGAGAGAGGAGTTGATTTATTGGCAAAAAAGACAGAGGGAGCAATATATACATCAAAATAGAGCGTGATACATGTATACCTTGTGCATGGCTGTAGATTCCAGCCATCTCAATTAATTGCCTTCTATGCAGATTTCAAATATGGCATCTAACAAGTTCACTACAAACCTCTGCTGTTAGAGATTCCACCCACTTTTAGCCTTAACATAGTTCATTAATTCTTCGTTCACTGCTGATGCATCCAATAACCACTTAAGGCCGGCCGAGTCAGATTTTTATGGGTTACAGCTCACGGCTTCCTAAGTCATTAATAAAAAAAGATCACTCCTCCCCGCATCTCTTTCATTTCATTTTCTCGTCAAAAAAATTATATTTTAAAAATAAAAATCCGTTCTAGACGTAATTTTTTTAATGTCTTTAACATTTTCTTTTATAGATTCTAGGTATAATTCTTCTTTTATGTGACGTGTCCCTTCAGAACGTTGGCGAACATGGCCCTCCAGATCTTTCTGTCATTTGTAGCTCTTAATACATTTGTCTTTTTGTTATTTCTCTCAAAGACTGTTCCACCATACATTTACTCAAGCTCACCAAGTAGGTTACGCACAACTTTCATCTGTCCATTTTTACTACAATCTGTTCTGTGAGTATTAGATTTTCCAAGCCAGCCTTCCTCATTACGTGGCTTAGAAAGCTCAATTGCCTCTTCTTGGTTTTAAATAAGAGTTCTCTTTTTATTTTCATTTTCTCCAAAACCTCCTTGTTGTTCACATAGTATCTTCATGTGTTTCTTTAGAACCACATTGCTGTTGCTTCATGTCTCTTCCTCATCTTTGGGGAGATTGTCATATCCTATATATAACAAGTTGCGTGATGTCTGTCTTCCTATATGACAGCGAAAGCTGTCATATAGGAAGACAGATATCACATAAAAGTTTCTTTGTTTCCAAGATGTTTTTCTATCTCTTCTAGGCAAGACTACGTCAAAAAACAAAACAAAAAAAAACGAGGAGAATTACTTGATTTGGTTTTAGAGATCTGATAGATGTATAACTATGATTATGCATGGATTTTGAGATCTGAAGCTGTTTTCATCTCAGGGAATTATTCCCCCTTTTAATTAAAATAGAATTATTATGTTTAAATTATAGTTAGTCTCCTTACGGTAAGCAAGTAACGCATTTAATGTGATGTTTTATGTTTACATAAACTTTTATTTAAGCTTCTTGAGGTTTCTCCAATATATATATATATATATATATATATATATATATATATATATATATATATCCTGGCCAGTCTTTGATTTGCTCACTGTTGACGCTTGCCAGTGTGTTTGTACAGCGTTACAATTTTCTTACGCTTCCTTGGAGAAACGTCCGTCGCAGACAATGACCGTAGGACAACTAATCAGTACTGTCTGAGCGTGATAAAAATCTGGGATGACGGAATATTTTTCAAAGCCAAAACAAATTTCATCGACCACGAAAAATAGATTCATACACCACTGCAATTGACCTGATATGAGGAACAATAGAATTATTCCTTCTCAAAGTTTGCCTGATAATTTAACGCCTATCAGCTGAATTTTCTTACGAAAATGATGCAAAGCAGTTATATTTTTTTCACAAATTCTGTAAAACTTTCCAATTATTTGATCTAAGGAATATTGTATAATGTGATAATAATAATTATTACAATAACTTATATTGCAAATACGATTTAAAATATGTAATTAATAATAAAATTAATAATATTGTTGCCTCATCATTTTGTATCATGAACTGTTCATAAAAGGAACCCCAGGGGTTTATGGGTGGGTCTAGTATTTACTAAAATGATACCATCAAAATAAATGGCAATGAGGAATATGAAAACGGCAAAAATATTGACGATATTTTTTAAAATTAAAATTTCATTGCCTTTTTCTTGTTTCCAATTGGCGTTTGGGGAGATAGTATCTATTCTACGTGTCCATTTTAAAGAAATATATCCGTTTTTATAGCTTTAATTAAATTTTGTACACCTAAGACGATTAAGAAGCTGACGTTGTCATTATTTTTGAAACCTAGAAAATCAATACACATAACATGTTTGTTGGTTTTAACATAATTAAAAGCACAACAAATACACAATATATATATATATATGATCGACTCTCCCGTCGAATTCGACGTATGAGGGTCAGTCAGAAACTGTGAGCCCGACACCGACACATGAGATTTGATTATAGTGGTGAAGGCTTTGTGCAGGGCCATCCACACTTTTTGGAGGGACGAATACAGGGACCTGGGGCAGTGAGTGCCACAAGGTCCCCAAACGACCCTCCGCAGGTTTTGAATTCACAGTTGTCCTTCTCCTAGACCAGTTGCCATCCAAGGCTATAGAACCCAGTCTGTCCTGCTATTTACCCATAGTTGGGGGGAGAAGAAGAGGATTCACACCTTTCCCAAGGGTATTAGCACGTATATCTATCTATCTATATATATATATATATATATATATATATATATATATACACACACACACACACACAATTATTTAAGTAAATGCTTTCTTTATAATAAACAATACTTATTACATTTATAGAGCTGAATATCCGAGAAAATTCGAAGAAAATATGTTCCTACAACAGGAATCGAACCTGTATCCTACACGGAACTATCATTTGATCTGAAGTGCTATACAACTCAACTATAGAGGAATCGCGTGGTTAGCAAAGTCCAAATTATTGATTTTAAACAACAAATTTCAAATTTCTAAGACACAGATTCGTTTCGGACATTCAGGCCGGTAAATGAAATTAACACTGTTTATAATAAACAGAGAATTTATTTAAATAATTATATTTATAAAAATAACGTATGAACAGAAAATATATTAAAATAATTGTCGGACTTAGCCAATTCGATAATATATATATACATACATATATATATATATATATATATATATATTATAATATTTAAAAAAAAATTATATAAGCTCTACAACTGTATGGAGCACTGTCTTTTAAAAATAAAAACAAAAATACTACAGAACTCCTGATTATTTACATAACGTGTTCTTTCCTATATATATATATATACATGCGTTAACATTCGTTAGATAGATAGATAGATAGATAGATAGACAGATAGATTGAGATAGAGAGGTAGATCGATAGCTAGATAAAAAGATAGATTAATAGATAGATAGATAATGAACACACACACACACACACACAAATATATATATATATATATATATATATATATATATAATTTTCCTTGAAAACGAATGTCAAGTTACTGCGATCAATGTTTTATTTAATTTTTCATGTTTTATAATTTTCTTCTTTTATAAAAAAAAAAAAATTGACCGCCGTAGCTTGTCAGTCATTTTAATGAAGCGTGTATAAAAGCGGGATTGCTACCCAAATACACAATTATATATATATATATATATATATATATATATATATGTATGTGTGTGTGTGTGTGTGTGTGTGTGTGTGTGTGTGTGTTTGTGTGTGTGTGTGTGTGTGTGTGTGTGTGTGTGTGGATCAAGGTTTGAAGATGACAAATGGAAAAGCAATGCCTAACATACCTGGCGGGCATAAGCAAGTGAATGACAGAACGTGGGGTCGGGGAGGTGGCAGAGGGACATAACTTATTGAGAGCTACAAGGAATAAGGGGAAGTGGAGAGCCATGATCGCCTACGACCTGAAAGTACACGGCACATACAAAGAATGAATATGTCATTATAGGTATGTGAGTTGTTAATATACATTTTTTTTAGGAATTAAAAAAAATTTTTTTAATCATTTTAACGCAAGTAAGTCCATAAATCAGTAAATCACAAGAATTAGAATTTCGAGCCAAACACTTTATTTCGTTGCCTGGAGTAGATTGTTCTAATTCCACGTGTCATGCCTCTTCCGGATTTCTCATTTATTTCCCTTTAACTGAACTCTTTAAGTTTTGGTTGACCACTGCTGTGGCCAGGTATTGAACTCACAAATATTTGAGGTCTAATCACTGAATCTAAACAACGTCTTTATCCACTGGGCCTTGAAGACACATGCCCCAGTTTGGGTTCGAAATTCCAATCACCTGATGAAGGCCGGAGCGTACAACGACCGCAATGTTGTGAATTGTTTATTTAACACACTATTACAGAGCCGCCATTACGAGAACCAAATTTATAATAGGCTATACGGTGTCTCGTTCTAATCAAAGTCTTTTCTGTCGTGATCAGGACTATCACGTTCGTACAACCGGGAAAGTAATTCCCGTGGGCTATAGCAGATGAACGGGCCGGTGTGAACCAAGGATAAATTGTGGGTCACTTTGTATTTCCGAGAAGATACAAAATCATCGATCTCAGCTTTAACCCAAGACGAAAACAATCTCTCACATAGCTCAATTCTCAATAGAAATGTTACGACTATCAGTGCGATGGGCTTCTCGTATAAAGTCAATTTATTAATCCCAATCAGTTCGCTGCTAAGCGAAAAAGTCTTCTGAATAGGAAGTGCCTTTATAATAGACAACTCAACAAAAATATCAACAGATATTACGGCGGGATCTCGATTGACAAGAGGAGAGAGTTGTGAGGCTCGACAAGAGCTAGAAGAGGAGGCAAGCAACAACTCACGGAAAGAAGAATGTTAATGCGAATTTATTAGGGAAACGAGTATGGAAATCCACTATTTGACTGA
>OZ038518.1:21546637-21569137 GCA_964036315.1 Acanthosepion esculentum | reverse complement strand
AGGAAATAAACTATCTAGAAAAATATATGTGTATGTGTGTATCTGTGCGTAAGGTGATGTATTCTCGTACTAATTTTGTTTTCTTTTCCAGATTGTTTTTTTGTTTTTTTCTGTGGGGGCGGGGTTGTATTTGTTTTTATTTTTCTTAATTTTCTTTTGTCGATTTTTTCCCCAGACATTTAATCATCAAGCGTAACAGACATTATAAACAAGTCATTGATGCTTTCGGTCAACGAGTTACTTCCCTTGAATCTTATTTTATTTTTTTTTCTTAATTTTTCAACCATTTTTTTTTTCCTTTGAATCTGGTCGTCAGCATTTTCTGTTGCTTTTATTATTTATCATTATTATTGTTTATTTTCTGCTACAATACAGAAATTCGGTTTGAAATTTTTTTTATCTTACTTTCATGTATTATATATATTTAAAAAATCAAATGTTTCTTACGGTTAGGACGGAAAGTTAAGACTACTAAAAAGAAAATGGTTTTTCTCTGAGGCTTTTTCCATTCTCTCTTCATCTCTCCTTTTTTTCCACCCCTCTCACTTTCGCTTTTCGTCTTTAGTTGGTGGTTTGGTATATTATTATCAGCTAGTTTTTTTCTTTGATCTTGTCGATTTAAGATCAAAGGATAATTTAAGTATAAGAATTCATCCGTTATTTTTTTTCCTCCGTTTGACCAAAATGCGAAATACTAATTGTTAAACATGTCTAAAGGTTCGGAGTGAAATGAGAGTTGCGAAATCAAATATCACATTTCCCAGAAGCGTAAAAAAAGAATCACAATGAAATCATGAAATATTCGAATAAGGGCACAAGTTAAGGGCAGTAAGTTAACAAGCTTGTCTCGCTCGACCAACTAAGTCTGAGTATTGAGTTCGTGCCTCACTGGCTGCATCTAAACTACGCTTAGAGAATCGTAGCGCACTAAGACGTAGTGTAATGATTAGCTAACTTGTCTAGCTAGACCAATTACGATAGAACAGTGAGTTCGATCCTGACTGGGTGCCCCATACTTGCCAACTTGTGCCACATCTAAGCTACACCATCATAGCACCCAAAGTGAATTTCGACGTAATACAATGATTAGCAAGCTTGTCTTGATAGATCTATTACGTTCCTCACTAGGTGCCCCATAATTTCGATCTTGTGCCGCATCTAAACTGATAATCACCATAGACCACTATAACAAGAATAACAAGGCTCTTGAAGTATGCAAAATTATCACCAACAATTGTGAATTTCTTACGACATAATATATATAGAAGTAATTTTTTTTTTATTTACCCGACAGCTTAATTTAATACATAAACGTTATTTATAGTGAATACTCGTATTTGATTAGATTATTCGTTTATTTATTAAACAGTATATTTAAATATTTTTGTCTACCGGAATGAATATTCAAGAAATCATATTTTTATAAAAAAAGAAAAAGAAAAAAAAATCGCTCTACGACAGTTGGTGCGAAAGTTTGAGGATTATGGACAGACCGTGTAGAAGGGGTGACAGGGAGTCTCTTTGAAAGATGCCTCGTCAGATATTCAAACAAATGAAATTGACAGTACCTTTGGTGTGATTTAGGAATAATGTCGTTTTCCAAAGTTCATTGCTATATTTAGGGAAATCTACTGTCACCGACGAGCCTGTCTACATTTCTAAAAACTTAAGGAGCGATGAGTGTGGTACATTATCAAAGGCTTTACGGTAATCTATTCAAGCTGTGCTAAGATTTCTAACTTTTTTCTTGCAATTTTCCAGGATCATTTTATTTATTAGTAGTTGATCTTTGCAACCATATGAAGCACTTCGACATTCCTTCTATTCCATGGGGAATAATGTTCTTTTTTGTCATCGAGAAAAGAGTAAGTACATTTCGTCGTGACAGACCTGATCAATTTATATGTGGTGGGCAGACATGTTATTGGCCTATATTTTTTTTTTATCATCTGTTTCATTAGTGTTTGATGTAATACCATCAGTGATCTATTCTGGAATTTTTATTGGGGTGATTAATTAGCATTGATAAATTTTCCGCAAAATATTGATGGGTTTATTATTATTATTATTATTATTATTATTATTATTATTATTATTTCCTTTTATTTCTGGTGTGTACGCATTTCTTTCCGGGTCCCGACCAGAGACCTAAGCTCAGAAATGGCATCATGATATTTTCTACTGACCAATTAAAACACACACAGACGCACAGATGTTTTACATAGATAAAGCCCCTCGTAAGGTGTGGACTGTACTCGTGAGAAGAATTTTTGGCATTTCTTTAAGGCATGGGTTTCCAGGAATCCCTTCAATTAATCTACTGGAATCTTTTACAACCAATCCGAGGGCTCCAACTACAACAGGGGTTCTTCTTCTTCTTCTTCTTCTTCTTCTTCTTCTTCTTCTTCTTATTATTATTATTATTATTATTATTATTATTATTATTATTATTATTATTATTATTATTATTATTTTTAATTTATTTGCTATGATTTCTGCTGTGTACTCATTTCTTTCCGAGTCCTGCCCAGAGACCCAAGGTCAGAATTTGCATCATGACATATTCCACTGACCAATTAAAAAAAAAAGACTACACTTATTTTATATAGATAAAGCCCTTCTTAAGGTACTCGTGAGAACAATGTTTTTTTTTATTTCTTTAAGACATGGGCTTCCAGGAATCCCTTTAATGAATCTACTGGAATCTTTTCCAACCAATCCGAGGGCTCCAACTACTACAGCAATTGTTGATGTTCCCATGTGCCACATTTTTGAGATTTCGCGCACAGCATTTCATCGTTTCAAAGGTCTGCACTACAATCTAGCAAGTATTTTTTTTAAATTACGTTTATTGACTATGTGAGGAACCGAGCTTAGCTAAAATGCAAAAGATCTTACATATGGGTACCTTTCACTTCCTCAGGAATATTTTGTCAATGTGAGAGGTTATAGATCTATACAAGTAGCATTTGCGTGCACAGTCTCACAAGTCACAGGTGGCTGTACATTTTTTTTAAGCGTATCACCCCAAGCAAGGCTGGAGGCCACTATCACGCAAGGGGTTATAGAAGGGTTGGAGGAAGAGCAGATAGGAGTGGTAAAGGAGAGGATGTGGAGAAAGAGAAAGACAGTGGATCGATCAAGGCAAGGGGGTTACAGAAGTTTTGGAGCGAGAGCAGATAGGAATGAAAGGTGAAAGGATGTGGAGAAGGGAAGTGGATAGATCAAGGCAACTCGAGATGTCGATTGACGCTACACTTAAACCGTTGGAGATTGTATTTGTCAGGGAAACAGTAATAGGGAAGGGAGTTCCACAGGCGAGATGTGCGAGAAGCTATTGGAGTAGAAGAGAGGTCTACATCTAACAGTTTCAACAGTGAAGGGGTGGGAACGGGGTACCAGCCTCGTAGGACGTTTAAATTCATGAGGCCTAGGGACAAGCCAAAGCAGCTCCTCGGAGCAATTACCGTGAAAGTATTTGTAAAAAAGACAGAGCGAGGCAACATCGCGTCTGTGAGAGAGCGACTGCAGACGAGATGACAGATCAGGGCCAATCACATTGCATATCTGTCTCTGGATCTTATCAAGAACCCTGAGGCAAACGGCAGGGGCTCCAGACCATATATGGCAGCAATACTCCATGCAAGGGCGAATGGTCGATTTATAGACTTGGAGGATCGATTCCGGGGAGAAAAATTTCCTGGCTCGGCACAGGGAGCCAACTTTCCTTGCGGTGGATGATGCAACTGACTCGATGTATTTGTTCCTTCTCAGATCAGCGGACAGCGTGAGGCCGAGCAGCCGCAGGGAGGAGCTCTCGAGAAGTTGGTCTTCAGACATTCTAATGGGATCCAGGGATGGATCCTTGTGGTGGTTAATAGAGAGCAGTTTTGTTTTAGAGGCGTTAAAGTTAACCATCCATTTCTCGCCCCAGTTCACAACCGATTGGAGGTCCTTTTCAATTTGAACTGCCAGGTTAACTTTGTCAGCATCACTAGATTTGTGTTTGAGGCAGGAGTAAATTGTGGTGTCGTCAGCATATATGACGACTTGGGAGTCTATGGCGTCAGGAAGGTCGTTTATAAATATGAGGAACAGAGTAGGGCGTAGGATGGAGCCTTGAGGAACACCTGCGTTAGTGGGATAGGAGCTGGAGGAGAATCCGTTGAGAACGACCTTCAATTCACGGTTTGACAGGAATGATTGTATTAGGTCAAACAATCGACCTGTGATACCATAACCCTGGAGCTTGCGAAGAAGGCCAGCATGCCAAACTCTATTAAACGCTTTGGAGATGTCTAGGGGATTTGTATGCAAATTTGCATATATTTACAGAAACGTATACATTTTCATGCATATTCTCATATATTCACAGAAGCCTACATATTTTCCGATATCTTTTTCATATTTTGAAGATACTTCTTTGAGTTTTCTGAATATAAGTCCTATCGTTTTACTGTTAAACTAGCTAGATTCGACCGTATGTGTAGTGTTGCAGCTCAGACCAGACACAAGGTTCTTTCTTAGGTTGCAGTTTCTTCCAATCAAATGCGTGTGGCTTAAAAATATCCCCTCGGCCATATCGTCATACATAAATTAAAAGCATGTCGATGCGAAGCGATCTTCTTGTTACTGCATTTTCGCGGGTAGTGATCATTGTCTTATAAAGAACATTGTTCTTTATCTTGTAATCTTTGTCTAAGAAAGTAATTTATCTTCATCCAGGAAATTACTTTGTCCGAGCCGCTTTCCATGGTACTTGCGATGTCCACTTCATTTAGGGAATACTCATCCGGAAATAAATGTCCGAAAAAAGTTCTTGATGGGTCAGCTGTTTACCATTTAACAAGATATCAGTTGACACTAATATCTGTAAATATTTTGTATTCTAATAGTTTTTTTTCTCTCATTTCTCATCTGTGGAACTTCCATCCGATTTCTTGCTTCCCTGTCAACTACAATCTTTAAAAATTTAAATGCAACTCCATGTGTGTTCTAATGTAACTATATATAACCTAATCGAAGGCAAACTTGTAACAGATTAGTGATAGTCAAAAATTTAAATGCAACGCCAATCGCCATCTTCTGTCTTCCTAAATCCTGTTATTTCTCTTTCTTGACACTTCTTACTAAAGTATTTTCACTCTCTTTCACTCCTAGTAACACCTTGCGTCTTAGTGGCATTATCTTCTTGTTTAGGGAGAAATAATTTTTTAAAAACGCTTTAAGTGTATTTTCATGCAACCATTAGTAATATGGTAAGACACCACATCAGAGGTTAAAATTGTTCCGGATTAGTGATGGTCAAACTGTATTTAATACGATTGCGTTAATCTGCCGAGATAAATCTTGTTCGTTTTAGTTTTGGCATTAAACTGCTTAAAATAGAAACAGTCTACAGAATGCAATTATTGTTTCAAGCGTCCGACATTTTGACCAACTTATCTCTGGCACCTTTCAGTGGTTCTACGATCAAGCAAGTAAGGTAAGGTAAGATGCCTATTCCTATATATTGTCTGGTTATTTTAATTGTCTATTTAGAGGAGACCGACGAAAAATCTAGAATGCTTTTTAATTTTATTTTTGTTTTTTGTTTTTTTGTGTGTGTGTGTTATTTTTGTGTTCTAAACCGGTGGGCATTTGGTGTGCGACAGTGTGACACTAAGCCGATAACTGCCACTCACTCATTGTTCTCGAAAGCAGCTATAAACAGTCCGACAAAATAAAAACTATGAAAAAAATAAAATAAACTATAAACAAAAAAAGGTGAATATTTAGGGTCGGATTGATGAGAATGACAAATCAAAATAGATCGTATCGTTAAAAAAAATGTATATGCGATGGGTAAATTGTCGCTATTTATAAATTTTGATTTTCGCGCATGCGCCTTTTTTTGTTTTGTCGACTACACAGTATCGTAGGATCAGTTTTATGTAATTTAGAAGATAATTTATACATCGAACCCTGTATATATAAAACTACATATATACATACATATATATATATATATATATATATATATATATATACCCAAGTTTAGGATTGGTATATACGGAGTGAATTCCAATAACCAACAATTACTATTCTTTAAAGTGTGCTCAATACACAGTAGAGCAGATATAATTATTGTCATTTTGCTTAGTGTTGCTTTTCGCAACCTTGTGGGTTGTCAGGCTCTCCGAATCCGTATACTTGCTGAATATACTATTGTTATGTTTTTTTAATTATTTTCTCTAGGTTATCTGCACAACTATAGCTTAACTTAAGAGTATAGATAATTTTAAATTTTTTACTTTTTAATTTTAATTTCAAATTTTATAAATCTTTTAATATCTATGATAACCTTGCTTAGTTGTCAAATTTTTCGAATCACCCTATACTTGTATTTTGATTGGTCATTCTAGCTTATGTAACAGCGTTTACTCCTAGCTAAGGATCGTTAATTAATTTGAAACTTTTAAAACCATTTATTCTATATTCTTCATCATCACTTGATAAGACACCAGAAGTGTTGAAACAAAATGGCTATTTTTGTCGTGATTTTATAACATATTTATGTTGTAATATTCAAATAAATAATTATATATATATATATATATATATATATATATATATATATATATATATATATATATACAGAGAGAGAGAGACAGAGACAATGAGAGATAATTATGTCTATATTTGTGAGATTTCATCTTGACATCAAGAAAATTATTAGAGAACTGGAAATGACCAGTTTAAAATTAGAGATTATATATGTATATTATTCAATGAAACTTATTTGAAAGAAGATATGCTGCATATATATATATATATTTATATATATATATATATATATATATGTGTGTGTGTGTGTGTGTGCGTGCGTGTGTGTGTGTGTGTGTGTGTGTGTTGGACAGATCTTGTCTTTATTTTCTTCCGAAACTAAAACCACTATAAGAATCTTAGCATGGCTGATGATCAAACATAATAGACATTCGTTTTCTGTTATATTCAACAGTACATATATATATATATATATATATATATATATATATATATATATATATATATATATCTTGATAGTGGCCACCGGCCTTGCTCGGGGTGATATGCTTAAAAAAAAAAAAAATATATATATATATATATATATATATATATATATATATACAAACAGAAGTGCTCAAAAGTGCTGGCATTCAGTCATTGTATCCCATCCTATGGTCTCGCTGTCTCAGGAGGCTTGGCACGTGATGCCCATGGGTAACTCCAGAATTACCTAACGAATACTTTAAACTGACTGAGGTCGCATGAAACATTCGACGTCCCAAACTTTGCTTCAACGACCACACTATAAAACCAGTATAAAACGTCCATGATGGAATTTTCTATGAGTGTTGTGATCGGGAATTTTTGAGGAGCGTGGGACCACCTCTTAATTGCTGGTGTTCCCAGGTCCGCCCTTACCCGTGTTGATATCACCGGTTAGGGTGCCACCTACGGGCAAATAGGGAACCCCAAACTGAGGTCAAAACATTACGAAAGTATACAATTAGATTTTTTATAGTAAAAATAACAGCAATACATTTTTGAAAAAAAAATATTATCGCAATACATTTTAGAAAAAATTACCAGCAATACTCTCGACCAAAAACCTCTTGTCAAAAATACGCCAATGAAACCTGATCTACAAACTGAATTCTTAGAAAGAATAAATATTCTATACATAGAAACCTATCTTTAAAAAGTTGTCAGCATTACATGGCCCATTGAGGTGTTGATATAGAAAATAAAATAAACCAAACCAAACTACAGAATGTCTGCAAACCCTCTTCATAAAAATATATCAAGGAAACCTGATCTACAAACTGATTTCTTACAAAGAATACATATTATATTCAAACGAACCTATCATAAAAAAGTTGTCAGCATTAAATAACCCATTGAGGTGTTGATATGTCGTAAAGCAAAATAAACCAAACCAAGCCCAAACACAGTCTATTCATAACTGTCGATCTCAGTCACTGTGTTTTTCGGGAAAAAATGATAACGGTTGTTTGCAATAAATGTCACGAGTCTGATAAAAGAATCTTCCTTACTGAAGCCATCGCAACGTCCGATCTTTTCCCGTCTTTTTATTAAATTGAGAACTTCTACATCCTCACATAAAGGAAGCACTTTATGGTTTCTTTTCGAAATATCCGAATCGTTAGCGTCAACAGAGTTGAGCCTTCAGGGAATATAGTAAAATACAACTTAGGCATTGTTTATTTTTATACTTATTCGGAGGCATATGACATAACAGAAAGCGAAACTCTAGATAAGTAAGTTCCTGTCATGTGGTATTTAGCACAATCACCATAATCTTTCCCAAGGCAATACAATTTAGGTATACAGTAAAGAAAATAATTTTGGAATAAACTTCCTATCGTATTTTTGACATTATCATTCTGAGTGAACGTTTTCTATACTTATGTTAATATATATATATATATATATATATATATATATATATATATATATATATATATATATATATTGAATTGAACTCTTTTTGTGGATCAGTTTTAATAGTTTATATTTCTAGGATCCCCTTGGATTATACAACAACGTATCTGTTACCTTTGCTTTATATATATATATATATATACACACACACACACACACACACACACATATATATATATATATATATATATATATATATATATATATATATATATATATATATGTGTGTGTGTGTGTATATATATATATAAAGCAAAGGTAACAGATACGTTGTTATATATATACACACACACATATATATATATATATATATATATATATATGTGTGTGTGTGTATATATATATAAAGCAAAGGTAACAGATACGTTGTTATATATATATATACACATATATATATATATATTTATATATATATATATATATATACATATATATATATATATATGTGTGTGTATATATATATATATATATATATATATATATATAAAGCAAAGGTAACAGATACGTTGTTATATAATCCAAGGGGATCCTAGAAATATAAACTATTAAAACTGATCCACAAAAAGAGTTCAATTTATTTATTATTACAGAGCAAATAATAAATAAACAATAGAATCTAAAATCACCTCACATGGGGAATAACCTATTTCGACAGACGAAGATATCTTTATTCAGTTTTACCAACCCCGGTGTGGACGAAGTTCCTGTCAGAAATATCAGTCGAAATAGACTAATCCTCATGTGAGGTGATTCTGGATTTTATTGTTTATTATATATATATATATATATATATATATATATATATATATATATATATATATATATATATATATATATATATATATATATAGATAGATAGATAGATAGATAGATAGATAGAGAGTGAGAGAGTATGTATGTATGTATAACCTTGTTATAATCTAAATTTAATTTAAATCAAAGGGAAAAATCAGTGGGGGTGCCAACCGGGGCCCCCTCGGATCAAAATAAAATATACTTATCTAAGTACCCTAGGGGTCATTCAAATTTAAATTTAATTCATATCAAAGATAAAAAAAAATCAGTGTAGCGTTGTGTACCCTGGGGAACCCCTTTGATCAAAATGATCATGCCGATGTAGCCTCTATCTACTGGATTTCTCCTTCTATATTCGTAGGTCTGATGATTGTAGGTCTAATATATATATATATTTAACGTTCTTTTTATAGATACAAGTATTTAAGCAAATGCTCTGTTTTATAATAAACAGTATTAAATAACATTTACCGGCCTGAATATCCGAGAAATTTTCATAGAAAATTTTCGCTCTCCGACAGGAATCGAACCTGTATCCTATACGGAACCATCATTTCGCGAAAAGCAGATAATGAAGTTAATGATATGGTAAGAATCACTCTCGCAAACACTTTTTAATAATAAAATACATTAAGCTCGAATCCGTTAATTAATGGTATGATCCTTGTTTATAAATTCACGATCACGATCGAAATAAAGAGTTCAGTTCGAAATTCCAACCACCTGAAGAAGGCCGGAGCGTACAACGGCCGAAACGTTGTGACAAATATGGCGACAAAGATGAGGACAATAGTCCGACTAATGTAAATACTGAAGGAAACAGAAGTTAACATTTGACATTGCATTTAAATTTTTTGAAGATCACTGTTGACAGGCAATTAAGAAGCCGGATGAGGGTTCCACAAGGGAGAAGTGCGATAGAAGAAACTGTTAGCATAGAACTTACGGTTATATCTTGCCATTTCAACGGTAAAATGTTGAGACCTGGCCACTCATCTAGCACTGAGCATAATTCATAAAACCTAGGAAGTTACGTTGCTCTCCAGTCAACTTTGAGATTCAATGCCAATCATTAACTTTTGTCTTCTTAAATTCTGTTCTTTTATGGTTCTCTCGTCTTAATAATGTTTTCTTTTCCTCATCTTCTTTCACACTCAGTAGCATGATGAGGCCTTGCCGCTGATCTAGCACTGAGCTTAATTGATAAAGCATAGGTACTATAGGGGGAAGGTCATCTGAACAGTTACCATAAACATATTTGTAGAAAAGGCACAGAACTTGCTCTCCAAGATGCAATATCAATCATTATTTTTTTTATTCTTAATTCCTGTTCTTTTACAGAATTCACTTCTTAATAATATCTTTTTCTGATCTTCGTTCACAGTAAAATGATGAGACCTTGCCGCCAATCTAGCACTGCGCTTAAATTCATTAAAATCATTAAGGAGAGAGAAAAATAAAAGAACAGTAATTAAGAAAGTAGAAAATAACGATTGATACTGCATTTAAATTTTTGAAAATCAAAGTTGATAGGCAATCAAGAAACCGGATGAGAGTTCCACAAGCGATAGAAGAATCTGTTAGCATAGAACTTACGGTCACATCTTGCCATTTCAACTGTAAACTGTTGAGACCTTGCTGACAATACTACTAATTATACAGATATTACTATTAGAAAATGTTTATATAATATATTTTTAATCTATTCACCCCAAGTAAAGAGTTAATGCCGCAAAGACGTAAGTGGTTACTGGGAGTAGAAGGAAATGAGAAGATTTTAGTAAGGGGAAATGACTATAAAATTCGCTCAGTATATAACAACAACAATATATATTATAACTATATATATATATATATATATATATATATATATATATATATATATATGAAGAAATATAGTCTTAAAGTGTGCTATATTTATGGGATAAATATCAGAGCTAGAGTGTGTGTAAATATAAAAGTTAACATAGAAGTCAACACTTAGAGGCGACAGTCTGTTTCATGCTAGATGCAATCGTCAGGCAACTAGTGGTGTTATTTTTCTCGGCTATTTATATATACGGGTCAGTGGTGCATTGTGGGTAGTCTATTTTGGCGATTACTTTTACCGGAAGTCGTTTATTTGTTTATTTATTTATTTTCCTTGTTTTTATTTAATTTTATTGTTATTTTTTATCATATATATTTATTTATTTATTTTTTATTTTATTTTAATCGGTGTTTTTATTAACGTAGTAAAAATTTGTTTATATAGATTATTGTGGGCAGTCTATTATGGCGGCTATTTTACCGGAGTTCGTTTATTTGCTTATTTATTTGGGTCAAATTGTTTTGCTTGTTTTTATTCATTTTAATTTTAATTTTTTATCTTATATATTTATTTATTATTTATATATATATATATATATATATATATACATATATATATATATATATATATATATATATATATATATATATATAACAATTTAATACCACAGAATGCATAAATTGTTTTAAATAAACACCGTTTATTTATTTCAAATCTTCTACCATTTTACTTATTTATTCATACCAATTTTGATAAAATAATTTTACTACCGATGGTCCATGTAGAAGTGTTGGCCGGAAGGCGCATTGGTCCAAAAAATATGAACACTAAACTGTGTTTTTTGGCTTGTATACACAGGCAAGCAAATAAGTAATCATCAAATTTATTTATGAGGTGAAAACATAAAAGTGCTCGATGTGGCTAGACAGAGCAAATATATATATTAAAAAATATACATATACAAATACCTACGTTTAGGTGTGCCACTTGCTTTATTTTCCAGCTCGTCGGGCTCAAAGTATGCAAATAAAATAACTTTATCACATAAAACTACTCTCTTTTTAATCGAGGAGAACCCTATGGCTGATGCTAACCTCCAAGTGTGTGACTCATTACGCACCCCCCTCGCGCTCACATTTTCCGTTGACATGAAGTGAAAAAGAGTAGAGTGAATCAATTGCCAAATACTCTGCAAATCCAGAGAAGGATATGCAATGCGATTGGCCCTGATCTGGCATCTTGTTTACAGTTGCTCTCTCACAGACGTGCCGTCGTCTCCCGCTGTCTTTTCTACAAATACTTTCACGGTAACTGCTCCGATGAGCTAATTACACTAGTTCCAAAACTGCATGAATCTATAATTGATGGCAGAATAGGGTGTACGAAAAATAGTAAGAAGACAAACATTACAAAGGCGAGGAAGATGTGGAGAGCCATGACCACCCTACTTAATAAGCTTTTCTAAATGGATGGGCGAACAGTAAGTGGATAGAATAGTAAGACAAACATTACAACGGCTAGGAAGTTGTGGAGATCCATGTGCAACCGATTTAACAAGCTTTTGTAAATGGATATCACAATAATGAGTGGGAAGAATTGTAAGAAGACAAATATTACCCAGGCTAGGAAGCTGTGGCGAGCCATAATCTACTTACTTAACCAGCTTGTGTAAATAAATAGCAGAATAGGGAGTGAGAGGGAAGGTGAAAAGACTACATTGATTAACACCTACAAGGGACAGGAAATTGCGGAGGGCCATGATCGCCCACTTGGTGAAGGGAAATGCCAGGCATAAAAAGTAGATAGGTTTTAGTCTAACACGAACACTATGGGGATTTTTTAAGCGGAACTTAGGTGTGGAACAAGGCCAAAAGCGTAGAGCACTCAGTGAAAATCGAATTCACTACTCAGGCGTAATTGCTCTTGCATGCCAAGCTTGTTGACCATTACACCACGTCGAAGTGCCCAAATTGAATTTCTAAGTGAAGTTTAGACGTGGCACAAGGATGAATGTACGGAGCACACTGTGAGGATCGATCTCCCTATTCCTAGTTGTTTGTGAAACATTGCATCACGCACAAGTGGCTAAAAGGATTTTCTAAGGATAGCGGCTCAGATTGAGGAATCGGAGAGCCGAGTTCGAATTGCAGTCGAATCCATTACATTCAATTACGTGCTAATACCCTTGGGAAAGGTATGAATCCTCTTCTACTCCCCCCGCCAGCTATGAGTAAATAGCAGAACAGACCGGGTTCTATAGTCTTGGATGGCAACTGGTCTACCGAAGAAAGAAATGGCAACATACTGCGGGGAAAAATCTGCCTCGTCAGTCATGTATCGAAAGATGCATGATCGCCTAAGCGTGTATCATGCCTTGCACATAACTGACTGAATCACAGCTTAGATATGGCACAAGGATGAAAGTATGGGGCGTCCAGTGTGGATAGAACTCACTATTCAGGTGTAATTGTTCCAGCGAGACAAGCTTGTATACCATTACACCACATCAAGGTTTTCAAATGATTTTCAAAGCGCAGCATAGATGTGGCACAAGGCCGAAAATACTGGGCACATAGTTAGAATCGAACTCACTACAATTTCGTAATGGTTCTAGCGTGACAAATTTGCTAACCATTACACCATTTCGATTTACCCAAACTCTATGACTGTATAGATATAAACAATTACAACGTATTCGAAGCACTCTTCTGGGCAGACATGTCACGGAATTCGGTCTTGCTTCACGGCAGAATATATTTATTTCAAACGAAATCAGATGGCAAGGCAAAAAGAAAGCATATCAATATATGAGTTGCGTCTGGACACTGGTCAAAGGGCAAATACTTGGCACGGATCCAATATTCGCCTAATGTAAGTTGCGAAAATTGACAACGGATTTTGTGGGGTCAATCTTTGTCGAATGATTAAAGATTAATCGGGGTAGAGGGCAAATGGGTGGCGGGAAAATTATTTGTTGTCCTGAATACAGCGTTATTTATGAAACACACTGATAATATGTCTTTTTGGCACGAAATATATTTTGCTATAATAATAAATGTTATATATTTCCAAAACCTCTACGGTTATTACTTTTCGGACAATTATAAATTCGAAAGAGGATGTCGGGTGGGAAATAATTCATCACCCACAAAGCCGAAAGCGCTTGCGACGATGGACAATACGGGCAATTTTTGTTATCCCTTTCCCTGACTCCCACCAAAAGGAAAATGTAAGAATGCAAGAAAAGACCAAATAAAAAATTCATAAAACTTTACTTTTCTGTTATATTGCACGAAACATGTTTGAAAGAATGCTTTCTGCCCAAATATGCATTAGTATATATATATATATATATATATATTACGCGAATCATTCATTCTGGTTAGCTCCTCTGTGGCCGAACGGTTAAGGCACATCACGCGAATAATCGATCACAATTAATGGTATGATCCTTGTTTATAAATTCCGGTTTTATCAGGTCTTTTATATATATATATATATATATATATATATATATATATATATATATATATGTGTGTGTGTGTGTGTGTGTGTGTGTGTGTGTGTGTGTGTGTGTGTGTGTGTGTGTGTGTGTCCAGGTATGCAAAAAATAGGAAAGAACATGTTAGGAAAATAATCCGGAGTTCCTTAGTATTTTTGTTTTTATTTTTAAAAAGACAGTGCTCCATACAGAAGTAGAGCTTTTATTATAATATCTATGAACTGAGATGGAACAAATACATTGAATCAATCGACTCCGGAAAGAAAAACTTCTTGGCGCGGCACAGGAAGCCAACTTTCCTAGCGCTGAACGAAGAGGGAAAATTAGCAGGAGATAACTGATAACTGACATCCATCAAACATGGCTCGTGGAACTAGAACAGTCTACCCCAGTGATCGAAATAAAGGGTTCAGTTCGAAATTCCAACCACCTGAAGAAGGCCGGAGCGTACAACGGCCGAATCGTTGTGACAAATATGGCGACAAAGATGAGGACAATAGTCCGACTAATGTAAATACTGTAAATAAAATTCTTGTTGGCATTAGATAAACTATTGAGGTTGATATGCCGTAAATCAAAACAAAGCAAGCCAATCAAATGGGATTTGATTTTGGGAAAGAGGAAAAAGTTACAATTGTGTTTTATTTTTATCATACTCACAATAACTCCTTGCGTCTTAGTGGTTTTGTTGCCCTGCTTGGGGTGAAATGATTACAAAAAAGAAAATTTATTTTTACGATACAAAATTTATGAAAGTAAGTTAACTTTGTTCTCTGGTTTAAATCTGGAACGAATCGCGAGTCTTACTATCAAAAAATTCTTTCTGAGTATATTTCCGGACATTCGACTATCTTGTGAGAAAACGGTAGATCCTTAATGAGTAGAAACCAGCTTCGGCTCTGACTTGTGTGACCTATCCACGATGTAGGGCTGGGCGTTCTGTATGGAGGCAGAGCGCTGTTTGGGTAACAAGTTTTGCCCACGCGGACAAAACCAACAAAATCAACGCGAAGGCAGGATATTAAGTTTGGAGATGGCTTGCTACAGTAGAGACCACATGGGGGGGTGATGTTTGTAGACAATCAATTTTGGTGTCTGCTGAAAATACTTGCATGGAGTAAAACTATTATCGTAGCTAAAATTACAGTTCGCAAGCTGGATTTAAAAACTGCATAAGTGTTTTTAGTTTACTTCGGACGATTTAACTTCATATCCTGGCTAACTGTTAGCCAACAGGGATTACTGATTTAAACCGGAAAGTAAAATGGAATGTTCTAATTTTTTTTATATATGCTTTCACACACACACACACACACACACACACACACACGACCATCATCAGAGGAAAAATATCTGCTTGTTAATAGCAGTGAACTACAGGAATGAATGACTTGATGAAGAAAATGAATTTTTCTGTCGTTAATTTTGGTGAGTGCTTCTGTTGTTCAAACGGCCCCTCTTAAGCTGTTTATAAGAGAGTGGCTGGATAGATTCATGCTACTCTGAATACCTTTGATCATTTTAACAGATTCATTGGGTCCTGTGAAGGGGATGTGTCAGTGTTAAGTGTATGTTATCATTGAGTTCTTCGGGAGTGTGTATGTTGTGTGTAAGTGTAAATATATTAGTATGGATGTGTGCATGAATGTTATACCTCAAAACATCCGCAAACATCTTGTGTGGGTGGGAAATGTGGGGAGTGGTTGATTTATATATATATATATATATATATATATATATATATATATATATATATGGAGAGAGAGAGAGAGAGAGAAAGAGAGATAGAGTGCGATGGACAAATTCTTCGTGCTTCAATTTATTCAAAAGGCTAATATAAAATAAATATCATCAATCTTATTGCAAATATTATTATAATTTTATTGGCTTTATTACCCGGCGTATTAAATATAAACACACACACACACACACACACACATATATATATATATATATATATATATATATATATATATATATATATATATATATATATATATATATATATATATATATATGTGTGTGTGTGTGTATGTATATATGTTGCATATAAATTCAAAGAAAGACCCAAAATTTTAGAAGCCATTAGAATACAAAAGATGCAACCAGCCTTAAATAAAATGTCTTTCTCGATAGGAGATCGTATGTTGAAATGTGTATATACCAAAATAAAATCACGTATAAATTCAATTTAACTGATGCAGATGACGTCAAATTTAAGTGACTTAAATTTCATTCCAGCAAACTAGAAAGGCCGGAATTTTTCAAACACATTTTCATAAAGAGATTAAAACTCACAATTCTTGATAACGATTGTAGTGACAGTAGAAAGTACTTGGATGCAAAAAAAAATCAATTTAGAAAGTTTACCATTTTTAATTCTGCCATAAAACTACTTACTCGGAAGTTGAAAAAAAATGTCGGACAGGCAGACATTTACTGTATTGTTGTTCAATAAAACGTATTTGAAAGAATTCTTCTTGTCTCCACTATATATATATATATATATAACAGAGAGTGATGGTGAAAACTTTGCTTCCAACCAATATAATTTCTTAAAAATGATTTATAAAATAAAATAAATTTACCAAATTTACAGAAGAATCTTTGAAGTCGCACGAGACAACGTAAGTCGATTGAGTTTTTATTAATTTAATGACAATATACATATATATATATATATATATGCATATTAACAATAAATTGATAAATGTAAAATGTATATATATATATATATATATATATATATATATTATATATATATATATATATATATATATATATATATATATGTTCAGTCATATCAATATGAGTTTGTAACATTGTGTTTTAATATTTCTCACATAAAACACAGGGTTACAAACTCATATCCATGCGACTGAACATGTTAGCTCTATCACTGATTATCATATATATATATATATATATATATATATATATATATATATATATATATATATATATATATATATATATATATTTATATATATATATATATATAATTTTCTATATATACAGAAGAATTAAATAACTGTAATTGTCCATGATAATCTTTGCCGTTATGTCCTATAATATATATATATATATATATATATATATATATATATATATATATATATATATATATATATATATATATATATTAACGATAATTATAATCAAGACGAAAGTAGAATTAAGAACATTATAGAAGAATTGGTTAAGAGCAGTTGACAATAGCAAAAAATTAGATTAATTATTTCTTTAAAAAAAATTAAAACCTCTAACCTTATAGTTAAAAATAATAATTCACCTCCTTGAACAAAATGAAATAGGGCAAATATCATTTACGAGTTTAAATGCCCATTAAGGAATTATATTCCTGATCAATCAAAATTCGTAACTTATATAGGTCACACTACAACATGTTTGACACGCAGACTCACTCTACACCTTTTTGACCATAGCTCAATTACATCTCATTTATATATTCATAGAGACCTACCGGACACTATTCGTAACATACTTGTTAACAACACTAATATAATAGCATCATCTACATGCAAAAAAAGCTAAAAACAATGGAAGTCTTATTAATAAAAACATTATTTTGTTTTGTTATTAAACTGGAAATTCAAGTTATGTTTTATATAACCTTGTCAGATGATGAATCGTATGGATCTAAACACTCCATTGTTTTTAAGACCAGCGAGTGAGGCCTGTGAGTCTTTGTGGTAATCAAACTTTGTCGAACCTCGTGGACTCCCGTTCATCTATTGTCCTTTTCTCAATCCTTCATTCATCTTACCACAGGGGCTCAGACTCAACACGGAGGCCTACATCATGAGGTAGTGTTTCCCTGCGCCAAGACGATGCCTGCTTAAGATCCTATGTCTAGTAAGAGGACTCTGCATCATGCCGTACATGGAGGAGAACCCAGTCATGACTGTCAAACAATTTCTGCAACCACATCACCTCTTGCATCTGGCCACCTAACTCGCCAGGCTGCAACTCCCCTTGATTATTATCTGTGGGGCGCAGTTGAGCAAGAGACCAACAAAACTTGTCGGAACACCAAAGATAAATTTAAGGCAAGTATTATGACAGCATTCACCAACTTAAATAAAGAGACCGTCCAGAGAAAATTCCGAAGTCGTCTGAAGGCCGTGGTTGAAGCAAATGGCAATTTTATTGTTATACATTTACGCTTTCGTATTTCAAGATATTTTTGTGTAATTTTGGTAAATAAATCTGTTAAAATGAGATGACAGTGTTATTTTCATTTTTGCGTCATTTAGACGACAATTTATCGATCGCAGCCTGTATGTGGAAATACTCGTTAACTCATACTTACGAATTTGTTCCTGTGAGGGCGGGCGGGCGTGTGTGCCTCGTTTATTATTTGGTCGCTTTTTTTTGTTTTTGTTTTCTTCTTTTTCGTAACATTTTCAGCAGAGCAGTGAGTTCATCTATTTCATGCGCTGCCAGTTCATATTTTGCGTTTTATACGCATTCCCCTGTCTAATTTCCGCTTCTGTCTCTCTCCCATTTCAAATCTAATCCCCCATTCCCTTTTTGCACACGTCCCCGTCTCTCACGCTCATCTGATCCTGTCAGCCGCCCCGACTCCTAAAGCGTGCACATGCGCAGCTGACTTGCGCAGTGTGTCGCAGTAGACATTTTGTGCTTGCTTCTGCATTGCATTCTCTTTTTTCTTTCTTGCATGCCATGTTTATTATTATTTTACGTTTATTTATTATTTTATTCTTCTGCTTATTATTATTATTATTATTACTGGTCATGGGCTTCTACTCATTCACCAGTGTTATTGGTTGAGTATCGATGTATTTATTTTACACTAGAAAGCTGGTCATATATGGGCTACAGATAAGTTGAAAAATACCCCAGGGGTTTAATTAGCTGATGTTTCATAGCAATCACAAATCGTAACCCTTAAAAATATATTTAAAAAATGAACCACTGTTATCCTTGCTCCTGCTACTTCTTGCATATTATTGTTAAATAAATAAGGAGTGGTCATTGCTTTTGTTCTTGCAAAGAAGTCTGTTGTTTGACCGGTTTTGTGGTATATGACGGGTTTACACAAATGTCAGAGCGCTTATATTCAAAGCGAATAATTCAGACACGTTGCATTGTATAGCTTTTATCGTAATGGTTGCTGGTTGAGTCCATCTTTCAATTTTTCCGCGTAGGATATTTTCCGGCAAGTGGGGGTGCATATTATTGTATCCATTATAAAAATATTGCAAGGAAGATTTTATGAAGGATGTCCACCGTCTTTATTATAATACAAATTAAATATTTATTGTACTAAGTAGACATTCCCTTTTTGTTTTTCGTCGATATGTCTAAATGAAAACTGTAGACACTTTAGGTCTATTAATTTTAATTATCTTTTTCTTCGAATTAGCCACTGGCAAAACGAACTGCTTCAAATATACCGTGCTGATTATAGATATTATATTAATAATCGTTAAATATGGTTGCTATGTGGGGTTGAAGACATGGGAGGCAATAATACTGAGTAAAATTGTGAGTTTGTGGTGACTTGTATAAAAAATATGGATCGGTATCCGACAGAATGATAAAATAAAGAATAAGTAAAGTGTATAATGTCTTTCACGTATTTTTTTTATAGATGTGTGTAATAAGCGCCCAGAAAAATATAAGAAGTGTCTGGGGTTTTCTTACCTCGGATTATTGTTGAGTGCTCAGATATACATGTTACTATTATGGCCTCAAAAAGGAAAAGGAGACGAAACTTTCGTTGACACACGTGTTGATGACCTGTCCGTGTCGACTGCTTATCCAATAGTGTGAATTTGTGTGTGTAGTGGAGAAAAGCGTGGTCGATTCTCATTGATATAGAAAGTGTGATATCATGGTAATTATGATTGTTATAATTATTTTATTATAATTATTATTGACTATTTAATTATTTTTTAAATTACTAGTTTATGGACACGACAACGGTCAGAGAGACAGATGAAAGCAACGCATAACCCATGTAAAAAAAACAGGAAATTGTAGAGAGCCATGATCACAAACTTACTGAAGGGGCATGACACATCGAAGAACGAGGAGAGAAAGCTTGTGTAAATGGTTGGTACAACAGGAATTAGGAGAGATAGCAACAAACAATATTTACTAAGCGCCACAGCAAACAGGAAAATGTGGAGAGCAATGGTCTCCCAGGTTCAAAAGGAAGGATAGCGGATAGCGATTGAAATTGCATATTTTGTGTGTTCGTACAAGTGTTTTCTGGATACAAAGTGTGTAAAACTGTCCACAAGTTCTGTATGTCTGAGACACTAGTTAACAATGGTTTTCCGAACTACCTCATCGACCACTAGATTAGAACATTTCTTTCTAAAGTAACTAATAGCGATACTGAACATCGAGACAGAAACAATGACGTTAACATCTTTTACAAACGTCAAACGTCAAATATAAGTAAGATAAATTTTCACTTAGAACTATGATAAAGAGATACACTACCCCAGTCGAACCGAACAAGACAATTAAATTAATTATCTACTATAAAAAAGTAAAACAGTTTCCCTTATCATAAAAATAACAACACACCTGCAAAATTAAAACGACAAAGAATCTACATTATTTACGAGTTGAAACTTTAAAATATTTTCATCGGTCACACTACCACAGGCCTATGTAGACGACTTACGTTACACCTACCCGACCACAGCTCCATTAGAACTCATTTAAATATACTGTAAACCCTACCTCCATCCGAAACATACAAGTAGAAAATAAAAGCATATTAACCTCATCCACATGTAAAAAAAGATTTAAAATAATGCAGGCTTTAATAATAATAAAGAAAAAGCCAACTCTCAAAACATTAACTATGAACACGGTCACAATGTGCTGTCCATGTTTGGAAAATAAAACATTCTTATACCTCTAGATACATACATACCACAACCCATATATTAAGATAAAAGTAAAAATAAAACAATCCTTCATAATTTTCCCATGCCAAGATACATGACTACAAAAAAAATGTTCAAAAAATAAAAATAAACCAGTTCATGTTATATAATTTACTTTATGATATTAAAACAAAAACAGGTTATCGAAACGCATTGGCTCAGATAAGTTTGCCTTTATATATATATATATATATATATATATATATATATATATATATATATATATATATATATATGTATGTTTTGAACAATAAAAAATATTAAAAAATTAAAATGTTCAGACACACTGGGTTGTTTATTAATATTCTTTCGCTTTATTAGTTCAGTTAGATTCCTCGACTATTTTCGGCCTTCGTGATTTTAACAGTTTTATTGGTTCCGGGAAGGAGGATGTGTCTCTGTTAAGTGTGTGTGTGTGTGTGTGTGTGCGTTATTTGTTTCTTCGGGAGCGAGTGAGTATGATGTGTGTAAGTGTGTATATTCGGGTGTGTGTGTGTATAAGTGTGAGGCCTCAATGCCACCGAAAGCATGTCTGTCTTGTGTGGGTGAGAAATGTGGGTAGGTCCTCATTTGTTGGTATATATATATATATATATATATATATATATATATATATATATATATATATAAACACACACACACACACATATATATATATATATATATATATTTATATGTATATATATATATATATATATATATATTTATATGTATATATATATATATATATATATATATATATTTATATGTATATATATATATATATATATATATATATTTATATATATATATATATATATATATATGTATATATATATATATATATATATATATATATATTTATATGTATATATATATATATATATATATGTATATATATATATATATATTTATATGTATATATATATATATATATATATTTAGCTCTACTTTGCACTGAGCCCTCTTTTTAA
>OZ038518.1:21519137-21541637 GCA_964036315.1 Acanthosepion esculentum | reverse complement strand
TGGGCAAACATATATATCTCAATTCAGTTACAAGCTAGACTCGTGGATGCCAAATTCTTTGACAGAAGAGAACAGGCTTGATCGTGTTTCTGCAGCAATTCCTTTACTGTTACGTCATAAAAAGGAGTCGTTCTTCGACAGTCTAGCCTTCTCTAGTCGGCAATTGGTCACATCCGAGCATCGGCATGGTCAACTCTCCAATACCATTTTCTACATCGACAAGGCAAGAATCGCAAAATAGACCTTGCAGAAACTTAAACAGTTGAAATGGGAAAGCCTCAGTCACCCGCCGTATTCTCCTCGCTTGGATCTTTTCGGCTTGTCATTTGTTTCAACCTCGAGAAAATAATTTAAATGAAAAAAAATTGACTCTGTACAATCAATGAAAACCTACCTCTGAACCTTCTTTCAACAAAAATCAAGAAGCTGCTACGAAATTAACATTAACAAGCTTGTAGATCGATGGGAGACATTGGTTAAAATCATTGTTTTTTTTTTGCAAGGAAGTAAAATTCTGTTTTTAATTTTCTAATCGGACACGAACGTTTGCAATTATCTAATATCTATCTTCAAAATTCGTTCTTCTCCAGCAATGTTAACTTTCATTATTGCCATATCTCTTTTCCACTTCTTTGGTCACAGTATCCCATCAAATTCCTGTCAATAAATCGATACATTGACTTTTTTTATTGTCGATCTAGAAGATTCCACGACTATTTGCTTAAGCCATATTTCTTAGAATTCTTAATCTATTACAATCTTATGACATCCTCTCTCTCTCTGATATAAAATTCCTGGCTGATGCCGAGACAGACTGATGGCGTCTATCGTCTGCGACTGAGTCTTGCTAAAAACCAACAGTTGATTTTCAAATCAGACAGGGCACACGCAATAAATTTCCACGCGATTTCGCGTTTTGGAAGAAAAAAACTCTCCTTAGTAATTTCATCTTTCTAAAACCATTATTTTCTCTTCTACCGATGTCTAAACCTGATTATCTAGGAATAATGGTGCCTGCAAAATACTCGTTTAAAATAGTGGACGATATAAGCACGCACATTGAAATATTATATATATATATATATATATATATATATATATATATATATATATATATATATATATATATATTTAAGAGATAACGATATAAATTTTAATATATCAAGAACAATATTAGGGGATAAAATATATGATAAAGTGGTAAAAGGTTTTCGTGTGACACGTTTCGTTCATTCGGACGTCATCGGAATAAATTTGTTACGTCTGTCAAGGCTGGAAAGTAGGGACTGGGCTCATCCCGTCCAAATATAGCAAGAGTACGCCATTTTCTGGCTCTTATAAAAGTAGAGGATAGCATAAGGAGTCAGGTACTTACTGAAGCGGTACAGGGAGCCGATCATTTTACGTGTGCTGTGGAGTGAATAAGACACTACTGGTAACACAAATGAACTAGGCAAGACGCCTTAAATAAAGAACCCAAAATGAATCAAGAGAAGTTAATCGCAGTCAGTCCCAGGCTTGCGACATGACAAGACCTCTGTCTTCGTGCAGAGAGTGACAAAACTTTAATCTTCGGGCGCAGGATGACTCAGTCGGTATTCTGTCTTCGGATAGAGACTCATCTGAGAAAAAAAAAACAGACCAGTTGGTAACAGGCAGTTCGCTGTCTGGCTTGCTATTGATGAGACCTCTGTTTTCGGACAGAAGGTGACGCAGTCGGTGTTCTATCTTTGGATAGAGATTCTGCTGAGAAATGCAGACCAGTAGTGTATGAGCCCGCTTTGGTGTAGGTTGGGTAAATTTTGACCAGGTGGAAATGCATGAGTGCTCCACAGTAAAGTTGACCTTGTGTTGCATGTAGTCACTAGCGAGGCAACCGGTAAATATCAGTCAGTCGGTGTGAGGCAGTCCGCTGTCTGGCCCGCGATTATCAAGTCCCCTGTCAGAGTACAATTCTGTCTGGGCTCTGTCTACGGACGAAGACTTTTCTGAGAAGGATAGAAAATGCAATGTGCCCGACCTCACGGGATGGGTAAATTTTCACCTTAATCCCGAATGTACGCTCTCCACACAATAAAGTCGACCTCGTGTCACATCTCGTCTCACTGGGGAGACTGGGTAAATACCAGTCCGTTGGAGTCAGTCGAGGAAAATTTCTAATTCCTTTACGGCGAGTAGTGTAAGGGGGACATAATATTATAACGACCCTGAATGAATTATAATAAATTGCCTCTTTAGCTATGGATCGTATATAAGATTTTCTCTTGAGGTCGTTCTGATTTTGTCCTTACTATTTCATTGGTACATATATTTCTACAGTCGTTCTTTTTCCTTCCACCATTTTTCTATTCTTCATTTATATTTTGATATTTCTTTTTCCCCCTTTATTCCCCTTGTGTATCATTCGTTCTTTTATGCCATCCACCATTCCTTACATCCATATTCTTCCCTTGCTTTTTTCCTCAGTTCCTTCCTTGATTAGTTCTTTCTTTCTTATTCTTTCTTTCGTAAATTCCAGCTTAATGTACGTCATTTTTTTTTTTTCATTTTCAGATTTTTCAGTACTTTATATCATATTGAATTGGTTTAACGAACTTAGAACATTATTATAACGAAACTATTAAAACTATAAATTTGCCATTATGTGAAAAATAATTATTTTTCGAGAAAAAAATGATTTTTCTTGAAAAGAAAATACGTGAATTTTTTTCTGAAAAAAAAACAAAACAAAACATTTCATCCTGAAAAAATATCTGAACAAGTTTCGAAAAAAAAAAATTTCCAGAAAATTTTTTCTACAAATATTTTTAAATAACCACACGTGTTTTTTTCTTAAACTATTTTTTTTAAATGTTCAGAAAATTGTTTTGTATCAACTTTAAGAAATATTTTTCTCAAAATATTTAAAAAAAATTTTCTGAAGTGTTTGTCTCAAAAAATACAGTTTTTCCGAAAAAGAAAATTTCAGAAGATTTTTTTCTGAAAAAAAAAAAAAGACATTAAAAATAAATTTTCTTCAGAAATAGCCGTAAAAATTGCAATGTAACTGGAAAAGAAAATATCCCGAATCAATATATGATGAAATCGATATAACAGACAACTATAAACAAAGATTTGCCTCAGAAATTTTCAATATTCTCGTTTTTTTTTAAATTTAGATAATTGCAGAAGAAAATAATAGAGTGTCGCAGTTATCTCCCCCCCCCAGTTCTTTAATCCGTCAACAGGGGTCTCTTTCCCCTGGCTATAAATACTGGCTGACCCTTCTCTCTCTCTCTTTTCCGACTTAGGCCTCGGGCCGCTACCTCGCGCGGAGACGAGATAAAATCATTCTTTTTCCACTTACACCAATACGTGACCTCTCACAGTCACAGCGTTTTCCAAATTCTGGGAACGCGCTAAGAACAATACACGTACGTACGAACACTTACAACACACACACATAATTTCTCCATACAAAATCTATGTAACTGTCCATGTCTTTGTTTAACTTGTTTTGTTATTAATATATATTTGTTTACCCATGTATATCGGTCTTGTTTGTTTTCTTTGTCTTCTTTGGACTTAATTAAAGTCCAACATTTTCATGTAGCTGAACCCGCCAGCAAGAAAAGTTAACCTTCTGATATCTTTTCACATCTTCACCCCCACGTTCCGCTACAAGCTCCATCAATTCCATTGTAACGTCTTTGGCCCGATAACTTCCGTCTTAATTTTCGGGAAGTGTTGTTATTATTTACACTCGGACTATTGTGCACATCTTAGTTGTTACATCAACGACGTTTCAAAAAGTTTATCCTCCTGCCTTCATCAGGTGCTTATCAATTCGGCTAGCCATTAGGGAACATTCTACGGACGTAGATGAAATAAAGTATCGAAATTCTTTAAAGATTACACGAATAAGAAATATTTGTTGATGACCATAGAACACAACGGCCGTAAAAGACGCGTTAAAAAGATGAAGACAATAGCTCTCATGTTAAATGATGTACGTAAAGTTTTGGTGCATCTGTCTTCGTAAGATGTTAATGGTGACTCCTGGAAATTTCGTATCATTCGTGTTCTTATTTTAATCCATGGGTGGATGATTGGTCCACTAAATCTTTCTGTTTAATATTTCTCATCAAAAAAAGGGATAACATCACGAACTCAAGGAAACGGTAAGAACAAACAGTCTCAAAACGAGGTGAGGAGTAATGGCAATATATATATATATATATATATATATATATATATATATATATATATATATATATATATATATATATATATATATGATAGTTGTTTATTTAGGCAGCAATCCTTCGTTTATTCATGTTTCATTAAAAACGACAGACAAGGTACTACGGTTGAGCTTTTTAATTACTTTTTCTTGTGTTGGAACAAGAGCTTTCTTTTCTGGACAAAGAGTGTGTAAAAACTGTCCAAATGTTTTATAGTTCCGAGTGTTTTCGGCATTACACTTAGCCATTATCAAGGATGGTTCAATTTTTCGGCTTAATTGAGTGTGTGCATTATGTGTATGTTTTAGTGTGTTGTAGAGATATTTTTTAATGTATATAGTTAATATATTATATGTTAATATAATAAATATTGTTCATCTGAAAATTATTAACTACGAACAAGGCCACAACGAGCTAACCGTATTCGGAAATTAAAAGAAAGATATTTTTCGAACACGAGAAACAATTAAATAAAAAGCTTAATCGTAGTACCTTGTCTGTCGCTTTTAATGAAACATGCATATATATATATATATATATATATATATATATATATATATATATATATATATATATATATATATATATATGTATATATATATATATATATATATATATATATATATATATATATATATGTGTGTAGGAAGAAATATAGTTTAAAGTGTGCTATATTTATGGGATAAAGTGCTCAATAACAGAGATAGAGTGTGTGTAAATAAAAAAGTGAACATAGAATTCAACGCTTAGAGGCGACACTCTGTTTCATGCTATATGCAATCATCGGGCCACGCGTGCTGTTATTTTTCTCGGCTATTTATATATACGGGTCTGTGGTGCATTGTGGGTAGTCATTTTTCGCAGATATTTTACCGGAAGTCGTTTATTTGTTTATTTATTTATTTATTTGTGTCAAATTATTTTGCTTGTTTTTATTTAATTATGCACCACTGACACGTATATATAAATAGTATATATAAATAGCCGAGAAAAATAACAGCACTCGTGGTCTGACGATTGCAACTAGCATGAAACAGACTGTCGCCTCTAAGTGTTGACTTCGATGTTCACTTTTATATTTACACACGCTCTGTCTCTGATATTGAACACTTTATCCCATAAATATAGCACACTTTAAGACTATATTTCTTTATATATATATATATATATATATATATATATATATATATATATATATATATATATATATGTTTATATATATATATATATATATATATATATATATATATATATATATATATATATATATAACTTGTTCATATAGACAAAAACAATTTACTCACTACAAAGATGCAACCTTGTTTCGGTGCATTTAATTGCACTTCGACTGATAAGAACCAAAAATTGTTATGAACAATTATGTTTCTAAGCAGGCCGCTCGTGGAACGTCACTTCCTTTTTTCCATTTGTTTGAAAAAAAATAAGAGGGGACGTATACGAGTAGAGAAAAGATAGGAAAGGTAAAAGGGTGGCAGAGTGAAAGTTACCAAAAGCATTACCAATTACTACTACATAAACTATTATTATCATGCCGGTAAATGTCGTTAGTACTGTTTATTATAAAAAGAGCATTTACTTAAATATTTCTGTCTATATAAGTAACAATTAAAGTAATTGTAATTTGTTTACGTTTAGGTACGCTTAGAGCAGATATGGACGTTCGAGGAAACCATGAGAAATGTATAGTTTAAAAGCAGTAAAATCGACATTGCTAACCAGTCGCTCCTTCGTAGCTAAACTGGTATAACACGTCAGGCTATATGACGGTTCCGTGTAGGATACATGTTCGATTCCTGTCGGAGGACGCATATTTTGTATGGAATTTCTCGGAAATTCAGGCCGGTAAATGTTGTTAATACCGTTTATTATCAACAGAACATTTACTTAAATATTTGTGGATATATAAATAACGTATGACAATAAAACAAAGCGTTGTGCAAATAACTTATGATTTGGACGTTCTGTACACCACATGTGATTCACGGGACTTTATTATGTGACGCTCTATATATCAGCACATTCGTCTGAAAATGAAACGTTTTTCCCAAAATAACTGGCGGGGAGGGGGGTTAAACCGATACATTCAAGAAATGATTATTGCGTTTTGTTTAAGATTCTCAAGCAAGAAAACAGATTTGATACGTAATGTTCATTAAAGTCAGATATATCGAAATATGAATGGTACTAAAAAAGAAGAAATTACAAAGCCATTAATATGGTAGAATAAATATAATACCCGAGGCCTTTTTTCTCTCTCCAAATCAATACGCACTCGGTGTGAACGAATAATTGTATTGATGAGCTTCAAAATTAGTGAGTAACTAATTTTTTCCGCGGAAGCTAGCAACGATTTTAATAAGAAAGGAAAAAAAATCGATGGAGAGGCGACAGTTTAAATTTTTCCTTTGTATTTGTTTTGGACAAAAATGCATTTTTCTTTTGTTAGTGTCGTTCCGTACAGACAGGAGATTTCAAAATGGCCGCCGGTTGATTTATTTTGTTTATATTTAAAGTTGTGATTTTTTTTTATTTTTCAGTCAATAAATCTCGTAAATATTTTTTTATGCCATCAATTCATGTAACGAATTTTATTTATTTTTATTGAGTTATTTAAATCATACTTAAATTATTTCAAGTTTTTCAAAAAGATGACCAAATGTGATTGTGTCGCCTATTAAATAACGATTGCAAATGAATAGAGTCAAAGAAAACATATATATATATATATATATATATATATATATATATATATATATATATATATATATATATATCGCAAATGAATAGAGTCAAAGAAAACATATATATATATATGTATATATATGTGCAGGTATGCAGAAAAATAGGAAAGAACACGTTAGGTAAATAATCCGGCGTTCCTTAGTATTTTTGCTTTTATTTTCAAAAAGACAGTGCTCCATACAGAAGTAGAGCTTATATTATAATATTTTTTTTGTTTTAAAAATATGATTCCTTCGCTACATAAGAGTTCTCATGTTTCAAAAGCGAGAGCCGAGACCCCTAATATAATTTTTGAAATTATGTTGAATTAAGGCGTCTGGTCACGCTTCCTCGTCAAGCGAGAATTTGGAAATCAAAATCAGAATTCCCAAAATCTCGCTTGACGAGGAAGCGTGACAAGACTCCTTAATTCAACATAATTTCAAAAGTTATATTAAGAGTCTCGGCTCTCGCTTTTGAAACATGAGAACTCTTATGTAGCGAAGGAATCATATTTTTAAAACAAAAAAATATTATAATATATATATATATATATATATATATAGCTAGCCACTCGTATTCGAGGAGACCCGTCGACTCGTTAGCATTTGTGGTCATTCAGCAACAACAGAGGACCACCTATGGTTTATACTGCATCTATGCTGAGCAATACATATTTACAGTTTCTGGGAAAGAGCCTGTTATCTCGCGTGATCAACAATTTCAATTTGAACAACGCCACCACGATCAAACACTCGTCTACGCTGACTTGTGACTTCGTGCTAGCATAGCTATCAACGGTCACCAAGGGTTCCGTCTACCGAATCTCACTCACATGGCTTGCCTCAACTTTCAAAAGGTGCAAAGTGCCTCACACTGGGATCGACACCTTCATTCTGATAACATCAAGAAGGGTCCTTCCTGATAAATCAACCATGGTGCGATTCGATCCCGAATCTCATGGTCAGAATGCCACGTGTCCATATATATATATATATATATATATATATATATATATATATATATATATATATATATATATATATATATATATATATATATATATATATATATATATATCCAAGTATACTTTTAATTTTAATTTCAAATTTTATAAATCTTTTAATATCTATGATAAATTTTTTGAATTACCATATATTTGTATTTTGATTGGTCATTCCTGCTTGTGTAACAGCGTTTCCCCGTACGAAGTATCGTTAATTAATTTGAAACTTTTAAAACCATTTATTCTACATTCAACATTATCACTTGATAAGACATCGGAGGTGTTGAAACGAAATGGCTATTTTTATAGTGATTTTATAACATATTTATGTTATAATATTTAAATAAATAATTATATATATATATATATATATATATATATATATCAGGTATACTATATTTATGAGTTAAAGTGCTCAGTATAAGACATAGAGCTAATATATATATATATATATATATATATAGTCAAACCTAATGAGCCAGACAACCCTACCAAGGTTTCAATTAGGCAGATCGTCAGGGTCAGTTACCTATATATATATATATATTTTAGAATTGGACATAGTCCGACAATTTATTTAAAGACATTTATATTATGTTTAACGTTCTTTTTGTAGATACAAGTATTTAAGCAAATGCTCTGTTTTATAATAAACAGTATTAAATAACATTTACCGGCCTGAATGTCCGAGAAATTTTCATAGAAAATTTTCGCTCTCCGACAGGAATCGAACCTGTATCCTATACGGAACCATCATTTCGCGTGATGTGCCTTAACCTTTCGGCCACAGATGAGCGTCTGGTTAGCAAGGTCGATTTTACTATCTTTAAACTTAAATCTTCCATGAATCTCATCTATTCATATCTGCTCTAGCGTATCAAATGTAAACAAATGACGTCATATATTTTAGAATTGGACATAGTCCGACAATTTATTTAAAGACATTTATATTATGTTTAACGTTCTTTTTGTAGATACAAGTATTTAAGCAAATGCTCTGTTTTATAATAAACAGTATTAAATAACATTTACCGGCCTGAATGTCCGAGAAATTTTCATAGAAAATTTTCGCTCTCCGACAGGAATCGAACCTGTATCCTATACGGAACCATCATTTCGCGTGATGTGCCTTAATCTTTCGGCCACAGATGTTTACATATGCTAGAGCAGATATGAATAGATGAGATTCATGGAAGATTTAAGTTTAAAGATAGTAAAATCGACATTGCTAACCAGACGCTCATCTGTGGCCGAAAGGTTAAGGCACATCACGCGAAATGATGGTTCCGTATAGGATACAGGTTCGATTCCTGTCGGAGAGCGAAAATTTTCTATGAAAATTTCTCGGACACTCAGGCCGGTAAATGTTATTTAATACTGTTTATTATAAAACAGAGCATTTGCTTAAATACTTGTATCTACAAAAAGAACGTTAAACATGATATAAATGTCTTTAAATATATATATATATATATATATATATATATATATATATATATATATATATATATATGTGTGAGTGTATGTGTTTGTGTGTGTATTTACAAAAATATGACAAACATGAAAATCTCTTGTGACGCATTTCATCCGTGAGGATTTCATAGGACTGGTCTTTGTTGATGTTGTCACGTCGACACTTGCATGAAACGAGTGACAATCCCTGCGCCAAAGAAATCCCTTAGTATATAGACGTCACAAGAAATTTTACATTTTGTCATATTTTTCTAAATATTATTGGCTGATATATAAAATTATACAAAATTATATATATATATGTATATATATATATATATATATATATATACATGAATAAATATAGTCTTAAAGTGTGCTATATTTATGGGATAAAGTGCTCAATATCAGAGATAGAGCGTGTGTAAATATAAAAGTGAACATTGAAGTCAACACTTAGAGGCGACAGTCTGTTTCATGCTAGATGCAATCATCGGGCGACGAGGTGCTGTTATTGTTCTAGTCTATTTATATATACGGATCAGTGGTGCATTGTGGGTAGTCATTTTTGGCAGGTGTTTTACCGGAAGTCGTTTATTTGTTTATTTATTTATTTGTGTCAAATTATTTTGCTTGTTTGCATTTTATGTTATTTTTGTTTTTTATCCTTTATATTTATTTTATTTTTATTTATTTTGATCGTTTTTTTTAACGTAGTAAAAATTTGTTTATATTGCTTATATATATATATATATATATATATATATATATATATATATATATATATATATATATACAAGGATGTTCGATAAAAGTGACTCACCTGATTTTTTTACTTAAAAGTTTTTTTCCCCTCATTGTTTTTGGGGTCAAACTAATTTTTAATCTTACTAATATAAAGACCCCTTCCCGACCACCTAGAAAAAAGTTTACTCACCCTAAGGTATTCTATTGATAATTATAATTTTGGATATAAATGAGATTTAAGGGAAAACTATGTGCCAAAAAAGTGAGTCACTTATTTCCTGCAACTAGTAATCAATAGAAACATAACCGAATAGCTTTAAATAAAGAATAATAGAGGTATAATTTATTTATAATAGGTAATATAGTTCGAAATATTTAATAATCTATGGTCCTCCTTTATTTTGAATAAACTTTTCAAACCTTTTTGGCATTGACTTGATCAGGTTCTGGCAAATCTCATCTCCAAGCATTGAATTCCATTCGGATATGAAATTCACAATCAAATTCTCTTTGTTGCTCAACTGCTTTCTCGAGAGCCTGTACTTTATAATGCTCTATAAGTTTTCTATGGGGTTGACGTCAGGAGATTGGGGCGGTCATGTCATAACACTCACCTGCTTCTCATCAAATTATTCCTTCATCAATTTTGATTTTTGACAGGGAGCATTATCCTGCACAAAAATGAGCTTGGTGGGGTCGATTTGCACCCTTTCATCAGAAGGGAACAGACAAGACTCTAAAATTCTCTTGTACTGCTCGCTCCTGAGGGTCTTTTCAATAGGTTTTAAGAAACCAGTTCCATGAAAAGAAAAACATTCCCAGAACATTATACTGAACGGATGCTTGACAGTACTTACTGCTAAATTCAAAGAGCTTTTAAAGCTTCTTCTACGGATTTTAGATCGCTTATCTTTTGAATTTAGCTCAACTTTCGTTTCATCGGAGAAGAGAACATTTAGTAAAAAAATCACTTTTACCGAAGAGTACAGTATATATATATATATATATATATATATATATATATATATATATATATATATATAAGAACGAAGAGTAAGATTTAACATTAATTTAAAACAGGTCTCAATAAAAGAATAGAGCCGTATATATATATATATATATATATATATATATATATATATATATATATATATATATGTATATATATATATATATATATATATATATATATATATATATATATATATATATATATATAGCCACTGATATATATAGCCACTGATATATATATATATATATATATATATATATATATATATATATATATATATATATAGCTTCCATTTCCGTCATTGGAAAGTTTCCCACAAAAGGTATAAAAGAATTTATATGTGGAGAAAAAAAGGAATCTAATATATATATATATATATATATATATATATATATGTGTGTGTGTGTGTGTGCAATTTTTATATATATTATTTATATATTATATATGCGCGGTACTTATAAGAGAACGCTCAATATCAGTGATAGAGGTAACATAATTAGTTGGATTGATGTGGTTTTCTGACCCTGAGTTTCACCCTATTTGCGATCGTAAGACAAACAATATATATATATATATATATATATATATATATATATATATATATATATATATATATATATAAATCGTATATTTGGGGAGTTTGTTTTTATTAGGACAATCTAATATCGAAAGTATTCGGAATAAAATGAATATGCATCAGCATTGTAATTTCTTTCTTCTTTTAATAAGTGTTAAATAATAGTTTAGCCGCCTATTATTTTTATGAGAAGTGTATCGCTGTTCCGACTTCCTGGGGTTGACCTTTGAGATCAGATACAAGACAAAACAAAGGAAGTCTATTTTGATTGTATGAACCAGCGTGAGATCTATAGATAAAAATGTTTTCAGTGAGTCAAATCTTAACCGTCAATTTTGATGTGTTTCTTTCGTGCCTGGAAACTGCTCCCCAGTAAAGGGAGGGGTCGACCCCAGTGGCTAGTTTGAAGATTTATAGGTCGACGTTAATAATCTAGTTAATTTAGAAATCCCTGTGTTTAAGTTGTTTTATCACTGGAACAAAAAACCCCTAGCGATCACCGGCCGGGAGAATTCGAGTGAGAGCAGAATTTATCTTTATTATTGAGTGGACAAGGTCTCCCAATACCTCCCCTAGCACGAGGGAACTATGCGAGATAAGGATACTAAGAAATGTGTCCGTAATTACGAGACGATCCTATTAAAAAAAGTAGAGAAAACTTCTCTAACTTATTTAACGAGACATGTTTTAATATATATATATATATATATATATATATATATATATATATATATATATATATATATATTGATGCATGTTTCATTAAATAATATAGACAAGTTTTGTCTGTTAAATTTTAAGTAAATTCCTTTCATATTGTTTGATAAGCTTAATAATATTATCATTGAAAAATGAAAGAAAAACACAATATTCGTACATATTTTTTAATCCAATCTAAGCTTTCGGCTTGCATAAGCCATTATCAAAGATGACAATTAGAGTACAATATATTAAGCAATACATGGACGAGAAATTGATGATAGTCTGTTTCTGTTTACATGGATGATTTCCAAGGAACGATAAATACGTGCATATAAGACGCTGGAAGCGAAAATCACACCGCAGCTCATGACGTCACACATGACCACGCGAGAGTGAATTCGAGAAGTATTAAGTATGGGAAGCCGTGGTATAAACCAATGGCTTCTGTTATCAATTATAGGCATTTAAGTATATTTGTGGAGATTTCATAGTTTATTTTGTTCAGGTTAGGTTTCAACTGTTTTATGTATATAGCTTCAAGAATTTTTAGTTTTTGTTTATTGTTTTCATGTTTAAATATAGTTGTTTTCAATTTTTTTTTCCGGAATTGTGGACGCGGCCAGGCATCTTGTTTTAAATGCCTAAAAATGTTAGAGCTATCATTCAAATGTAGAGTCAAGCGTCGTGAAAGAGAGTTTGTGGTGTGACCAACATAAATATTATTTAATCCATTTGAGATACAATCTCCCAAAGGGCACTTGAATTTGTAAACTATGTTGGTCTTTTGCAAATCGCTAACCGGAGAAGAATCATTGCGAATAATTGAGTTGGATATACTAGATTAAGTGTAGTATATGATTAACTTAATTTTTTTGCTAGGATCTGTTGTAGATATATTAATATTTACTAATTTTTTTAGTATATAATCATCTTGTTTATAATTAGTATGCATTTGACTACGATATAGGAGATTAATATGTTTGGGATTAGTTGAAGCAGTAATATGTACTATTTGCTTCGTATTGAGATTCCTAAGAAAGCATTTTATTTGTTCATCAACTATATAGTTTGGAAAGTTATTATTAATAAGTGTTTGTTTTATATTCTTTAGTTCACCGTAAGAAATCTGTTTTGTGGATGAATTAGTTTCTGCACGATGTATGAGATTTTTTATAATTGCTATTTTTAGTAATATGGGCATTTGCTTTTGTAGTTAAGTGTACATGAATTTATACTGGTAAGTTTTTGTATTTACTTAAATAACAAAAATTCTAATATTATTTAATTAAACATGCATCAATGAAAAAATGCGGCCTAATTAATTACACACAAACAATATATATATATATATATATATATATATATATATATATATATATATATGTATGTATATATATATATATATATATATATATATATATATATATATATATATATATATATATATATACCGTTAAGAAACTGTGTGGATCGTAAAATATTTCCCATGAAGGACAAGCGAAATCACAAAATTAAAGACATACGCGTGAAAGAATCTCAGTGGGTGCTTCTTGTAATAATATCTGGAATTTGCTGCTGATGTGTATCGACAAATTTGTGAAATATTCTTACCTACGGAAAACTGGAACCAAGTTTAGAATACAAGAACAGAGACAGCCAATCAGGAAACTCGTGTCACTTACCTGCAAAATAAAAATAAATAATATTATAGGAGGAATATTAGTTGTTGAAGCGGAATATTCAAGGATGAGTTATGTATTTACAGGTTACGATGTGTAAATTATTATATTTTTTAATTTCGCTCATGCGCCTTGCTTGTTTTTAATTTTGTCAACAGCAGCGTATGATACAGTCGATTGGGCACGGTTCGTGAGAAAAAGAGTACCACGATGTAATTAACTCCATCATATATTTGGAAACGGTATTCAAACCAGAAGCACCAATACGAACATTTCAGAGTGCTTTGATATCAATGCAGAGGATGCAGAAAGAGTTGGATGAGTCTAATGGTGATTACGAAGGTACGGCAGCTCGGAAAACTCACTCTGATCGTTCTGATCAGAAAAGAACACCCGAATTTTTGATGAGGGCCTCAACCTTAACAACAAGTTCAATTAGGAGGTAGTGCTGCCCTGGGATAAGAAAGTGGCTGCTAGACGGGTCTATGTCTGGCAACAGGATTCTGCGCAATCGCACAGAAGCGGGAGGACCCAGTCATGGCTGTCCGACCACATCACCTATTATATCTGGCTACCTGACAGCAACCCCCTTGGTTATGATGTGAGGAGCGCAGGTGATTGAGAGACCAACAAAACTGCTTTTAACAACAAAGCTTAACTGCAGCTAAGGATTATGGAAGCATTGTCTAAATTAAACAAGGAGACCATCCAGAATAATTGCAGGAGATTCCAAAGTTGTCTGTTGGGCGTGGTTGAAAGCAATGGCGATTGTAGAGAATAAATTTACTCTTTAGTAATATTTGAAGATAGTTATGTCTAGTTTTGGTAAATATAGCTGTTAAAATGAGATGACAGTGTTATTTTCATTTTGGTGTCATTTTAGGCGACAATTTATCCAGCTCACCCTGTCTATCTTTTAAAATGAGATGACAGTGTTATTTTCATTTTGGTGTCATTTTAGGCGACAATTTATCCAGCTCACCCTGTCTATCTTTTAAAATGAGATGTCAGTGTTAATTTCATTTTGACGTCATTTTAGGCGACAATTTATCCATCGCTCCCTGTCTATGTTTTAAAATGAGATGTCAGTGTTATTTTCTTTTTAGCGTCATTTAGACGACAATTTATCCAGCTCACCCTGTCTATCTTTTAAAATGAGATGACAGTGTTATTTTCATTTTGGTGTCATTTAGACGACAATTTATCCATCGCTCCCTGTCTATGTTTTAAAATGAGATGCCAGTGTTATTTTCATTTTGGTGTCATTTAGACGACAATTTATCCATCGCTCCCTGTCTATCTTTTAAAATGAGATGTCAGTGTTAATTTCATTTTGACGTCATTTTAGGCGACAATTTATCCATCGCTCCCTGTCTATGTTTTAAAATGAGATGCCAGTGTTATTTTCATTTTGGTGTCATTTAGACGACAATTTATCCAGCTCACCCTGTCTTTAAAATGAGATGTCAGTGTTATTTTCTTTTTGGCGTCATTTAGACGACAATTTATCCAGCTCACCCTGTCTATCTTTTAAAATGAGATGTCAGTGTTATTTTCATTTTGGTGTCATTTTAGGCGACAATTTATCCAGCTCACCCTGTCTATCTTTTAAAATGAGATGTCAGTGTTAATTTCATTTTGACGTCATTTTAGGCGACAATTTATCCATCGCTCCCTGTCTATGTTTTAAAATGAGATGTCAGTGTTATTTTCTTTTTGGCGTCATTTAGACGACAATTTATCCAGCTCACCCTGTCTATCTTTTAAAATGAGATGACAGTGTTATTTTCATTTTGGTGTCATTTAGACGACAATTTATCCATCGCTCCCTGTCTATCTTTTAAAATGAGATGTCAGTGTTAATTTCATTTTGACGTCATTTTAGGCGACAATTTATCCATCGCTCCCTGTCTATGTTTTAAAATGAGATGCCAGTGTTATTTTCATTTTGGTGTCATTTAGACGACAATTTATCCATCGCTCCCTGTCTATCTTTTAAAATGAGATGTCAGTGTTAATTTCATTTTGACGTCATTTTAGGCGACAATTTATCCATCGCTCCCTGTCTATGTTTTAAAATGAGATGCCAGTGTTATTTTCATTTTGGTGTCATTTAGACGACAATTTATCCAGCTCACCCTGTCTTTAAAATGAGATGTCAGTGTTATTTTCTTTTTGGCGTCATTTAGACGACAATTTATCCAGCTCACCCTGTCTATCTTTTAAAATGAGATGTCAGTGTTATTTTCATTTTGGTGTCATTTTAGGCGACAATTTATCCAGCTCACCCTGTCTATCTTTTAAAATGAGATGTCAGTGTTAATTTCATTTTGACGTCATTTTAGGCGACAATTTATCCATCGCTCCCTGTCTATGTTTTAAAATGAGATGTCAGTGTTATTTTCTTTTTGGCGTCATTTAGACGACAATTTATCCAGCTCACCCTGTCTATCTTTTAAAATGAGATGACAGTGTTATTTTCATTTTGGTGTCATTTAGACGACAATTTATCCATCGCTCCCTGTCTATCTTTTAAAATGAGATGTCAGTGTTAATTTCATTTTGACGTCATTTTAGGCGACAATTTATCCATCGCTCCCTGTCTATGTTTTAAAATGAGATGCCAGTGTTATTTTCATTTTGGTGTCATTTAGACGACAATTTATCCAGCTCACCCTGTCTTTAAAATGAGATGTCAGTGTTATTTTCTTTTTGGCGTCATTTAGACGACAATTTATCCAGCTCACCCTGTCTATCTTTTAAAATGAGATGTCAGTGTTATTTTCTTTTTGGCGTCATTTAGACGACAATTTATCCAGCTCACCCTGTCTATCTTTTAAAATGAGATGTCAGTGTTATTTTCTTTTTGGCGTCATTTTAGGCGACAATTTATCCAGCTCACCCTGTCTATCTTTTAAAATGAGATGTCAGTGTTATTTTCATTTTGGCGTCATTTAGACGACAATTTATCCATCGCTCCCTGTCTATCTTTTAAAATGAGATGACAGTGTTATTTTCATTTTGGTGTCATTTCGACGACAATTTATCCAGCTCACCCTGTCTATCTTTTAAAATGAGATGTCAGTGTTATTTTCTTTTTGGCGTCATTTTAGGCGACAATTTATCCAGCTCACCCTGTCTATCTTTTAAAATGAGATGTCAGTGTTAATTTCATTTTGACGTCATTTTAGGCGACAATTTATCCAGCTCACCCTGTCTATCTTTTAAAATGAGATGACAATGTTATTTTCATTTTGGTGTCATTTAGACGACAATTTATCCATCGCTCCCTGTCTATCTTTTAAAATGAGATGTCAGTGTTATTTTCTTTTTGGCGTCATTTAGACGACAATTTATCCATCGCTCCTTGTCTATCTGTTAAAATGAGTTGCCTGCGTTATTTTCATTTTTACATAATTTAGACGACAATTTGGCCATCGCAAACTCTGTGTATGTGTGTGTTGGTGGGTGTTTGAGTGTGTGTTTGTGTTTTGATCGAAAAAAAACTATGAATATTTCGTAAATAACCCTCTGCATTGTATCAGAATAAGCCGAACTCGTGAAATTCTATGCATCTTCTTTGATGTCTTCATAAGATTATCTACAATGGATTCAGCTATGGACAAAGCCCTTTTGATTGAAGTCACGTTGTATTATGTGCGTCCTCTTTGATAGATCATGCTTCCCCGTTCAAAACGGACAGTCCTTTGCCGAGGACATCTACCCCCGCCTTTTACAGAATATGGAAATCCTTTCACGTTCTACCGCCTTTAATATTAGTATACTCAGTCTTTTCGTGTATATATATATATATATATGTATATATATATATATATATATATATATATATATATATATATATATATATATATATAAATATATAAATACACCGGATGTAACACCAAAATTGTCCAGATCGTGTAACTGCAAAATTTGCCAATTTTTAGACTAAGTTTAAACCGTTGTATTGTAGAAAAGATTAAAGATATCTTACTGGATTTCCTCAAGGTTTTTATAACATTACTGACCTTTACTTTGGGCAAAAGGAATCTATAATTACTTTCTAAGCTTAACAGAAGAATTCTGATGAAATCGATCATAACAAAAATGAAATGTTCATAAATTAATCATTTTTAAAGAAGCTCATGAAGGTTTGAAATAATGTCAAAAATATATATATATATATATATATATATACATCATACGCGCGCACGCGCACACACGCACACACACACACATATGTGTATATATATATATATATATATATATATATATATATATATATATATATATATATATATATATATATAAACATATGTTATTAAATATAACAGACTGTGAATGAATGTCTATTATGGTTGAGGATGTTTTTCTTTAATTTCTGGTGAAAATAAAGAAAAAATTTCCAAAATTTGGATATTTTTATTAAGCTGGTTCTTTCAGCTCCTATGAGCCATACTCAGAGTGGTTATACATACATAAAACAAAGATATGCACCGTCAAAGATGATATTTTGTGATTTTGACGTAGAATATTGCTATGCGACGATAACGGTCGCGGGATAGCAGACGCAGATCGTAAGTTCAAGATGCGGTTCTATGTCGACATACGATGCGATAGACCGAAGTATTACAACAGAACCAATATCTAGATGCAATGTAATGTGTTATGACAACATATATATATATATATATATATATATATGTACATATATATATATATATATATATATATATATATATATTCATACATGTTTTATTAAATAATATAGACAAGTGTTGTCTATTTATTTTATGTAAGTTCTTTTCATATCGTCTGATAAGCTTAATAACATTATCATTAAACGAAGAAAGAAAATCACAATATTGATACATATTTTTTAATCCAATCTAAGCTTTCGGCTTACATAAGCCATTATCAAAGATGACAATTACACAATATATTAAGCAATACACGGACGAGAAATTGATGATAGTCTGTTTTTGTTTACATGTATGATTTCCAAGCAACGATAAACACGTGCATATAAGACGCTGGAAGCGAAAATCGCACCGCAGCTCATGACGTCACACATGACCTCGAGAGAGTGAATTCGATGAGTATTGAGTATATATATATATATATTATCCACGGTTCATTTCCCAACTTATTCAAGATGATCTTTGCCCTCTCTATCCATCTAACATTTTGTGCTGAAGTAAGAATATGCCTCACAGGTTTCACGAACGATTACATTTTCTGGTGTTTCGTCACTGCTCTTTGGACTATCATAGCTTAAAATCCTCTCTCACATGCCGTGTGAACTGAGTTGGATCTTTTCTAATTGATCTCTTTAGCTATAAGTTTAAATGAGGATTGCTAATCTTGTTGTGACCTCCTGATCCAGATTTCCTCTCTACTGTTTTTAAAAGTATTCACCATTCTCTTGATGGTTCTTGAATGAACTTAGAAGATGGAAGCCAGACTATGAATGTTGGTACATTTACTGAATACCTGAATGATACTTTCCCTCTCACAATTACTCAGTTGTGAGTGTGGGGCTGGGACAAAAAGATTTTAACCTGTTCTTTTTTAGTTGAACAATCCAAAGTGTTTTTCAGTGTTTCTTATGGCAAATGGTGTTAAGATGGCTAACGTTTTATTTGAAACCCGGTAAAAATAAACTTTAATTGTTTTTTAGATATTAAACATTTTGTGGGATGGGTAATTACTCCGGGTGTATACATATGCATGCTTCCCTGAAGGTGACTGACAAGGTAATGTGATTGGTAAATTTACCGATTACATAAAACATTTAATTTGGAAATTTGAAATAACTTTATAAAAAATTTATATCACTTGTCGGTATTGTTCAACCAAACATCATTTAAACATATATATATATATATATATATATATATATATATATATATATATATATATATAATTGCGTGATAAGATAAAGCACGAACCAGCCTTACAATCTCGTGGATTGGCGCTACAGAATCGCAAACAATGAATCGTATGAAGTAAGAGAAACTATGTCAATTAGGGTCTTTCATCAGTTTCAGTAACTAAAATAGATATTACATGTGGCTCAAAAGAGAACACACTAACATAATCCTGATCTTGACGTTCCACACTATTACAGACAAAAGGTTAGGAAGGAAAGGCCAGAGCCGTCAATACTGGCATCAGCGATAACAGCTCACTTGAGAATCGAAATTGACTGAATAATCTTCAGAAAGATTTTATGAATATCAACCGACGGAAGAACTAGCAGCCTGATCACTGAAGGCCGAATATTTCCAAGAAAGGAAACAGAAAATATTACTCTTACCTCAAAGAATTGTTGCTTTTTTTATCAGCCCAGAAAATGCCAAAGTCTCACTACTATGCTCTGTAATTACAAGTGTCAGATAATTTTGGTTTTGCTGCCTGATGCAGTCTATCGTTATACCGGGGAATTATTCTGGGTGTGACGATAGACTACATCCGGCAACAAAACATCTCTTCGGGATATTTTGAGGAACGTGGACCCACCTCTTAATTGCTGTTTTTCCCTGATCTACCTTGACCTCCGGTGGTAACACCTGTTAGGGTTCCAGCTATGGGGAAATAGTGAACCCCCAGGCTGCAGTTAAAAAACTTAAAGTATCGATATCTGTCTATATTTCTAAGATGAGTTATTGTAATTATTTACATTGTTCGGACTGTTGTCCTCATCTTTATTCACATATTCGCGACGTTTTGGCCGTTGTACTCTCCGGCCATTATCAAGTTATTGTAATTTTGAACTGAACCCTTTATTTCGTCCACCTGGTTAAATTGGAAAAATAAAAAAAATATAATCAAGATCCTGAGAAAATTAAATTTGAGCGTTAAATGACCCATAGGGTGTTGTTATGCCGTTAAACAACAACAAAAAAACAAGTACAAGAATAGTGTAGCTATAGACGAATACTCTTTTCATCAGTTAAAATGAAAAAAAAAATGCATTAATTTCTGTTAGAATAAGAATTAATTAAGTATATTACTATTTTTTTAATAAAATATACCTTTACACATAAAATGTATCAAAATTTGTTTTAGTTAAGGCTTTTACATTTATAAAAATACAATTTTTCATGTGTACGAATATTTATTTCCCCCCACTGTGTCTATCTATCTATCTATCTATCTATCTATATCAGTTTTTTCATATTTATCTCTTTCTTTTTCTCTATCTCTCTATCTATTTATTTATCTAACTTATCTGTTGATATCTATCTATCCCAGTTTTTTTTTGTTCATATCTATATATCTCAGTGTGTTCCTATCTATCTATATCAGTCTGTTTATATCTATCTATCTCAGTACGTTCATATCTATCTATCTATCTATCTATCTATATATCTATATATATATATATATATATATATATATATATATATATATATATATATATATCAGTACGTTCATATCTATCTATCTATCTATCTATCTATCTATCTCAGTACGTTCATATCTATCTATCTATCTATCTATCTATATCTATATATCTCAGTGTGTTCCTACCTATCTATATCGGTCTGTTTATATCTATCTATCTCAGTCCGTTCATATCTATCTATCTATCTATCTATCTATCTATCTATCTATCTATCTCAGCCCGTTCATATCTATCTATCTATCTATCTATCTCAGTCTGTTCATATCTATCTATCTATCTATCTATCTATCTATCTATCTATCTATCTATCTATCTCAGTCCGTTCATATCTATCTCAGTCCGTCCAAATCTATCTATCTATGTATCTATGTATCTATCTATCTATCTATCTATCTATCTATCTATCTCAGTCCGTCCATATCTATCTATCTATCTATCTATCTATCTATCTATCTATCTACGTCAATTCATATATGTCTGTTTATGTAAATGCATTTCTTTAATTCCCTCTCTATGTCATTATTCTTATGTATATACTTCGAATTTCTTGTTACTTTCTCTTGTTTATATTTCATGGATGAAGGCTTTAAAACCTCCTTTTATTCGTTTTCCTTTCATGCTTTTTACCCCGAATTACGTTTTCTCCTTTTCTTTTCTTTCTTTCTCCGTTTCACCTGCATTCTCCCAAATCATGCCCACTCATTTCTTTATTTTTTTCACTCTGTTTCTATTCACAGCTTGGTTGGTATTATCTCCTTTTCAATTTTGTACTTCTCGAAGACTTCCATAAGAACTCTCCTGTGTCAAGTCATGGAGTGGCCTGATTGGCGTCTACATGGAAAGACTAAGTACCTTCAGCTTCCGACAAAAACGCTCCTAACACGCATGCGCACCTACTCGTAACACACGTACGCACAGAAACATGAACTAATTCACATATCTGCGTTTT
>OZ038518.1:21486637-21514137 GCA_964036315.1 Acanthosepion esculentum | reverse complement strand
ACTATGTTGTCTTTGACATTCAACACATGTTTAAAAGAAAAGTTCCTGTCAAATTACACACACATATATACATATATATATATATATATATATATATATATATATATATATATATATATATATATATATATGTATATGTGTGTGTGTGTGTGTGTGTGTGTGTGTGTGTGTTTAGGAACAATCCTTCATTAATGTACATTTCATTGAATACGACAGACAACGTGCTTTGATTTATGTTTTTATACAATTTCTCATGCGATCTAATATTTGTTTTCTTTACAGATATTAAATTATTTAAAAACTGTCCGAATGTTATTTTTTTTTGTCCGACCGCTTTCGGTTATAGATTTAGCCAATTTTCAAGGATTACATATTTCTTATTTAACAGTTAAAATATTTAATCCTTGAAAATGGTTAAATGTATAGCCGAAAGCGCTCCGATGAAAATAACATTCGGACTGTTTTTATATAATTTATCATCTGAAAAGAAAAAAATATTAGATCGCATGAGAAATTGTATAAAAAACTAAATAAAAGCACCTTGTCTATTGCATTCAATGACATATATATATATATATATATATATATATATATATATATATATATATATATATATATATATATATATATATAATTAAGTAATTCATTGAGTCTGAAAGAAACCTCAACAGAATGCAGAAAGCACTGGACGGCCGTTTCGTCCTATATTTGGGACTCATCAGCAGTGCGGATCCACTACCGAGAATTGAAACCCTGACAGTTAGGTTGTCAAGCAAATTTCTATCATATCTATATCATTGTTTGATCCGGCTTCTAATGCTTCAGTTTGAGCGGCTTGGTGATAGTAGTCGTGTCTCCGGGGGGCACAGTCCTATGATTACAGAGAACTTCAGTTGAGTTCCACCACGGAATATGTGAGCGTGCGGCGCTATATTGAGTCTGATTTGCTATCTCTTCGTCACCGAGGCCCGTTGGAACAGTTGGTATGGTGTTTGCTAGCTGTCAGGGTTTCAATTCTCGGTAGTGGATGCGCACTGCTGATGAGTCCCAAATATAGGACGAAACGTCCAGTGCTTTCTGCTTTCTGTTGAGGTTTCTTTCAGACTCAATGAATTACTTAATTATAATTATCAAATCCTCCTTACAATTTCTATCACACACATATATATATATACATATATATATATATATATATATATATATATATATATATATATATATATATATATATATATATATATATATATAATTACAAGAAAGTGTCCACTAGAGCTTCTTATAAAAAGAAAAACATTATTAGATCGCACGAGAAATTATATAAAAAAAATCAATAAAAGCACCTTGTCAGTCGTTTTTAATGAAATATATATATATATATATATATATATATATATATATATATATATATATATATATATATATATTAAATACGAGGCAATTTTTGGCCAAACCCAATGTTCGTTATGCCGACAAGCACCATAGGCCCTTGCGAATTTGCCTCTTCAAAAATGAGATCTCCCTTGAAAGGAAACAGATTTCAAGACATCAAGGAAATCGAAGAGAATGCGATGAGACAGCCGGTTGCTATCCAAAAAGTAGACTTCCAAAAATGCCTCCATCAATGGAAACGACATTGTGTCTTCAGAAGACGCACAGACCGGTTGCCACCCAAGGCAGCCAGTGTGCCCTGCAATTTTACCTATAGCTGCTGGGGAGAAGAAGAGGATTCACACTATCTATCTATCTATCTATCTATCTATCTATCTATCTATCGGATCCTGTGTATGTCGTTATATCTGTCTGTCTATCTATCTATCTATCTATCTATCTATCTATCTATCTATCTATTGCAGCCTGTTTATGCCTGTCTATCTATCTATCTCATTCTGTTCATATCTATCTATCTATCTCATTCTGTTCATATCTATCTATCTATCTATCTATCTATCTATCTATCTATCGCAGCCTGTTTATATCTATCTATCTATCTATCTATCTCATTCTGTTCATATCTATCTATTTCTGTCAGTACATATCTATCGATCTATCTTATTCTGTTCATATCTATCTCATTCTGTTCATATCTATCGATTTCAGTCTGTTCATATCTATATGTCTATCTATCTATATCAATGTGTTCATATCTATCTATCTATCTATCTATCTATCTATCTATCTATATACCTATCTATCTATCTCAATCTATTCATATCTATCTATCTATATACCTATCTGTTGTGGTAGGATCCACCTAATTTGCATAGGTGAGTACCGACGATATAAATATGGTTGGTACCGGAAGACAGAGAGGCTAATCACGAGATCCAACTAGAGACTCTGCCCGACTGCGACTTAGTCAACACATTCTCCAGGAACGTCTTCCCAGAAATATACAGAAATACTATATGTAAATATTGTGTACACTTTCTTGTTATAATACATTCTTGTTCTAAGTACATTTTGTGTTGCATTATTATTCCATGCATTAGTCAAGATTCAACAATGAGTAACGACTCAACACTATCTATCTATCTCAATCTATTCATATCTATCTATCTACCTATCGATCTATCCAACTCAATCTGTTCATATCTATATATTTCAGTCTATTCATATCTGTCTGTCTATGTATATCAATGTGTTCATATCTATCTATCTATCTATTTTGTTTATAAGTTGTTGTTTTTTTTACAATATTCTGAATTTCTTTTTTGAAAGTTACGTACATTCGAACACATCCGGTTCAATGATATTCAATAAATACCATAATCGAGCAGGAAACATTTGAATCGTGAGTAATGATGAGATCTAACGGAACATTCCCTTAACTCAACAAAGGAATAAATCTAAATTCTGATACCGATCAGTGATCTCGTAATGACACCGTACTTTAATTATGAATTTTTATAATTCCGGGGTTATAATGCCGAAGAAATATTTAGGCAATTAACAATGAATTACAGCTTTATTAATTGAAGGACCCCAACCAGTTATTTAAAATGGACGCTTCATAATTAAATTAGCCATCGGATTTTAAACCAATCAGAATGATAATCAGTAGTGACAAAATAACGGAGCTAAAGACACGAGACAATAAGAATTTGAAAAAAAAATATTCGAAGGCATTTTCCTTTGGACATGCCGTTTTATCCTTTTGTTTAATGGTGTAAGTTTTAAGGAGAATATGAACTACAAATAAAATAACATATAGTGAGCAGTGACGATTTGGAATAATTGACAATCACAGGGTATAATTAGGTTAAGTAGACCTAATTCTTGGCTGGAAAAACCGAAGGCATTCATTGCGTTCGTTGAGGACGAGGTTGATTTTTTTCTCTCTTGTCGGTTGACTTCTTCGTTTTCTCTTCCGCTGGCTTCGAAGTTTTTGGTTCGAATAGAACACCGCCAGTTGGTACTGTCTTGTGTTTGTGATTCAAACGATTTAGGCTCATGTCCACTGGATAGCAGTTTTGTTTTGAGTTGATCCTTGTATCTTCGATGTGGGACCAACCCTGTAGTCTCATTCCTGAAGTGAGTTCACTTGACGTGGACATCTTGATTCTTCCATTCTTGCGACATATCCTGAATATCCTACTAGACCGAAACGTCTGACGTCGACAGCAAAACAACATTAAAACAGTAAACTTGCATATTCGCATTTTGTTTTGTCTTTTCCATATCTTTCCTTATATATATAATATATTTTTTTTTCCTTATATATATATATATATGTATGCATGAAAAATCAGATAAAGCCAAAAATATTTCATCATCGCATATAATCACAACAATTTGTTTTAATCAATTTAACCCAAGCTACGATAAGAAAAATAACTAAGTATAAAGTACAATAAAAAGTAGGAATAAAAAAAGCGACAATGATATTTAAATTTGCATTAGAATGTTTGAAGTTGAGGGAGAAAACCCCGAGGAGATAAAATTAGAATAGAATATATGATTCCATGAAGTAATTGTAAAAGTCAAGGATGAAACCTAACTGCCAATCCAGTTATAGGCTTAAATCTTTTCAGTGTTTTTTCTTCGCTAATTTCGAAATTAAATTTTATGCCACTATAATGATGGCCACGTTTGACATTCTGCCTACACTGAATATATATCCCGATATAATATCCTATCGCTTCGCCATTTGTTAATAAGTATTTACAATGCCAGAAACCCATTCACAAAGGCTTGACCACAAATGTGGTAGGTCAGATCTTTTCCCTGAAGCCAGTGTCATGTCAAAAGACACGGCCGCGTAAACTAAACAAGTCTCCCTTACCCACACGCATGCGTGTGAAACAATACGTTAACGCTAAATGTATCGAATTTTCTTTCGTTGGGAGGCGAATAAATGCTAAAATATGCATGGACTGTGAAAAAAGCAACACGATTCGATAGCCCGATGCGTATTATTATTCCCAAAGCTTTGTCCATTCTCTATAGTGACGGAATGAGTCGAGATCAAATTACGCCAGTAAGGATCTGCAAGTAAAACTCATCAAATATCATGCAACAACCGATAATTGTTAGAAAGATGGCGGCCATGACATTCACTGTACCAAGATATGGGCATATTTTACAAGATTTCCTATGACATTAGGCTAATATTTAGATAAATAGTCTGGAAGCATCTATCTATCTATCTATCTATCTATCTATCTATCTATCTATCTATCTATCTATCTGTTATAGTGGAAGACACCTTGTCTAGATAATAGACTCTCCCACCTATTATAAGTAGGAGTCAGTAGGTAGTCGAGAAAGGAGTAAGTTATCAGCGACCACAACTCGATTACTCTGCGTAACACTTATTTACAAGTTCCTAACGTTTCTGTACGTTTACCCCATTTAGGACGCATTTAGTCCGACTACAAGTTCTATTGTGGAAATAACTCCACAACACTATCTATCTATCTATCTATCTATCTCTCTATCTATCTATCTATCTATCTATCTATCTATCTATTTCAGTCTTTTCATATCTACCTATCTATTAATATACCTAAGACACTTCAGTATCTGTCTATATTACTGAGATTAGGTATTATGTACATTATTTACATTATTCGGACTATTGTCCTCATGTTTGTCGCCATATTTATTACGACGTTCCGGCCGTTGTACGCTCCGGCCTTCTTCAGGTCGTTGGAATGTCGAACTGAACCCTTTATTTCGCTCACTGGGGTAGACTGTTCTAGTTCCACGTGCCATGTTTAATAGATGTCAGTTATCAGTTATCTCTTGTGAATTTCCCTCTGAAAGTTCTCCACTGCCTTCACCGGGTATTGAACTCACACTCTTTGTGTCCTGTCACTGGATCTAACTAACGCCTTTATCCACTGTACCATGTGTCTAATAAATATGGCAACAAAGATGAGGATAATAGTCCGAATAATGTAAATAGTCTAAGACTCTTCATATCTATCTGTCTCTATTCATGTTTATCAATCTAATCTATCTATGCACGTTATCAATCTATCAGGTCATCCCATAAGTTCTGTCCGAATTTTGAATAAAGAAAACAAGTGACCAAATGTGACATTTAATTACAGATTCAATCAACAATGTATTTTCCCTGATTATCTATGACTTCCTTCCATCTATTAACAAGCTTACTAATTCCATTACTGTAAAATTCTTTTGGCTTTGATTCGAAGAACTCACAAATGTCAGTTTTAACCTCTTCCTTTGTAACATAAGCCGTTTCTTCCAAATGATTCTGTAAGCTACGAAACAAATGGTAGTCTGAAGGACCAAGGTCGGGAGAATAAGGTGGATGAGGAATTTTCTCCCAACCAAGTTCTTCGATGTTTTGTGACGTGATTCTTGCTGTCTGTGGTCGCGCATTGTCCTGATGAAGCATCACCCGTTTTCGATTCACTAGAGCAGGTCTTTTTTTCTTCAAAGCTTGGTTCAAACGCTCTAATTGCTAACTGTATATTTGAGCATTAATTGTTGCATTAGGTGGTAAGAATTCAAAGTGGATTATTCCTTGGCAATCCCACCAGATTAAAAGAAGAAACTTTTGCTAATGAAGTTCCCTTCTCGGCTGTGGCTGGGGTCCTTCCCCTTTACCAAGCCACTGTCTACGACGCTTAACATTTCGATAAAAGATCCATTTTTCGTCGCCAGTCACAAGTCTATCCAAAAAAGGTGAAACAAGTTGGCGAGAATGGAGAGAAGAACAGATGTCAACTCGGCATGTGAGGTTGTTTTCAAACAATTCATGAGTTGCTGAAGATGACGATGAACAGTTGTATGGTTTGAACTGAGAACCACTGCCAATTCCTCAACTGATAAAGCAGGATTTTCTTCAAGGGCTGCTTCAAGAAGCTGTTCATCAAACTCAACTGCACGTCCGGTTTGATCTTCATCTTCAAGGGTGAAATCTCCACCTCTGAATTTTGCAAACTATCTTCTTCAATTTCTTTCATTCACACATTCCTCTCCATAAACTGAGTGAATGTTTCTAGACGCTTCGGCTGCTGAGTTTCCTTTCTTGAACTCATAAAGCATTATGTGCCTCAAATGATTCTTGGGTACTTCCATGTTAGCAGGGTTTTAATAAAACAAAATGTAATTTTATTGTTCTCTGAAATAAAATTTGATCAGTTTAAATGCATCTAAACATAAAAATAATGTTCAGCTCCATTAGACATTATAAAATACTCTTTAAATTTCGTTCATTTTAAGAAAAAGTTAAAATTCGGACAGAACTTATGGGATGACCTAATATGTAACTAAATATGGTGGACTCACCCGTCGTATTCGATATATGAGGGTCAAACAGCTCACTGCCTAGGAACCGACTGCCAGACATCAGAACATGTTTGATTATAGTGGTAAAGGTTGCGAGCAGAATCTTCCACACTTTTCGAAGGGCCGAATGCAGAGACCTGGTGCACTACGTGCCACAAGGTGCACAAACAACCGTCCACAGGTTTTTGAATTCAGAGATGTCCTTCTCCTAGACTAGTTGCCATCCAAGCCTATAGAACCCAATCTGTCCTGCTATTTAACCATAGCTGGGGGGAAGAGGATCCATACTCCTCCCAAGGTTATAAGCACTGTATGTGAATGTAATGGATTCAACTGGAATTCGAAATCGGCTCTATCCATTACTCCACCCTGCCTCCATATATATATATATATATATATATATATATATATATATATATATATATATATATATTGTTGAATCTTGACTAATGCATGGAATAATAATGCAAACACAAAATGTACTTAGAATAAAATGTATTGAAACAAGAATGTGTACACAATATTTACATATAGTCTTTTGTATATTCCTGGGAAGACCGTTCCTGGAGAATGTGTTGACTAAGTCGCAGTCGGGCAGAGTCTCTAGTTGGATCTCTTGATTTGCCTCTCTGTCTTCCGGTACCAACCATATTTATATCGTCGGTACTCCACTATGCAAATTAGGTGGATCCTACCACAACATATATATATATATATATATATATATATATATATATGTGTGTGTGTGTGTGTGTGTGTGTGTGTGTGTGTGTGTGTGTGTGTATATATATATATATATATATATATATTTATGATCTTTTGTTAGCAATCCTTTTAGTGTTGATTTCACGATAAAATGATTTCAAATGGGAAGAAAAGGTCATGAAAGCTTCACCTGGTCATTATATTGCATGTGTCCACCGAGAGGCGTGTACTGCTTTAGGCTGTGGGCCGTAGGCGGATTAAAGCTTTGCACTAAAATCCAAGTGTACAAAGCTGTCGTTTTGTCAACTCTTTTGTAAGGCTCTGGAACTTGGGCACATTATAGATGGCACACTAATCGATTCATAAAGGCTGGCTCCGTACAATCTGTGGTCTAACGTATGATGATCGATTGTCAAATGCCGACCTTTTTGAGAAATGCGAGATTGGTACCATTGGGCTGGCCACGTGGCAAGAATGAGTGATGATCACATGCCGAAAGTTCTTTTTTACAGTCAACACCATAGGGGTCATAGAAATGTTGGTAGACCTTGGCTCAGGTATAAAGATAAACAGAAAAGCAACCTTTCTTGCGTCAACATTCCATTCAAGAACTTTGAAGAGGTAGCTATGAAGCATATGTCAAGCGTTTGGGGATAGTGCTGTCGATGAACGTACTGCAAGGCGTTGCTTTCGAAAATTCAAGTCGGGAGATTTGTCTCTCCATGATGAGCCTCGCGGTGGACGACCACATGTCTTGAATGACGGAGTCCTGAAGGCGGCCATTGAAGAGGACAGTAGTCTAACTTGTGGTGAACTTGCAAGACAGTTCAACGTTTCCGATGAAACAGACTTCACCTGCACCGCCTAGGTAAGACGTACAAATTGAACAAGTGGGTTCAGCAAACGCTGTTGGAGGTCCAGAAGGGACAACGAGTGGCAGCCTGCGTATTGCTGCTTTCTCGCCATCGTACCGCATCCTTATTCAATCGAGTGCTTACCAGTGATGAAAAGTGGGTTCTGTACGAAACTCTCAAGCGTTCCAGACATTGGTTGTCTCCTCAGGATGCTGCCCCTCACACCGCAAGACCGCCTATGCACCCACGCAAGATTATGCTTTGTGTCTGGTGGACAGTTCGTCAAGTGGTTCATTATGAACTGCTACCAACGGGCCAAACGGTCACTGGAGACCTATACTCGCAGCAATTGAAACGTGTGCAACAGGCATTGCGCCAGAAGGATCCAACACTGGTGAATCGCAAAGGTGTGCTTTTCCTCCATGACAACCCGCACCAGGCGGCATGTCGAGCGAGTGGTCAGGGATACCATACAGAAACTTGTGTGGGAGACTTTGAGCCATCCACCTTATTCAACTGACCTTGCGCCATCCGATTACCACCCCTTCCACTCCCTGTATAATCATCTTCGTGGGAAATCCTTCACCAATGAAGCAGACTTGATCAAAAACCCTCACGGACTTCTTTGTGTCAACAACCCCCCCCCTCCGAGTTCTACAGCAAGGGCATTGAACAGCTGGAGACCCGTTGACAGAAGGTGCTGGATGCCGATGGCGATTACTTCGTAGGTTACACATACTGAGAAACGTTTTCTTTTTTTCCTTTAAAAACGGACAGAATTTTTTTGGTTACCTTATAGATATGAACAAATTGTGATAGATAGATAGATAGATAGATAGATAGATAGATAGAAAGAAAAGATATAAATACTGAGATAGATGTGAAGAGACTGAGATAGATAGATAGATAGATAGATAGATAGATAGATAGATAGATAGATAGATAGATAGATAGAGATACTGAGATAGATGTGAAGAGACTGAGATAGATAGATGTGAAGAGACTGAGATAGATAGATAGATAGATAGGTAGATAGATAGATAGATAGATAGATATGAACAAATAGGAGAATGATATAAAAACTGGGATAGATAGATATCAACAGATAAGTTAGATAGATAAATAGTTAGAGAGAGAGAGAGAAAAAGAAAGAAAGAGATAAATATGAAAAACTGATATAGATAAATAGATTGATAGATAGATAAGGAACAAATTGAGATAGAAAGAAAGAAAGACAGATATATAGATGTGAAGAAAGAAAGACAGATAGATGTGAAGAGACAAAGATAGATAGATAGATAGATAGATAGATATATAGATAGAAAGAAAGAAAGAATATATAGATAGAAAGAAAGAAAGACAGATATATAGATGTGAGAAAAGAAAGACAGATAGATGTGAAGAGACAAAGATAGATAGATAGATAGATAGATAGAGACTAAGATAGATAGATATATAGATAGATAGAAAGAAAGAAAGAATATATAGATAGAAAGAAAGAAATACAGATAGATAGATAGATAGATAGATATTAATACACAAAGAGAGACAGGCAGATAGATTTGAAGAGAATCGGATAGATAGATAGATAGATAGATAGATAGATAGATAGATAGATAGATAGATAGATAGATCCTTACGCATTATAAAAAAATACAAAGAATATACATTGAAATGATTTAATCAAATTTTATCTGTGATTTTATCCTTTTTTCCGATTATCGCCTTTTCTTAACAATCGTTAAATGACTTCTGACGTTTCCGATTTTTTGCGTTACTGTCTCCCCCCCCCCAACAACAACAACAACTGTTTTCTTTTTGTCTTTTTTCCAGTGTCCTTATGCTCCCTCGAGGGAGACAGATGACGATTCCTCACACCGTAAATATTGGAAAACTCTTTTTAGAATCAGATCGCTATTATTTGCTTTTACTCACAAGTTTATAATCTTGGCGATGACACTAATTATGAAGACGACAATATGAACATACAAAATGTTAGCCCTCACCTGGGGAGGTTGTCATGTAACGCTCTTAATTGGAGTCCACTTCTCAGAAGGGATGCCTTATTTGCGATAAATTTTGTTTAAACCTTACGTACGTGCCAATGATTTCCGTAGTCAGACAAGAATCTTTCCAGCTATTTTGAATATCGCAATAACCGGCTGCGCGGCCTCAGTAACCAAGCAAAGCTTATACTGCATAAGTATCAACACTGTCCTTGTATGTACATCTCTCTCCCCTCTCACTTTCCATCTCTCTCTATTTCTCTTTCACTGCCTAACTTATATATCTGTTTGTGTCTATGCAGGGGCAGTCAAAATTATGTTAACAGTAGTATGAGAGGAATCATTTATTCTGTCTCCACCGGTTTTGAGTCCTAACTTTACTGTCTCCACCGGTTTTGAGTCCAAATTCTTGGCGTAAATGGCTCTCCACTACTTCCTGTACATTATAAATCTCAGTAATGTTTTACTATTTACTATCTGTTCTTGGATATACATCTTCCATAAAAACTTTAATAAAAAGTAGTTTAGTACAATAATATTATTTATCATTATACAGTTCCCTTTTCAGCCCCCCCTCAAATTGTTAACCCTGCCCCCTCCATTTGGGGATGTTTATCAGTTGCACCCAATTATGCACATTACTAATATTGATTTTCGGGTGGGGTGACTGCTCCAATTGAATGGCAAAAATTCCCATTAATGAAAGACCCGGTCAAAGAGGGGTGATACTGCTAGTATATATATTGTTACGAGGAAGCATTTCTATAAAAAGTGTTATTTAAAGTAATTAAAATAGTTTAAATGTACAATAGGCCACTCTAGATTGTCCCAGTAATAAAATCCAAAAAGTTTTAATTCACTAAATAGCTTCGATCAGTAAATAGCTTTTGGAACATTCTAGAAAAATCGAGAACGCTTTAGAAGGTCCCAGAAAATTCTACCTAGTTGTTTCGGTCCCCTATAAATAGGTTTTTCAAAGGCACCCAGACAGTTTGTAAGTTGCTGTCGCCAAGCTAACTCCGGTAGATTCACGGATTCAAAGTCCAACCGTAAGAATCCTTCTACAATTTCTCCAGCCACGGAACGTCTGCATGAAACCCTCCTGGGACCAGTGGTAAATAGATATTTTGAACTTTTCATTGACCAAAGAATGTTATTTTAATATTGTCTTTGAATTCTTGTAAAAATTGAGTGGTCTGTTTAAAACTTAGCGGTTGTCCATTCCAAAAAGGTAACTACCTTCCTTCTTCCTCGTGAACTCCTTACCTGACCCCGTATTTGACCTTCTCGGTTCCTGCCTTAGGCAAAAGATAGTAGTTTCCTAAAATCCATTATGTTAGCTTTTGTATTCATGTTTGTTAACTGTTAATTTTTATGTTGTTAATGTAAATAAATTGTCTCATTACCAATAATCACACTTCAGGTTTTTATATTTTTTTGTTACGACCACGTGTGCGAAACATATTGTCTATCTTATCGCCCGTGAGCGTAACAAATTGGGGGCTCGTCTAACGTGATAGAATTGTTGACAAAAGTATAAAATAGCTTAACTCGTTAACAATAAAATAAATAAATAAATTGAATTAAAAGATAGCATTCATTAAGTTATTTTCAAAATAAAATAAGTGAAGTGAAGTAACATGCCTTTTTCAGTGGAAAATTTTTTAAGTTTAGCCGATCTGGGCGAAGTATTTAAAAATTTACGAAAATCGGAATTAGTACAAATTGCTGAATATTTCGGTTTAAATACAAACCTAACCATGAAAAAAGCGGAAATAAAAAATATTGTAGCTACAGAATTAATTGAAAAAGAGTTTTTAGACTCGGGTAATATTGTTAGAGATGACCAAAGTAGTCTACATCTCAAATTAGAAATTAAAAAATTGGAGCTAGAAAAAGAAAGAATAGAACTAGAAAAAGAAAAAATAGAGTTAGAAAAATTAAAAATACGAGAAAATCGGAATCAGAATTCTGATAATTTTTCCTTAAAGACGTTTGATATACGTAGATATATAAAACTAGTGCCTACATTTTTCGAAAAAACAGTGGAAAAGTATTTTCCTCATTTTGAAAAAATTGCTGTAAATTTAGGATGGCCTTATGAGATCTGGGCAACACTTTTACAGACGGTTTTGGTCGGCAGGGCTGCCGATATTTACTCGGCACTCAGTATTGAAGATGCCTCAGATTATGAAAAAATAAAAAATGCGATACTAAACGCATATGAATTAGTACCGGAGGCATATAGGCAGAAATTCAGAAAATATAAGAAATTCGAACGGCAGACTTATGTCGAGTTCGCTAGGGAAAAAGAGGACCTTTTTGATAGATGGGTTAGGGCGAAGAAAATAGATGACTATGAAAAATTACGACAGCTTATTCTTATTGAAGAATTTAAGCAATGTGTTCCAAACGAGACTCGAATGTATCTCGAGGATAAAAATATAAACACTATTAACGAAGCCGCAGTAATGGCTGATACGCATAGGCTAACGCATAGGAGTTTTGAAAAAATTAATATAACCGAAAACCAGTCAGGTTTTACACAACAAACCTTGTCTGAATCCCACCCTAATGTATATCATAGAAAATATACACAAAAGAAAATAAGAGATACACAAAAGAGTTTTGTCCCAACGGAATCGAAAATCTTCTGTGCATACTGCAAGAAGGATAACCATATCATATCCGACTGCAGAATCTTAAAAAGAAAACGAGAAGAAAATAACTCTTTTCAACCTCATGCTTTTACTCAGCAAATTAAAAATGATTCCTCTCCTCAGCTTTTCTCAAAAGTAGGTGATGACGAAAACACCGAAAACGCCTGTATAAAAAATTATAGACCCTTTTTATCCCAAGGCTTCGTTTACAGCAGCAACCCCGATGAAGCTAAGCCTGTCCAAATCTTGCGAGACACCGGGGCGTCTCAAACCTTACTGTTAGAAAGGGTACTTAAATTATCGGAATCGACCTTCACCGGCCGTTTTGTTTTGTTACAAGGCGTGGAGTTAGGAGTAATTAAGGTCCCCCTTCACAAAATTTATATAAAATCAGAATTGGTGAATGGTCCTGTCATAGTCGGTGTACGACCAACCCTACCAGTTAAAGGTGTCTCCTTACTGTTAGGCAACGATTTAGCAGGTGACAGGGTAATAGCAGAACCAATTGTCTGCGATAAGATAGAAAAAAATAAAGAATCGTTGGTTGAAGAAGACAGAGACTTATACCCTGATTGTGCGATTACTAGGGCGAGAGCCAAGAAACAAATTTCAGAAAATGATGACTTAGCAACAGATGGTCTGTTACAATTAAATAAAACATTTATATCACATAATAATAATCCTCCTCAGAAGGAAAATAACACAAGAAAAAAGAAAAGAATTTGCCACATTAATATGTTAAAAAGTTATATTGACAGAAATGATCTTAGTAATATTAAGCCAATCTCAACCTTAACAAACATTAATATTACAAATCAATCTGAAAATGATATAGACAAGGAGGAAGATGTAGTTTTTAGGGAGAAGGACATGGGTCAAGATAGCCATTTAAAAAACTCGGAAATCCTTTCTAATTTAAATGTAAAATTTGAACATTTATCAAATGAAAAAAGACAAGAAATTCATGATTTGGTCAGTGATTTCAAAAATCTTTTTCCTGATGTTCCTGAAAAAACGACAGTTGCTGTACACGATGTTTTAGTTGGAGAGGAAAAACCCATCAAACAACATTTTTACCGGGTAAATCCAATCAAGCTGCAGCAGCTGAGAGCAGAAGTGAAATATATGCTGGATAATGACATCATCGAACCAAGCCAAAGTCAGTGGAGTTCTCCTTGTATTCTGGTACCAAAACCGGATGGTACTTACAGATTCGTGACCGACTTCCGGAAAGTAAATGCAGTAACTAAAAGTGATTCTTTTCCAATTCCTAGAATTGATGACTGCATCGACAATCTTGGAAAGGCAAAATATGTCAGTAAATTTGATCTGATGAAAGGTTACTGGCAAGTACCCTTAACTGACAATGCCAAAGAAATTTCAGCCTTTGTGACTCCGGATGGTTTATACCAATATAAAGTTATGGCGTTTGGGATGAAAAATGCACCGGCAACCTTTCAAAGGATGATGCATTCCCTTCTGCATAATATTCAGGGATGTGAAGTTTATATAGATGATGTAATTGTTTACAGCATGACCTGGGATGAACATTTACACATCATCAGAAAATTTTTTCAGAAGCTTGAAGAAGCAAACCTATGTGTGAACCTAAGCAAGAGTGAATTCTGTTGTGCAAAAGTAAACTATTTAGGTCACACTGTTGGACAAGGACAGGTTAAGCCTATCACAGCAAAAGTGGATGCCATCTTGAAGTACCCTATTCCAACAAATAAAAAACAATTAATGAGATTTCTCGGTATGGCAGGATTCTACCGAAAATTTTGTAAAAATTTCTCATCTATAGCAAGTCCTCTCACCGACCTCCTGAAGAAGAACGTAAAATACAAATGGAGTGAAGCCTGTGATGGGGCTTTCAACAAAATCAAGTCAACCCTCATTGGTGGCCCGGCTCTTGCAACTCCTGTTTTTTCAAAACAGTTCAAACTGCAAATTGATGCCAGTGATGTCGGAATGGGTGGTGTTTTAATTCAAGAAGACGATGAAGGTATTGATAGAGCCATTGGATATTTTTCAAAAAAGTTAAACACCTGCCAGAAGAATTATTCTACCATTGAAAAAGAATGCTTGGCGGTGTTATCAACTCTACAACATTTTGACTTTTATCTTAATGTTACTGTTTCTCCTGTTCTGGTCTATACGGACCACAATCCACTAACTTTCCTTCAAAAAATGGCGAATAAAAATCAAAGACTGACAAGATGGAGTCTTCTCCTACAAGAATATGATATCATTGTAGCACATATTAAAGGAAAGAACAATGTCATTGCAGACGCTTTATCGAGGATATAAAATTATGATATTATAGTGAGAAAAGAATATTCATTGCAAAAAAAAAAAAAAAAAAAAAAAAAATGAATAACTTGACTGATTTTCTCTTGAAAGTTTTTCATTGTCATTTCAAAACTTTACTCTAAAGGGGGGAGGTGTTACGAGGAAGCATTTCTATAAAAAGTGTTATTTAAAGTAATTAAAATAGTTTAAATGTACAATAGGCCACTCTAGATTGTCCCAGTAATAAAATCCAAAAAGTTTTAATTCACTAAATAGCTTCGATCAGTAAATAGCTTTTGGAACATTCTAGAAAAATCGAGAACGCTTTAGAAGGTCCCAGAAAATTCTACCTAGTTGTTTCGGTCCCCTATAAATAGGTTTTTCAAAGGCACCCAGACAGTTTGTAAGTTGCTGTCGCCAAGCTAACTCCGGTAGATTCACGGATTCAAAGTCCAACCGTAAGAATCCTTCTACAATTTCTCCAGCCACGGAACGTCTGCATGAAACCCTCCTGGGACCAGTGGTAAATAGATATTTTGAACTTTTCATTGAACAAAGAATGTTATTTTAATATTGTCTTTGAATTCTTGTAAAAATTGAGTGGTCTGTTTAAAACTTAGCGGTTGTCCATTCCAAAAAGGTAACTACCTTCCTTCTTCCTCGTGAACTCCTTACCTGACCCCGTATTTGACCTTCTCGGTTCCTGCCTTAGGCAAAAGATAGTAGTTTCCTAAAATCCATTATGTTAGCTTTTGTATTCATGTTTGTTAACTGTTAATTTTTATGTTGTTAATGTAAATAAATTGTCTCATTACCAATAATCACACTTCAGGTTTTTATATTTTTTTGTTACCACCACGTGTGCGAAACATATTGTCTATCTTATCGCCCGTGAGCGTAACAATATATATATATATATATATATATATATATAAAGAGGAAAAAAGAATAGGAAAACTGCTGTAGATTTAGCCGACGCGTTTCGCCCAATGTGGACATTTTCAAGGAAAAAAACGAAATGAATTTATTGAAACAAAGTATCTATAAACAACAAACAAAATGTCGTTATTATTATTAAAAATAATTAAATTTTTTTCCTTTGTTTCTCAATGTTAAATATTCTCGACATGAGAATATTACGATTTCAAGAAAGACATTCGGATTACTAACACAAAAACAGAGAATGTCTCATATCGATAATATTTAACAGTGAAAAACATAAAGGAAAAACAATTATTTTTAATAAGATGTGGAAATCTCCACCCTTTACCTGAAGACGGTCGCGAGACCAGAAACACGTGTTGTAAAATTATGAAAAATAAAGGATAATATTTTTTTTTAAATCCACATTACAACCAAAAGTGTTTTGCGTTACCTCTCTTTTTAATATATATATATATATATATATATAAATATATATATATATATGTTGTTTGTTGTGTTTATTTCTGTCTGATATTATTCCCAGGTATGAATCCATCAGAAATTCAATCATATCAAGCTATTAATTCTATTTTATTTACTCCGATGTCTTCATTCCCTTTTTACACATTCTTAATTTGATTTTTGCATCGGTTCAATCAGGTTATCTAATATCGATTAAGAAGAAAGTACGACTTGTAGAAAAAAAAACGAACGAAATTATTTTAATAAAACATAAGAAAAGGTAGAACAAAAAAATAAACGGACGAAATAAAAGTCTATCAGCAGATTTTTTTTTTTTTGAAAAAGAATGTCAGAGAAAACAATCGAATTTTGGAAAAGAAAAAAAAAAGATTTCCGCTTTTGGTGGAAACGAAGATTAGGACTGGAGGAAGGAATTGAAATTTCACTGATTAATTAAAAGATCGAAGTATTGTTAATTTGGGAAGAGAAAAAAAATGAAATCCTCAATAATGATTTTTGATCATCTTCATATCGAAAGCTTCAGAAAAATAAAAGTAAGGACTAAATGAATTTTCAAAAATTAAAACTTAAAAATTTAAAGAAAAACATGTGATTGTGAGAGTAATTAAAAAGCACACGAGAAGAATTTAGATAGAAAGAGATGAAATAAAACCCCAAAAAACATTGACTTAATAAAAATGGGAGTGCTTAAACTTTTAAAACCTGTAAGACTGAAATAAAATCCTTAATTCGAACAAGAATATCACGGATTCACAAAAATCCCATGAAAATTGCAACAATCTAAACGCAACATTAAAATTTAGTCTGACTAAATATAACAGAAACACGTGTTGTAAAATTATGAAAAATAAAGGATAATATTTTTTTTTAAAATCCACATTACAACCCAAAAAGTTTGCGGTATCTCTCTTCTTTTTCATATATATATATATATATATATATATATATACCCTGACGATCTGCTTAAGTGAAAACTTGGTAGGTGTGTCTGGCTCATTAGGTTTGACTAGGTTTGCTCTACGCTTGTATTGAGCTCTTTAGTTAGTTGTTTACTCGTATCGGGGTTTTTTCTTTGGGCCTTCAACCTGTATTTGTGCGATTATTTTCGACAGACTTTCATGTTCCTGGCTCTTTCTTTTTTTAAAACCTTTTTTTCCTTCGTGATTGATTTGGCTATTGTTAAATCAAGATTTCGAATGTTTTTCGACACGAGTATAGTTACCTATATATATATATATATATATATATATATATATATATATGTTGTTTGTTGTGTTTATTTCCGTCTGATATGCTTCTGATATGCAAATTATAAATCAGGGCTATAAAAAAAGTACGAAAATTTAGATATCTGTGAAGTGTTTTAACAGGGAACGGAAAAATATGTATGCAAACTGTTTACTGCATAAAACCGCTTTCTAAGAATAATAGTTAAAAGTGTCTTTGAGTGAGTGAAGTTCGTTGGGTTTGGTGTTCTTCGATAGTGGCGCTACACAATCGCAAAGAAAGGTACCAAACAACAGAAAGCACATGACTTGAGGACTTTCAACAACAGTACCAAGCGCGAACAGAAAATATCGACATAATCAAGATATTAACTTTCCGCAACACTTCAAATAAAAGGTTAGGAAGGCAACCGCGATCAGTACTAGCATGAGCGATAACAGTTACTGGACTTAAATGTATTTCATTTCCATTTCCCTTGAAACTTCCACGTTGCTTTCACGTTTCGTCCATTGTATTCTCAGCAGCCTTCTGTAGAACCAAATGCTTTTTGCTTCACGTTTTTTCTTCATCTGCGAGGCGATCGTCCACTCTTTGGTAATATTAATATTAAGTGTTTCTCGAAAGGGAAACATTCGGCAATCATTGACCGAGCAGCCAGTGTACTGTTTTCGGTTGAAATTTTATAAAATCTTTCTCTTAAAACACTTTTTAGGAAAGCAAGTACCTTAAACCCAGTATTTGTTATCACTCTTTGTAGTGTTTTTTTTCCTTAAGCAATTCACTCCAAGCAAGGTGGGCGTACCACTATCACGCAAGGGGTTAGAGACGGCAGAGAACAATAATAAAGATGAGTGTTCGGGGAGAGGATAAAGAGAAGGACAGAGAACAAGATCAAGGTATCAGAAGATGTCGATTGACATTACACTTGAATATTTGAAGATTATAGTTATCAGGACAGCAAGTAAGAGGAAGAGAATTCCAGAGACGGAAAGTGCGAGAAGAAGCTGTTTGAGTAGAAGAGACGGGTTACATTTAACTGTTTCGGCAGTGAAATGGTGGGACCGAGATACCAACCTAGTACCTCGCTTAAATTCATACAGTCTGGGAACCGGAGAATGCAATCGTCGGAACAATTGCCGTAAAAATACTCATACACTAGACAGAGGGAAGCCACGACACGTCTGTGAGAAAGCGAATGGAAACTAGATGCCAGATCAGGAGGTATCACATTGCATATCCGTCTCTGGATTTTGTCGAGGGCCTCGAGACTTACAGCGATAGGGGTTTCCTTGCTAACCTTTTATTTGAAATCGTTTGGCATGTTAAAATTTTGATTGTGTCATTATTGACTCTTCGAGTTTCATGTGCTATCCATTTTAATTTTTTTTTTTTTTAAAGCTTATCGCCCCAAGCAACGCTGGAAGCCACTAGCACGCAAGGGGTTACAGAAGGTTTGGAGGAAGAGCAGATAGGAGTGGTAAAGGAGAGGATGTGGAGAAAGATAGTGGATCGATCAAAGCAAGGGGGTTACAGAAGATTTGGAGCGAGAGCAGATAGGAATGAAAGGTGAAAGGATGTGGAGAAGGGAAGTGGATAGATCAAGGCAACTGGAGATGTCGATTGACGTTACACTTAAATAGTTGGAGATTGTATTTTTCACGGAAACAGGAATAAGGAAGGGAGTTCCACAGGCGAGATGTGCGAGACATGAAGCTATTGGAGTAGAAGAGACGTCTACATCTAACAGTTTCAATGGTGATGGGGTGGGAACCGGATGCCAGCCTCGTAGGACGTTTAAATTCATGAGGCCTGGGAACCAGCGAAAGCAGCTCATCGGAGCAATTACGGTGAAAGTATTTGTAAAAAAGACAGAGCGAGGCAACGCCGCGTCTGTGAGAGAGCGACTGCAGACGAGATGACAGATCAGGGCCAATTACATTGCATATCCGTCTCTGGATCTTATCAAGAACCCTGAGGCAAACAGCAGGGGCTCCAGACCATATATGGCAGCAATACTCTATGCAAGGTCGATTTATAGATTTGGAGGATCGATTCCGGGGAGAAAAATTTCCTGGCTCGGCACAGGGAGCCAACTTTCCTTGTTGCTGCTGTTGGTAGTTCGCAAGTGATATGGTTTGTGTAACTAGTTTCAGTTCTTTGTGATTCTGTAGCGCGAAAAGGAATATTAATATTACATAACACCTCAGCTCCCTTTTCAATGTGGGATTACGGTCATATTACCTTGAAGCACTGGTTCTCGTACGACCAGAGTTGCTAAGCAACGTCGAACCTGGTCAATATCGAGATGGATGACGGCTTGGAAACGCCAGGTGCTGTAAGCTTGGATGTGCTGGTGGTGCAATGGATAATGGCGCATAATTTTTAATCAGAGAGTTTCAATTCCTGTTAGGTTCATTAGATTTACTTATATCCAAGTACCCATGGCAAGTGTAGGAATCTACATCTCCCCTAGCTATGGGTCAACTGGTAGGATTTGGATTGGTAAAATATTATCCGATCTAAAAAAAAATTCTGGCTTAAAATAACCCGCTATAGTTATAACCAATTAAGACTTTTTAAATTTTGTTTCTATCGATTTTTTCCTATTTCTTAGCATGTTCTTTGGCTTTTGGAACTGAACTATTAAAAAAAATCGATAGCCTTTCACATCGTTGGATTTACCAATAACGGGAAACATTAAAAATTACGCCAGTAATTCAGAAGTTATATATTACGAATGTCTGGAAAACAATATTGATTCTTAATACAGACGCTACAACCATTAATATCGGAGATATCAATTTTAGGATCTTCCAAGGGGACTCATTATCCTTTCTCTTGTTCTGTTTGGCATTAATTCCCCTGAGTAAATGTCTAAACGAAATAAATTATCAATAGAAACCATATGAAAAGGACCATCAATCATCTGTTTTTAAGGCTTGATTTAAAACTGTGTGCGTGAAACAACCAACAACTGCAGAGGTTTTTTTTTTTCACACAGTGAAACAATTCCATGATGTCTTCGGAATGGATTTTGGACATGCCAAATGTGCCAAGGAAATGATTTTCCAAGGGAAAACAATTAAAGAGGCGACAACATTGTATTGGACAAGTCAACCATAATTAACGAACTGGAATCAGAGGGTAGTTTATTCATATTTACGTATTTTAATGGTGGGTGCGCGGTGTGGTGTAATGGTAAAGTAAGAAATCACAAATCCGAGTTCTAATTCCTGTCGGGTTCATTACAGACACTTTCTTTTTTCTTAATCGATATCACCCCGCAAGCAAGGCAATACAACCATGAGAACGCAAGGGGTTACAGGTTTTGGAGGAATTAGGAACAGAAAAATTTATTAAAGAAAAGAAGCAGAAAGAGAACAGATTTATCAGGAGGACTGTAGATAGCGATTGGCATTTTATTTCAATTTTTGAAGATTAAAGTTTGCTTGAAGGGAGTTCCACAAGCGAGAAGTGCGAGAAAAGAAGCTTTAGCGTAGAACTTACGGCTACATCTAGCTAACTCAAGGGGAAAGTGATAAGATTTGAAAATCAGTTTAGTACTGTAATTAAATTAAAAAAGCCTAGGGATCATAGCGAAGAGCTGCCCCGAACAATTACCATGAGTGTATTTATTTTTTTTAAAAAAGGCACAGAGAAGAAACCTTACGGCGGTAGAGAAGTGACTGAAGCCGAGCTGCCAGATCAGGACCAATAATATTGCTGATTCTTCTTTGGATCTTATAAAGGAGTTCCAGGGAAATACCGGGGGCACCGGATCATGTATGGCTGCAATATTTTAAGCACGGACGAATGGCAGACTTATAGATATGAAAGATAGGTTTCGGAGAGAAAAATCGACTCACACGACACAGTGAAACGACCTTTTTAGCAGCTGACCTAAATACACTTAGGAAAATAGAAATTCATCCATCTTCTCCAGATATGATTTGAATAGCCTCGGTCACTAATCGGTCTATCGCAAAAAGAAATGGCAACCTACTGCGAGAAAATCTTGCAGCGGAATCATGTTGCTACATTTTTTTACAAACTAAATAAACGTTAAAATCCTTTTAATTTCAAAAGACGCGATGATGTTATCACGTGCATGGCGAAGATTTTTAATCATGTGACGGCGTGAAAAAGATTATTTATTATACAAGCCAAAAGATCGAAGAATAAGTCATAAAATGTATGTATATAAAGATTCGCGGCCTGACTATTGCATCTAACATGAAACACACTGTCACCTCTGAGTGTTTACTTCAATGTTCATTTTTTATATATATATATATACATATATATATATATATATATATATATATATATATATATATATATATGTGAAATAAGGCAAGTTTCGTTAAATAATTTGGACATGTTCTATCTACTTAGTCTCGATAGGATCCTTTCATACTTACGAATCAGCATTTTTGTGTGGTTATTGAAAGATGAGAGGGAAAACGCCGTGTTTGGTCTTATTGTATTTATTTCTGAGTCCTTTCGACGTAGCATAATGTCATCATCAGGGTATTGTTAATTTTAGGATAATTATTCTAGCGTTCTTGGTTGTGAAGACAAAATGTACCATATCTACCATGAAACAGTCTGTCGCCTCTGAGTGTTGCAATCAATGCTCACTTATATATATATATATAGAGAGAGAGAGATAGATAGATAGATAGATAGATAGATAGATAGATAGATAGATAGATAGATAGATAGATAGATGTTATAAAATCGCCATCTTGTTTCAACTTTTCTGGTTTCTTGGCAAGTGAGGTCTCTACTCTCTATTGAGCAGTCTTTAAGAATAGTATTTGTTGGTTATTGTAATTTATTCCGCGTACAACAGTCCTATACTTGTATATATATATATATATATATATATATATATATATATATATATATTTATTTAAAAATTATAACATAAATATGTTATAAAATTACTACAAAAATAGCCATTTTGTTTCAACACCTCCGGTGTTTTATCAAGTGATGATGTTTATTCCGTATATACCAATCATATACTTGGGTATATATATATATATATATATATATATATATATATATATATATATATGTAAGCAAATATGTGGATGTAGATCCGACGGTATGATGAAAAATATGAAAAAGACAAAACAAAATCCGAATAAGCAAGTTTACTATATTAATGTTGTTTTACTGTCCACGTCAGACGTTTCGGCCTAGTAGACCATCTTCAGGACATGGTTATTAGAAACATACTTAGGATTAGACGATATTTAAGTCAACATGAAGAGACGATAGACACAAGACTAGTCAGAAATATATATATATATATATATATATTTAAGCCACTAGTGATTTACTTTTAGTGAGGTATGGAAAAATCCAGCCTCTCTCATTCCTTTTGTTTATCAAGTGATGATGTTTATTCCGTATATATAAATCATATAATTGGGTATATATATATATATATATATATATATATATATATATATATATATATATATATATATATATATATATATATATATATATATATAAGCCACTACTGATTTACTTTTTGTTTCATTGTTCTTATTTAGGAATTATTTATATTCTTAACATGGCTGATATTAATATTTGATGTCATTAAGACATGAACTTATTTAATCCATTTATTTATATAATTTAATGACATCAGCTAGGAAAACATTCCCGCTCATCGCTTGCTATTATGGGGAAGCTATTTCTGGGAGGTATATTTGAAAGTTACTTCTGCCTCACCGTGTGATTTAATCTGTTCTGTGTGTGTTATAGTCTTCACACCATCTTTCCTCAATACACATGCTAGAAATTTAATATGTCCCTTTCTGATTCCAAGCATCGTTCTTGTTTCCGTTTTCTTTAAAACCATCCATGTTTTTACATCCATTCCATTCTCAGCATGTTTCTGTAGAACCACATTGACTCAATCATCAGTTGTGAGAAGCTTGTCCAACATTCACTGACGAGATGAGAACTGATATTACATAAATTTAGTGAAATTGTTATTTGTTTCTCACAAATAGGAATACTATGAAATTAACACTGGACTTTTCTAGCACGTATAAATGATAATCATCTCGGTGTCACTTTTCGATGCCTTAATAGTTTTAGCTATTTTATTAGATTTTCCAAATTTCGTATTATTCAGCAGGTTACATTATATTGTGATGAAACTTTACAATAACAGAACGTACTCAAATTTTACCAAAAATATACAGAACATTAAACTGAAAAAGTGTCATCCGAATAACGACAAATTTGTAAAGACCATATTAATACGCAATGTATGGTCCATGTTATGGCTTACGTATTTATTCAATATTTTATCAGTACAACTGTAACTTAATTTTAGGGTATTTTTATTAAAAGTTTTGCTAAGCTTGTCCAGCATTCACTGACGAGATGAGAACTGATATTACGTAATGGTTCAGTAAAATTTTTATTTCTTTCTAACGAAATTTCCCTGGTCTTCATACTTTGCTCAGCTTTTGGGAAACATTTTTCGTTATTCTAAAACACCTTCGGATTTTGATGTCACCGTCTCTATCACTCTGGAAATGTTCCTAGATATTAAAAATCCGCGTAATTCTTTGATATCGGTATATCCGAGGCGCATAGAAAAATGGGATCGTAGATCCAAACGTTGGGCAGTTTTTTACTTTATTTTGTCTGGAATCTAAAGTCATTACCCGACGCTTGGAAAGGCTCATGATAAAACTTAATAGACATTTGTTGTCTGTTATATTTAACAATATATGCTTTATATATATATATATATATATATATATATATATATATATATATATATATATATATATATATATATATATATATATATATATGTATATATATATATGTATATATATATATATATATATATATATATATATATATATATATATATATATATATATATATATATATGTATGTATGTATGTATATTTGTGTATTTAGGCAGCAATCGTTCTTTCATGCACATTTCATTGAAAACCACAGACAAGGTGCTTTTATTTAGTTCATTATACAATAATTTTATCAGTACAACTGTAACTTAATTTTAGGGTAGTTTTATTAAAAGTTTTGCTAAGCTTGTCCAACATTCACTGACGAGATGAGAACTGATATTAAGTAATGGTTCAGTAAATTTTTTATTTCTTTCTAACGAAATTTTCCTTGTCTTCATACTTTGCTCAGCTTTTGGGAAGCAATATTTCGTTATTCTAAAACGACTTCGGATTTTGATGTCACCGTTTGCATACCTGTGGATATTAAATAATCTGCGTACTTCTTTCATATGAGTCTATCCGAGACGCATAGATAAATGGTCTCGAAAATCAATGCGCGTCAATGAAGCGAGTGATCCAGAGGTTGAGAAAACTACTGATCAGTGGTTGGCATGCTCTGGACTCAAACCAGAAAGTTGATGGGCGTATTGTTGCATCTAAACCACGTTGGTATATCGAGTATCATGCCATTATATGTGAGAGATATCCGCCACCCCCGCCACTAAAGAAATGATCGGGTATTTCCAGAATGCACTTGAGAGAGAGAGAGGGAGGAAAAAGGCGCATTCGGGCGGCCCCAGTATACACACTGGTTGATCTGCCGCGTGTTTGATCTCCGTCACAGAATAAACTGGGGGGGGGGACATCATCCAGCAGAAATTGTGCAAAATGATATTAACAGAGACAGATATTAAAAAATATGGAAAGAATGAGGGGCCAGTAAAGGGACAGAAGGAGAGACAAAGAAGGAGGGAGAAAGAGAAAGAGAGAGACATAGAAGGAAGGAGAAAGAGAAAGAGAGAGATACATAGAAGGAGGGAGAAATAGAAAGAGAGAGAGACTTAGAAGGAGTGAGAAAGAGAAAGAGAGAGAGACATAGAAGGAAAGAGAAAGAGAGAGACAAAGAAGGAGGGAGAAAGAGAATGAGTGAGACACAGAAGGAGGGAGAAAGAGAGAGACATAGAAGGAGGGAAAAGAGAAAGAGAGAGATACATAGAAGGAGGGAGAAATAGAAAGAGAGAGAGACTTAGAAGGAGTGAGAAAGAGAAAGAGAGAGAGACATAGAAGGAAAGAGAAAGAGAGAGACAAAGAAGGAGGGAGAAAGAGAAAGAGAGAGACACAGAAGGAGGGAGAAAGAGAGAGACAAAGAAGGATGGTGAAAGAGAAAGAGAGAGACATAGAAGGAGGGAGAGAGGGAGACACAAAGAAGGAGGGAAAAAGAGAAAGAGAGAGAGACAAAGAAGGATGGAGAAAGAGAGAGAGACATAGAAGGAGAGGGTGAGAGAAAGAAATGAGATACACAGAATGTAGTGTGATTGAAAAGGGAGAAAAGATAGATAGATAGATAGATAGATAGATAGATCGAACAGAGTGGCACAGATAGATAGATAGATAGATATTGAAGAGAGTGCTACATATATATATATATATATATAGAGAGAGAGAGAGAGAGAGAGAGACAGAGACAGACAGACAGACAGAGATAGATAGATAGATAGATAGATAGATAGATAGATAGATAGATAGATAGATATACCTTCAGAGATAGATATTGAAGAGATTGCTATATACATATATATATAGTGTTGAATGTTAAAGACAACATAGTCTTGCATATTTTCTTTTGAATTTTCTCATATTCTCTAATGAGACTTTTTATTTGAAAATAGTTCCGAAATATGTATTTTCCATACAATGACCTAGCGCTTTCGAACATCATTGTTCATCTTCAGGGTCAATATTTTAGTCAAAAATTTTTTTTTTTTTTTTTTTTTTTTGACTAAAATATTGACCCTGAAGATGAACAATGATGAGAATATGAGAAAATTCAAAAGAAAATATGTAAGACTGTGTTGTCTTTAACATTCAACACTACATGTTTGAAAGAAAAGTTGCTGCCAAATTACACATATTTTAAACATATATATATATATATGTATGAAGAGAGAGAGAGAAAGAGAGAGACAGACAGGAAGACAGAGAGACAGAGAGACAGAGAGACATAGATAGATAGATAGATAGATAGATAGATAGATAGATAGATAGATAGATAGAATCCCATGAAGATAGATACATGTGAATGGGTCGCGATAGGAAGCATCGACTGCTGCTCGTGGATGCATGGCGATCATATTTTCTGATATTGGGATAGAAAGCGAGAACTAAAAATGATAGCAAGGAAATAAGATTGAAAGAATTGGCAGATATCAAAGGCGATCGATCCTCGGAAGGCTAAGTTTAGTGGGAGGCGATTACTTGAACGGATATTGATCTCTGAGATTTTCTAAAGGACCCTACTTCGATGTCCTTGAAACCCGGGGGGTGCGGTTCTTCGAGATTTGATTAAATTAAAGAGTCCAAGAATGGTGGAACAGAGAAAAAAAAAAAACACTGGATAAAAGAATAGTCCGACCAGGCATACGCAGAAAGAGCTGAGTGAAGCAAGATATATATATATATATATATATATATATATATATATATATATATATATATATATATATATATATATTTGTGTGTGCGTGTGTGCACGCGCATGCGCATAGGTTTAGTGAATAGGTAATCTTCGTA
>OZ038518.1:21469137-21481637 GCA_964036315.1 Acanthosepion esculentum | reverse complement strand
AAGAGCCAGACAAACCTACCTATCGTCAGGGTACTCAGCCTCCAGGGTACTCCAGGGCACTCCGATATGAGCCGGAGTACCCTGACAATCCGCGTAGGTGAAACCTAGGTAGGTTTTTTCTGGCTCTTCATGTTCATACTTAATTTGCTCTACTTAGCGTATTGAGCAATTTGCTTAGTTATTTTTTACTTTACTCGTGTTGGAGGTTGTTTTTTTTTTATTTGGACTCTGAGCTTGGATTCTGGACGATTGTTTACGCCTCAATTTCATATTCTTAGTTCTTTCTTTTTTATCCCTTATTTGTCCTTGTTTATTGATTTGTTCATTTACAAGTCAAAGAACCTAAGTTTTTTTCCGGACGAGTATAATTACTTATATTTATAAGATTAAAATTACAACGTTCAGAATATTAATTTAGAGCAGGTCTCAACACAAATGTAGAGCAATATATATACACTGTTATATTAGAACATGTAAACATTCACTACAAAATTGTACATTTTGTTTCAACGTTAAAATCTAACGTTTCTTCAGGTGGTTAATAATGATGGTACGAAATGATTTTATTCAAAATTGTGATTAATGAAACACTACATCACTTTCTGTTTTGGGAAAAATTTCTATAAAAGGTTAAAACGATTTATATAAAGAAAAAGGAAAGAAGGTAAGAAATTAATAAAAAAGCTTAAATAGGAAAAGAAAAAAGAAAAAGAAAAAGATGTCAAGAGAAAGCATAAGTATTCTACCAAGAGAAAAGACAAAAATAAAGAAAAAAATAAATATAGAAGTCTATTTAAAATTACCCAGAATCATAAGAAGAGGAAAGTTACGAAGATAGGAAATAGAAAGATGTTGATACGAATTAAACCAATGAAATTTGGTTGAATCAGAGAATTCAAATTTGAACTGAAACTCGGCCTGTCACATTTACAATTCTATGGCATTTGTCTATGAAGTCATATATTAAAACAAATAATTCACAGAATGTAAAAATGAACACTTTAAGATGCAATACAATAGTTGATAAAACCAATTTTACAATATAAATTAGAATACAAAATAAATTTTAGACTTTTATATTATTATAATCATAATAAAATATTATTTAAAAAAGCCAGAGAAAACCAATTACATAAAAGAAAAAGAAATTTAAAATTAAATCTAAAAATATAATTCAAAGCTAATGAAACTAGTAAATTACAAATATTAACCAATTTAATGTCTAAAACTCAAATTTCCGTTCAAATTTGAATTCTCTGGTTCAACAAAATTTCATTGGTTTAATTCGTATCAACATCTTTGTATTTCCTATCTTCTTAACTTTCCTCTTCTTATGAATTTGGGCAATTTTAAATAGACTTCTCTGTTTCTCTTGCCTTTCTTTTTTGTCTTTTCTCTTGGTAGTAGGCTTATGCTTTTTCTTGTCATCCTTTTATTTTTATTTTTATTTTTTATTTTCCTATTTACTCTCTTTTTTATTGATTTCTTACCTTCTTTCCTTTTTCTTTATATAAATCGTTTTAACCTTTTATAGAAATTTTTCCCAAAACAGAAAGTGATGTAGTGTTTCATTAATCACAATTTTGAATAAAATCATTTAGTAACCATCATTATTAACCACCTGAAGAAACGTTAGATTTTAACGTTGAAACAAAATGTACAATTTTGTAGTGAATGTTTACATGTTCTAATATAACAGTGTGTATTTATTGCTCTACATTTGTATTGAGACCTGCTCTAAATTAATATTCTGAACGTTGTAAATTTATTCTTCGTTCTTTTACATTTGTATACACACACACACACACACACACACACACACATATATATATATATATATATATATATATATATATATATATATATGTATATATATATATATATATATATATATATATATATATATATATATATATATATAAACTATTTTTCATAAGCATCACTCGAAAATCTTACTAAAATTTAGAGAATCCCATCATTTTAAAAATAATTTTTTTATTTTGTGCGTTGTTCTGTGTATAAATGTTCCAATTTTTGTAAATACGGGCGTACATATACGACATTATCAGAAAATATGAGTGGTAAATATCGATAGAACATTACTTAGAAATAAGGCTGTCATGTAATATACGTCAAGTAACTTTTACAGACATGCCTCCCGTAAAAAAAAATTCGAAATATAAGTTTATCCAAATAGTTGTCAACACCTTCTGACGCATCCACCATCGTTCGAAAAAAATACTTTTCTGCGATATTTTTCATGTAAGTCAAGTAATACTTGTTTCAAATTAGATTAATTAAATTTCAAATCAGTTAATCTTCATCAAATAAAATTTCAGTAAAATATATTTTATTTTTGAAAAGTTTTTAATAACGAGAATTATTTGTAAATAAGTCTATAAAAGGGAGACTTTTATCGCTTTAATAAAAGAATTCATTCCAATGCATTTAAATTCGTTTTTAAATACAGAAACAGTAATTTGCTTATTGGAAATAGTTTATTAAAATCTGTTAACATGAAATTAAAAGTAAAAGCTTCAAGAACGATGTTTTATTTTTTAAAAATTATTTTAAAAAAATTACGCATCGCGTTCCTTTGAAAAAAAAAAACCTTAGAGAACACATATTTTACATTGATGCACCTCTTGGTATGGTGTTAGCTGTACCTGTGAGAAATTTTGTGTATACATTTAGGGTAGTGGTTCCGAACAAAGAATTCAGATACCAAAAATAATATGATTTCAAAATTTAATGTACGAGGGTCATTCAGTAAATAAAGTGAATTTTTAGGTATAAGGACTTCTAATACAGATAGAAGCTTACTCTCTTTTATTATTTTTTGGTTTTACTTCTTTTTCACATGGATTTAATTTCTTTTGCAGAGTAAAAAAAAACAAACTATGAGAGTTTTGGCGATTAACAAAGATGGCCGACCAAGAAGCATGCTCCAGGATTGAACAGCGGTCAGTTATCAAGTTTTTGGTTGCTGAAGGGTGCAAACCAGTTGAAATTCATAGGAGAATGTCAACTGTGTATGGTGCCACATGTTTCAGCCAAAAAATGTCTACAAGTGGGCTAAATTGTTTAAAGAATAACGGAGCAGTGTTGAGGATGAAGACAGGCCTGGGAGGCCTACAGAAGTGAAGTCTCCTGAGGTGATCGAATCAGTCAATGACTTCATTCAGTCTGACAGAAGGGTGACAGTGGCTGACATTGCAAGGACTTCGAGCTCATCTGTTGGAACAAACGCAGGGGTAATCTGTCAGAAGGAGTCATCTTGCATCATGACAACACAAGGCCTCACACAGCAGCCCAAACGGTGCAGACCATCAACGAACTGGGCTGGGAACTGCTCCCTCACTCTCCTTACATGCCCCAGACCTTGTCCCTTCAGACTTTCACCTGCTTGGTCCCTTGAAAGCGTTCACAAGAGGCACGAAGTTTAAAAGTGACGATGAAGTCAAAAGTGTTGTGAGCGACTGGCTGAGACATCAGTCCAAAGATTTTTACGCTGAGGGAATACGGAAACTTGTGCACAGATTGGAAAAGTGTATGACAGTGCTGGGAGACTACGTTGAAAAATTAAAAAAAGTAAGCTTCTATCTGTATTCGAAGTCCTTATACCGAAAAATTCACCTTCTTTATTGAATGACCCTCGTATTATGGATTAATTGTAATTGTATGCATGAGTCCCAGTATTAATAATTATTGACCGATTTTATCACTGTGATATTTTTGCATTATAACAAGTAATAAGAATATAGTAACTAGGGTCTGCAAATTGGAAGAGAGAGTTATCAATAATTATGTTCAGACTTCGACTCCTCGGTTATCTCCCTTTAACTCTCTCTCTCTTTCTCTTTCTCTCTCTCTCTCTCTCTCTCTCTTTGTTATTTTTAAGTGTACTTTTTATCACATAAAATTTGGCTTGAGCAAATTTTTATTCAGAATCTGCTATCGAGAGAAGTTTTAGCACCTCTGCTTTGAGTCATGGGCGACCAGGTTTCCCTGCAATGAGTCTTCCAGAACATTTCCCTATCGTTGTTATTGTTCTTAATGCCCACATAATTGTTGTTTTCTTTATTGCCACCATTATTATTATTATTATTATTATTATTATTATTATTATTTCCTTTGATTTCTGTTGCAGACACATTTCCTTCCAGCTCCCAACCAGAGACCTGAGATCCGATATGGCTTCATAATATTTTCGACTGATCATTTTTTTTTTTTTTTTTTTGTTTTAATTGATCTGTACTTGTGAATACAAGTTTTTGTACATTTTAAGGCATGGTCTAACAGGAATCCTTTCAATAAGAACTCAGAAACTATTCCAATCAACACGCTGGCTTCAACCACAACTTGAATTATTGTTACCATCAGGTGTCACATTTTTTAGATTCCCACTTACGGATCCTTGTATTTTCATAGTTTTTGAAGATCTTCAAAGAAACATGACATTTTGTAGGGACTGCAAGGTCAATACGAAAGCACATTCTGTTCTTGTGAACTTTGATCACGATGTCTGGATGATGAGCTTTGATTGTTCTGTCTGAGAATATAGCCCCATAAAATTGTAAAAGGTCTTATCTCAGTTATAGGGTCGAGGTGATGTTCATACCAGTTTCTTGCAGTTTCCTTCCCGTGAAGGTTAGATATTTTCCAGTGCAGATATTGGCCCACGCTGTCATGCCGAGTTTTATATTCAGTGGGTGCCAACACCGTGCAACCTGATACAAGAATTGACAGTTGTTTCTGGGTGTTTATTACAGAATCTGCATTTCGTGTTAACACAATTTTTCAGTATGTGTGCTTCGCATTTTCTTTGTAACCAGCATTGGTTCTGTGCAGCAAGAATAAAACCTTCAGTTTCAACATTTAAGCGTGCACTACGTAACCACGTATGTGTACGAAGTTTGTTTGTATCAGCTTGCGTGGTTACGGGCAGAGAATTGACCATGAAGAGGCTTGTCTTGTCATCGTTTCTGCATTTGGTACATTGCATGTACATTTGCTTCATTTTTAGGCCTTTGCCACTGCAGTAGGTGTGTTATTTAGACTTCGTCAGTCACTTGATATTCCCTTTTGAATTTGTGGGCTTCTATTTCTTTCATGTTTTTGACGCAGACCATCCAGTCTTCTGTAGTTTCCAGGCATCTTTGATGACCGATTATGTAGTTTTCGTCTTCTTTTTACTATTATTATTATTAGTAGTAGTAGTAGTAGTTTTAGTAGTATAATGAGTTTCTGATGAATCTTAATTCTTCAGTTAATGATTGAATAAGCACATAGCGAGTTCTACGACAATAAAATATCCGTAGAAATTCCCTTATCGCATCGTTAAATATTTGTGCTTAACAATCTTAACAAAACTAGAAAGACCCGTGATAATTTCACGGTTTTCCTATTGGAATTTTCTCATGAATCTTAATTCTTCAGTTAATGATTGAATAAGCTCATGGCGAGTTCTACGACAATAAAATATCCGTAGAAATTCCCCTATAAATATTTGAGCTTAACAACCTTAACAAAACAAGAAAGACCCGTGATAATTTCACGGTTTTCCAATTTGAATTTTCTCATAAATCTTAATTCTTCAGTTAATGATTGAATAAGCTCATGGCGAGTTCTACGACAATAAAATATCCGTAGAAATTCCCTTATCACATCGTTAGATATTTGAGCTTGACAACCTTAACAAAACTAGAAAGACCCGTGATAATTTCACGGATTTTCTACTTTAAATTTCTAACGAATCTTAATTCTTCAGTTAATGATTTTATTCAATCATTAACTGAAGAATTAAGATTCATTAGAAATTTAAAGTAGGAAATCCGTGAAATTATCACGGGTCTTTCTAGTTTTGTTAAGGTTGTTAAGCTCATGGCGAGTTCTCCGACAATAAAATAATCGTAGAAATTCCCCTATCGCATCGTTAAATATTTGAGTTTAACAGCCTTAATAAAATATTGCAGTAACAATCATAATATGAATGCTGGTCGATACTTTTAAAAATAAGGAAGTACAAATGAAATGATTTCGAACTGCCATTTTTTTCAATTTCATTGAAACAGGCGTTACACGTTTCGAACTTCCTTTCTTTCTTTCTGTCTTCACTGAAACCAAGTGTCGTCTCTGATATCTCTTTTGTCTTCTCACGCGAGCAAAATGGAGTAATCCATTATTTATGCGGTATTCGAAGGTCAAATTAAACACTTTTATCATTCTTTCTTTCTTTCTTTCTTCTCTGAAACCAAGTAGTGTCTCTGATATGGCTTTGGTCTTCATTCCACGCAATGAAAATGGAATTGCCCATTACTTATGAGGTAGTGGCAAGTCGTCTTGAGAAGTAACGAAGGAGCGACAAGCTTTATTCTTATTAGTAGTAGTAGTAGTATTCATTTTCGTCTCATTTTTACATTTTAATGTGTTCTCTTTGTTTTCGACACCATTCTTACTTACTTTCTTTAAATTCCTTTTAAGTCAAGACTGCCAAGATCGTCTAACCATTTTCGAACATGTTTTTTTTCTTTTCTTTTCTTACAAGGTCTATTTGACGATAGATGTGTTCGTTATCAAATCACCCGCTCGACAAAGCGAAAAACTTGTAAGGTTAACCCTACCAAACAACTACGCGTTCTCAGGTTTGTTTGTAGTCTTAGACATTTAATGGAAGTGGATTTCGGGCGGTGAGGCAATTATCAATATGCGTTTTTGAAATGCCATACTCACAACAACGGCAAAGGGAATTATATGTCTGTGTGACGTACGCTGCTTTCATCCTGGCAGTGTCTTTCATCTTTCATGGCGATAGTTCACAGCTTTGCTATGGTTGTTTTTGTTTACTTAGCAATCGCTTTTCTGGCTTAAATTAAAAGTGACATCATCAAACAATATGAATTTTCACTTTTGCAAGATATTGTGATTTTTATTAGAGATCAATTAGTGCCAATTTTAAATAAATATTCCACTTGGATTCTTACTGCTAGAAGTACACGTGAAAATTTCACGGCCTTCCTTCCTTTCTTTCTTTCTTTCTTCCTTCCTTTCTTCCTTCATTTCTTTCTTCCTTTCTTTCTTTCTTTCTTACATTGAAATCAAACCGCATTTCTGCTAAGTCTTTTGTCTTTCCACAGCTTCATTTTTAACTAAAAATACCCAGGAAAATTTCACGGTTTCACTGTTTAGATTTTCTGATGAATCTTAATTCTTCCATTAATGATCGAATAAGCTTATGGCGAGTTCTACGACAATGAAATATCCATAGAAATTCCCCTATCGTATCGTTAAATATTTGAGCTTAACAACCTTAACAAAACTAGAAAGACCCGTGATAATTTCAGTTTTCCTATTTGCATTTTCTCATGAATCTTAATTCTTCAGTTAATGATTGAATAAGCTCATGGTGAGTTCTACGACAATAAAATATCCGTAGGAATTCCCCTATCGCATCGTTAAATATTTGAGCTTAACAACCTTAAGAAAATATTGGAATAACAATCATAAATATGAATGCTGGTCGTTATTTTAAGAAATGGCTAGAAGATTTGAACTTTTCCATTTCACTGAAACACGTTTGACACAATTTTATACTACCTTCCTTTCTTCTTTCATTTTCTCACTGAAACCAATTATTGTCTATATACGTATTTCAACGGAATCAAAACTGAATAGTCTATTTGTTTTGAGGTATTTGCGGGCCAAGTTAAACACTTATCTTTCCTAATTTCTTTCTTTCTAGCTAAATCTCTGTCTTCCGAACATTTCGCTTAAAAATAATTTAAAATTATTTAGCCGACAATGTTAATTTAATTAATTTATTATCAATGGATTTTGACGTCCATGGGTATGACGGTAAACTGCATCCAGGCCAATGGGTATGACGGTAAACTGCATCCGCGTCCATGGGTATGACGGTAAACTGCATCCGCGTCCATGGGTATGACGGTAAACTGCATCCGCATACTGGGTACGGCGATAAACTATGTCGAACAATACATTTCTGAAAACCAAATGTTTCCAGGAATACATTTTTGAAAACCAAATGTTTCCAGCAATACATTTTTGAAAACCAAATGTTTCAAGCAATACATTTTTGAAAACCAAATGTCTCCAGCAATACATTTTTGAAAACCAAATGTTTCCAGCAATACATTTTTGAAAACCAAATGTTTCCAGCAATACATTTTTGAAAACCAAATGTTTCCAGCAATACATTTTTGAAAACCAAATGTTTCCAGCAATACATCTTTGAAAACCAAATGTTTCCAGCAATACATTTTTGAAAACCAAATGTTTCCAGCAATACATTTTTGAAAACCAAATGTTTCCAGCAATACATTTTTGGAAACCAAATGTTTCCAGCAATACATTTTTGGAAACCAAATGTTTCCAGCAATACCTTTTTGAAAACCAAATGTCTCCAGCAATACATTTTTGAAAACCAAATGACTCCAGCAATACATTTTTGAAAACCAAATGTTTCCAGCAATACATTTTTGAAAATCAAATGTTTCCAGCAATACATTTTTGAAAACCAAATGTTTCCAGCAATACATTTTTGAAAACCAAATGAAAGTCACTCAAAATCATTTTCGGCATAAAATGACCCCTAAGGTTGGAATGCCGTTAAACAAAGCAACCAAACAACCAACCGAGAAATGGCGCTTTTATGGGTCTTTATCAAACACGGCCTTTTGGCTGAGATCAAAATGTAGTATCTGTTCTTTTCATTTTAATCTGATTCTCTCTCTCCCCCATGTCTATTTTCCCTACTTTCTTCCTTTCATTTTTGCACTGAAATCAAACTGTTTCTGATATGTCGTTTTTGTCTCTCCGCGCGATCAAAACGGAAAACTGCTTTTCATAAGGAATTTACTGTGCGCCTTTTCGTTCTTTTTCTCTTTTTGTAATTTCTTTCTTTCATTTTCACACTGAAACCAAGTAGCGTCTCTGATATGACGTTTCTATCGTTCCACGCAATCAAAACTGAAGACACTGTTATCGATGAGATATTGACATGGCCCCCTTTCGTTCTTTCTTTCCTCCTGTCTTTAATTTCTTCCTTTCATGTTTTTTGGTCTTTGGGTGATTAGCTTTGATTGTTCTGTCTTTTTATATTTGTCATATGTTTTATGCTTTTAACTGGGCCAGGATGGTGTCCATACAAATTATTTGCAATTTCCTTGCCTTAAAAGTGGCAGATTTTCCAGTGAAGGTATTGGATTATTATTATTGTTTTTGTTGTTGTGTATGTTACGTTTCCAGCTTTGTATCTTGTAGAGCCGGGTTCAAACTATTGTTCTTAGGCCCTATAGGAGAATTGTCATTTAATTGATAGCACTTTTCTTTGTATACCGGATGTTCCTAGTAGGCCGATCTTCTGTGCAACTTGTATGTTGATGTTACTTGGGACACTGTCAGTAGAATTCTCCATTCCTTTTCTCACGAGCCCCAGAGCTCCGATTACAATTGATACAGTCTCAGTCTTCATTCCCCACATCGTGTTAATCTCGATCTCCAGGTCCTTGCATTTGGGCAATTTCTCGATAATTTTTATTGGGGTATATCTCTCAGAAATGTCAATAAGAATACACTTTCTGAATTTCTTGTCCTTTATGACAATATCAGGTCTGTTGGAGTTTATTTCCCTGTCAGTTTGAATTGACATGTCCTAGTGGATAGTTACATCGTTATTTTGGGTAACTCTGGTTGGTGCTCATAGCATCTCTCAGTGGTTTCGATTTTGTGCTTCTTGCATATCTTCCAGTGCACATATGTCGCTAACTTGATATGTCTGTGGGTATATTCATTCTACGCAAGAGAATAATGCCACTAAGACGCAAGGGGCTCTTAGTAGTGGAAGAGAAAAGGAAGAGATGAAAAAATAAATAAATAATAAATAAAACATGCAGAGTTTAGGCGGAGACGTTAGAAGTGCAGAGTTGAAATAAACTTTAGAAGAAACGGCTAACTGTTCAAAAGACCGGGGAGAAGTGTGAACAGGACGATAGTTGAACCAATATATTCCTATTATGGAAAAATAAATACTAAATTAAATCTGGGAGTTTAGGTCGAGTCTTTATAAATATGGAGAATCGACAATAAACCACAAGACAAAACCTGAACGGAAAATAAGGGAAAAACCTCTACTCCTGTTCAAAAGACTGGGAAGCAGTGTGAATCAGACGATAGGTGAACCTATCTATCCCTATTGTGGAAAAATAAATACCAAATTAAATTTGGGAGTCCAGCTTGAGTCGTTATAAGTATAGATTTGAATTAGAGAATAGAAGCAACCGGAAGCTAAATCCTAAGATGAAAACAAGGGATAAACCTCTACTCCTGTTCAAAAGACCCGGGAGGAGTGTAAACCGGACGATAGGCAAACCTATCTACTCCTATTGTGGAAAATAAATACTAAATTAAATTTGTGAGTTTAGCTGGAGTCGTTATAAATATTGAAGTAGTTTTTACAAAGGAACCGGAAGCCAAATCCTAAATAGGAAACAAGAGACAAACCTCTACTAATGTTCAAAAGAGCGGGGAAGAGTGTGAACCGGGCGATAGGCAAACATATTTACTCCTATTCTAGAAAAATAAATACTAAATTAAATTTGTGAGTTTAGTTGGAGTCGTTATAAGTATAGAATTGAAGTGACCGGAAGCTTAATTCTAAACGGGAAACAAAAGATAAAACTCTACTCCTGTTCAAAAGACCGCGGAGGAGTGTGAACCGGATGATAGTCGAACCTATCTACTCCTATTGAGGAATATATATATATATATATATATATATATATATATATATATATATATGTTGAAAAATATGGAAAAGACAAAGCAAAATCCGAATATGCAAGTTTACTGTTTCAGTTTTTCTGTTTCTGACTAATCTTGTGTCTATCGTCTCTTCATGTTGACTTAAATATAAATATGTTTCCAATAACCATGTCCTGAGGATGGTCTACTAGACCGAAACGTCTGGCGTCGACAGTAAAACAAAATTAAAACAGTAAACTTGCATATTCGTATTTTGCTTTGTCTTTTCCATATTTTTCATCATACCGTCGGATCTACATCCACATATTTGCTTACATATATATATATATATATATATATATATATATATATATATATAGGCAGCAACATTAGGACAGTGGTCCCCAACAGATTTTGGGCCACACTTTGGTGTTTTTATAATTCTGGTGCCCTCCCTATAATATTTAATTCCTAGATGTATGCCAATTACACGTGTACGTACATACACAAAAAATATTTTTATGTATACATACTGTATATGCATCGTATGTATTAGCACGCATTAATATTAGCACTCTCACTCAGACTCGTTAGAAAACAATTTACTGTTAATAATTCATTCTTGAATTGCCCCCTTATTCTACTGGTATAGTAAACCGAGGGGGGGGCGCATCCTACGCATGCTTCACCAAAATATTACCATACCCCACCGGTGGGTCAATGCGCCTCACAATGGGACTCATTGCGTTAGAAGTATAGAGTTGAAGTATACTTTGGAAGGAACCGGGGGCGAAAGCCTAACAAAAGATAGTCGGGATATACTTTCTTTATAAAAAAAAAAAAAACGTTTGGTTTTCATTGATCGAGCAGTTTGTAATAGTCTTGGTTGAAATTATTATAAAATCCCCTTCATAAACAATTTGTCAGGTAAAAGGGTTTCTTAACTTCGGTACCTGTTATTGTTCTTTCTATTATTGATGGGCCTTTCCTTCCTAACCTTTTTGTATTGGGAGGACAAAAACGTGAATATTTTAGCAGGATTACTCAGACCATTCATTTGCCCAAGAATTCTGCATGTCCTTTTTTCAGCCTCAACCAGCTTAAAGCGGTGTATCTTCTGTTACACGGTAACTGCGAAAACACAAGTTATTTTCCAATTCTCAAGGTTCGCAGACGATACCGATAAAAGCAAACTGCTAGACACTGTTAACGTCTTAATAAAACACGATGTCTTATCATTTTATAGAGTTGGTCCCAAAGCTTTTGCACGCCAATATAATCGGTTTGAGGTGCAGTGAAAAAAATATCAAATTTATCATGAAACTAAAATATGAAAAAGAAGCAAGTGTGGATGTATTTGTTTCACTTTGAAGGTAACCAAATCGGACAGATGTAAAGATATTTTGCGAGCCATCAGTGTCAGAAGTTTACGGCAAAATACTTTTTCCTGGTTGAAGAAAAAGGAAACAAAAAAAATCCCTCATTCTTTTGTCGCTTCTCTCTTACTTGCAGATTTACAGTTGGCTGAACTTATTTCATAAAGAAATGGGCGTAACACACACACACACACACACACACATACACACACACAGATACACATACACACACAGATACACATACAGACACACACAGATACACGCAAACACAGGTAAATTCACATAGAGGAACAGAAACACACACAGACACACATACAAACACACATGCACACACAGAGAGCGGCACAGAAACATACACGCACA
>OZ038518.1:21436637-21459137 GCA_964036315.1 Acanthosepion esculentum | reverse complement strand
TAGGATTTATATCGTTATTGTAGTTATTTATATCCTTATATATTTTAACTTGATATACCACGCACTCCTGTTGATATTTTCCCTGGTGGGGGCGGGCTTTTATGTTTCTACAATTACATCTACAAGAAGTAGTGCGAGGGATTATCCGTAGTTTTTTTCTAATCTTCACTAAATTGTTGTGGATTCCGGGAATGGAATCCTGCACAAATACATAAACAACGCCAGTAATTGAGATAGAAAAATAAGTGTATTAAATGTAAGAATACAGATTGAAATGAAGATTAGTAGTCCAGGAATGCGGGTTAGTAGAAAGTATATGTACAAGTCTCTGTAAGTGAAGCCGTAATTATCTATCTCTCTCGACTCACGTATAACTCTCTGTGAACACCCTGTGTACTGTCTGCGTATCTCTCACCCTGACTCAACGTATCTCAACCTGCAGGTATTCTCTCTGTCAGTATAAGTATACTTTGGGCGAGTCCATCTTGTGTAAAAGGGGTCTGCCCCAAATACCACATGGTCTTTTAAGTGACACGTGAGGCGTCTACTCAAGGAGGTGGCAGTATATCCTATATAATCGATTTGTAACAAGCAATACAATCTTATACTGGGCAGTAAAATTGTTACACTATATTGGTAATCGCTAGATTAGATTTAATGTATTTATTTTCATTAGTAACCAAAAGGTTTGTGGTTTTCCATTTTCTATAATCTCTATAAAAGGCAAGATGTGTGTGTGTGTGTGTGTGTGTGTGTGTGTGTGTGTGTGTGTGTGTGTGTGTGTGTGTGTGTGTGTGTGTGACGAATACACGGCCGCAATTTTCGACGGATTTGCACCAAAATTTACATGCACATGCTCCAAGGCCAAGACCGACTTTGCATTTCCCAACTCCCATCGATAGTGGAAATAATCAATTTTGTCATGCTTCTACGGCAGTTTTCATGTAGTTTGCGGCCATTTCCTACTGGCCAGAGTGAGAGCCTATAGCTGGCTGCCACGAATAGTCAGGAAGACTCTATTGGCCAATGTGGGAGCCAACGACTGACTGACACGAATGTTAACTAGCATGCTAGCATGCACAAAATCGATAGCTGCATTCGTCACAAGTGGGAAAAATTTAAATCTGCATGGAACTTTACTCCAATTGGCTCATTCGCTTGCTTAAAGTCAACGTTGATTCTGATTCAGCAGAACTGGGTTGGGTGCGAAAAAGTATTCGTTCTTAACATTCTTTTTTGATTCGGTTTTTCCAGTTACGAGTCCTTTTTTAAAGTTGATCATTTTGTGTTCATTTTGCTTAGTTCTTTTTTCGTAACAGATTTAATGTTTAGTATAGAGCTTAAAAAAATTCGCAGTGTGAGATAGGCAAGAAGTAAGGCATGTAGCAACATCAGTACGGCAAAGGGCACTCCTTTAAAGTCAAGGGAGGGCAAAAATATTTTAAGTCAAGTGATAGCGATTGCTGTATGAGTCGTACGATTTTTGAATCAAGCACGGGCAACGCCGGGCCATGCTGCTAGTATATTATAAATCTATCTTTTTTTCAGGAATTACCACAGAGATATGGTGTTTGATAATTCTTTGTATAACGAATTCATCCTGTTTATAATTATTGTGAATCTGGTGGCAGTAAAATATGTTGATGTTTTACTGTATAATGTTTTTGTTACTGGTGTCGTATATTTTTGTAAGAATAATTTTATTTGTTTATCAATGATGTAGTTGGGGAAATTATTGTTGACTAGTGTCTGTTTTATGTGATTCAGTTCAATCAGAAATATTTTTTGGGAAGAGGAATTTTAGGATAAATGTCTAACATTTTAACCTATCTTTCATGGATTTTTTATGGATTTCTATTTTTACGCTTGGACACTTAAAATTAATGTTAAACGACTTTAAAAAAAATAAGTCATTTATTTTTTTCCTTTTTTAATCACGAGCAACGCCACCTTATGAAAATATAATATTTCTTTATTTTAAACACGCCCACATACACACGCAATTCACGTTTTCGTCTCCGATCTGATAAAGCCCCAAACGGTTGAAATATACCATCAGATATTTCTACGAAATATAATTTCATGAAAGTTTTTTCCATTATAATTTTATTATGAGAGATTATAATAAAAACATTTTAAATCGCTACACAAAAGTTTTCATGTTTCAATACTATGATTTTACTTCCTCAGTTAGTAACTCTTGATAAAAATGAATTTTAAGGGAAATTTTAAAATAAATCGGTACTTCTTTTCCGAAAGCTAAGGGGGCGTTAAGGACAGAATTCAAAATATACTTGTGGGTATGTCTCAATTAACCAATTAAAAGTCAGATTATACGCTAAATAGAAAAATACGGTCAGAGGGTAGAGGTGGGTTAGTTATTTTTTCATGTCAAGATAAACCGCCGCTTAGACATGTCAATCTTTGACCAGATAGATAGATAGATAGATAGATAGATAGATAGATCATGATCAGACTGAGATAGATAGATAGATAGATAGATAGATAGATAGATAGATAGATAGATATGTATAGCCGTATTTACAATACTTTTTTCTTTAAAATCTTCGAGCAAGGAATATATCGTTATCTTACTCTTAAATATCTAAAAGAAGAAAACAATAAAATAAGAAACAGATATTGACAGGAAAAAGGCGGGAAGAGATAGAAATGAAGAAAACACAGTAGCGTGGAATTAAAGCTATTGAACAGAAAAATAAATTTTAGTAAGAAAGAAAGAACGACAAATGCGATGAGAAAAAATGAATGAAAATAAACAGTCAAAAAACTAAACGACATTTATCAGGAAGGATAAAACAAACAAAAAACAAACAAAAAATCAACGTCCATCAAACAAATGGGGGAAAATAATAACTTTTTATGCGTCAAGAAAATGTCTTTTTGGTGGGAGTGGGGAAGATTCCGAAAAAAATATTCAGCTTTCGAAATGAAAATTAAGAGGAAAGAACAGATCAAAAGAGACGATATGAATTTCTGTTTAATTTTATGTGCAGACAATACGAGTCAGGTCAGACCGAATGCAGACGCCATATTTGACGATAAAACCAAAAAAGTGGAATTGAAACAAACGAACGAAACGTAACAATTCAAGTGGTTCCACTAACATTTGTTTGCGACGCCGGCTTAAAATAAATCTGGATTTCGAATGGACAAACCGAACAAAAGAAAGAAGTAAATGTAAAATAATGAAATGAATTTAATACAGAAAAGTACTGTACAGTTTGCTTAGAGATGAGATATTCGCAATCGCTTCTCTTGCTTTACTAAGCATTTAGATGACTTAAAAACATTCATATTAATTCATATTAATTTAATGATCACCATTGTTACGAAATGTCATATTTGATGAATTGTTGATTTTGTTTAGCGGCATATCAACACCTCTATGGGTTATTTAATGCCGAAATCTAAATATTTTGAACACAGTTTTATGGCTTCAACTAAATCTATTTTGAACGCAATTGTATGCCTTCAACTACAGATAAAATGTATTGTTGGTCATTTGGCTTTAAATATGTATTGTTGGTTGGTTGATTTTGTTTAGCGGCATATCAACACCTCTATGGGTTATTTAATGCCGAAATCTAAATATTTTGAACACAGTTTTATGGCTTCAACTAAATCTATTTTGAACGCAATTGTATGCCTTCAACTACAGATAAAATGTATTGTTGGTCATTTTATTTTAAATTTGTATTGTCGGTTGGTTGATTTTGCTTAGCGGCATATCAACACCTCTATGGGTTATTTAATACCGAAATCTAAATATTTTAAACACAATTGTATGGCTTCAACTACAGATAAAATGTATTATAAATGTAATATGTATTATTGGTATATTTTTGTCATGAAAATGTGTAACTACCGGCACCAAGGTTCGAACGTGGCACTCTGGATTTATGAATATATTTTTTCCGCCAGGTGTATATATAGCGGTGTCAGGCTACTGACTGCAGTGATTATCTGAGTGACTATTGAGTGGAACTATCCAGTCGAATTAGTGTGAATTATTATTCGTCGATGATTTGGGTTTTGATTGAAGATTTACCGACCGTTAAGTCGAGCCGATTTCCTAACATGTTATTCCCTGAAATGGGTAATTATATTTGACTGACTTTTATTTCTTTGTTCTTGTTAAGTATTTATTTGCGGATATAATTAAATACTGTTCTATCTTAACATTGAAATCTTGAGTTATACTTAATTATTAACGGCCACCACGAAAATCTTTTATATAAAAATCTATTGCTGGCATTTATAGTTTAAACATGTATTCTTATACTTTCATAGTATTTCGTTTTTGTTTGGGAGTTTACTATTTGCCCTTAGCTGCGACCCTAAGAAGTGCTGCCAGGCCGGGTAAACGTGGATTAAAAAAAATGTAAAAAAAAGCAATTAAGAGCTGGTTCCACGCTCCTCAAACGATAACCGAATGCAGAAAGAGTGTTTTTGTGTATCCTTTATTTTACAGGTAAATGCCTAGAATGTTTAGTCCTGGGTATGATGAAAAACTACAACCAACAGCAAGGCCTCTTATCCAGAGATTGGGGGTTTTGAGGAGCGTAGACCCACCTCTTAATTGCTGTTGTCCCCAGATCCACATTGACGGGAGTGGTAGCGCCTGTCAGGGTCTCAGCTATGGGCAAATAGTGAACCCTCAAACAAAAACAAAACAGAATACTATGAAAGTATAAAAATGCAGGATAAATACCAGCAATAAATTTTATATAAAAATATGTACCAACAATAACTATTTAGTACAATAACTAACAATACATTTTATTTCGGCACTCCTTCGCTAAAGATCACCACTATATGACCAGAATTTTGTTGCTGGTCTCTCCACCGACCGAACTTTAATATCTAAGTGGAGAAAAAACCTAGCTGGCTACATTCACTGCTTCGAAAACTAAACTAGTTACATTCCATAATCGCTTTGGGCGTCTATTGTGTCTCAAACTCAAGCCACACGTCAATGACAAACCTAAACATAAATTATGTCTAAAGAAGCAGAGAAAATGGTCAATTCCCTGCATTGCTCTGACTTCTCCTGTTATCTTCTATCCAATGTGGTGTACTGATGCCAAGTCCTTTCTTTTTAGACTCGATAGAGTTCGAAAGTCTTTTTGATTCCTCGTGGGTGACTAATTCTCTAACAGACGAAATGTTGCTAGCTTCCCAGACGAATTATATTCCTTCGTTCCAACAGTTCTAACCTTTACGGCTAGAAACCCGCCATTCTACATGAATTGTAGCGAACCACCCTCATTCCCTTCCTATTCCGCTGATGAGAAATAAGTTCCATTCCAGCAGCTTCTACCCTGAACTACTGCTCCCTGGAACCGACACCCAAGAAGATGTTCTTGTTTCTGATTACTACAATCTCAACTTGTATCATATCTACATATCCTCATAAAATGTGCCACTTTCTCTGTAAGCCTCTACCTTAAATGGCTCTTGTGTCTTGTACAGGGTAAACATAGCCGTTCCACTAGCAAGGAGGAGCAAATACCATAGAACCGAATCTGCTAACTCATCAATGATATCTCTACGGTTCGCATATTGCCACCTCTTCAGCTTGGTTGAGGTCGGCGGGCGTCTTGTTCCATCTTCGTGCCTCACCCTTGTCCGGCCACTTTTAAACTTCTCCGTAAGCTCATTGACATTTCTGCGCAGTATTGCATGGTCGCCGGATTGTGTTAGAAGCCTTCGAGGAATTTCAGCCCCTGACACATTTTCCGACCAGAAAAATCGGATCAATGTTTTTTTCTTCTTCCTTGGAGAACACTGCTAGCGAAGCGGTTATGTTTGTACTGTAATAGCGAAAAAAATAATGATAAAACTTCACAAGGACGAGGAAGTGTGACAAACCAAAGATACGTTATGCCGAAAGAGCGGATAATTATTTATTACCCTCGTGTGTGTGTGTGTGTGTGTATGTGTGTGTACATACATACATACACACACACACACGTACACACACGCACACACGCAAACATACATATATATATATATATATATATATATATACTGATGAGCCGTGATACAGAGAAACAGACGTCTAATCAAACTGATGAGCTGAGATACAGCGAAACAGTCTGTCTGTGGATGACAATATATATATATATATATATATATATATATATATATATATATGATTGTTTAATGTCATATAAACTATTTATGGGTTATTTAATGCCAAAATGTAAGTAATTCTTTGTTTTTTTACAAAAATCTGCAGTTGGTAATTTATTTTTAGATTTCTTAAAAATCTATAATTTCAGTTTTTTCAGTCCATTTTTGTATTTGACTATTTGCACATAACTGAGACCCTAACAAGTTATGATACCAACCTGATATATATATATATATATATATATATATATATATATATATATATATATATATATACACGCACAGCCGGCATCTCTCTCACTCTCTCTCTCTGTCTCTCTCTGTCTCTCTCTCTCTCTCTCTATCTATCTATATATATATATATATATATATATATATATATTTATATATATATATATATATATATATATATATATATATATATATATATATATATATATATATATATATATATATATATATATAGGTAATTCATTGAGTCTGAAAGAAACCTCAACAGAATGCAGAAAGCACTGGATGCCCGTTTCGTCCTATATTTGACGAGTAACTCAGGGTTTCAATTCTCAGTATTGGATGCGCACTGCTGATGAGTCCCAAATATAGGACCAAACGGCCGTCCAGTGCTTTCTGCATTCTGTTGAGGTTTCTTTCAGACTCAATGAATTAATTATAATTATCAAATCCTCCTTACAATTCCTATCATATGTATTTCATTGCTTGATCCGGCTTCTAATGCTTCAGTTTGAGCGGCTTGGTGATAGTAGTCGTGGCTCCGGGGGGGGGGTGCACAGTCCTATGATTACAGAGAACTTCAGTTGAGTTCCACTCTGGAATATATGAGCGAGCGGCGCTATATTGGGTCTGATTTGCTATCTCTTCGTCACCGAGGCCCGTTGGAACAGTTGGTATGACGTTTGCTTGACAACCTAACTGTCAGGGTTTCAATTCTCGGTAGTGGATGCGCACTGCTGTTGAGTCCCAAATATAGGACGAAACGGTCGTCCAGTGCTTTCTGCATTCTGTTGTGGTTTCTTTCAAACTCAATGAATTACTTAATTATAATTAACAAATTCTCCTTACAATTTATATATATATATATATATATATATATATACATAAATATATATATCGCAAATTTGTCCAAATAGTATAACATCAAAATTGTCCAACCCACAAAATGGTTAATATGTTAAAAAAGTAAACTAGATGAATTTTTTACATGAGACGTTTAGCCATCTTGACAGCATTTGTTGTAAGAATCACTGAAAAACCCTTCGAGTTATTCAATTAGAAATCGAACAGAGGTTAAAATAGTTTTGTGCCAGCCTGTGTCTTCCTTACTGAGCAATGGTGAGACACTCGCCAATACTGGTAGATAATAAGATTGCAACCTATTATATTCAATATGAAAAGGGGAAACATGAAAATAATACAGGTTCCATATTAATGGGCTGGTAATAATGGGGGGAAAAAAAGAATCTAAGAAAATATGACTGAAAAAGTTTCTTTTTAGCAAATCCCCCCCTTTGATTTCATTAAAAAAATAAAAGTGAACGAAGATTTCCTTAAAAGAAATAAATAAGGTTTCATTAGAAGATCAAAGATGGACGATGAAAAAAATGGCTGATGAAAACGAAACAAAATGGCCGTAATTAAATATCTGAAAATTAAACAAACGTGGGCAACGTATCGGATTAATATATGCATAAAGAATGAAATAAATATCGCCCGAGAAGTACAGCAAGTAATGAAAATTAGCAAAAAATATCTGAAAATATTTAATAAAACGGAATAATTTCTTCGCTATAATGAAAGAACGAACATGAAAATATATTTTACCTGCATATCGCAAGCTAATAATCTCCATAAAGCTGCAACTAAGAAAGTTAGTTCACCATGTGGTGCTAGACAATCTTTGTCTGTCGAGAACGAAACTGTCTTCCATATTTATTTGGCTACCATTCGTCCTTGTTTCAAACATATCTGCCACATCCGGCCTGTTTCTCTTGCTATATATTTAGAGATTCTTGATAAAATCCAACGAAGAATTTGCAATGTTATTGATGCTGACCAGGCATCTCGGCTTCAGTCTTTTCCCACCAACGTAACGTAGTTTCCATTTGCCTTTTCTATAAAAACATTCATGGTAATTGTTCGGGTGAACTTTCCGCTATGGTACCTAGACTTTAAGAATTGAAGTCCAGTGCTAGATTGTCGGCAAGGTCTCATCTTTTACAATTGAAATTGCTGGATGTAACCGTAAGTTCTATGCTAATAGTTTCTTCTATCGCATTTCTCGCTTATGGAACTCTCCCCCGGTTTCTTACTTTCCAGGCAAATTTGATCTTCAAAAATTTAAATGCAATACAGTGTAACCCGGATATAAGAGAAACCCGGATATAAGATAGATTTTATCTGGTCCCAAATTAGAGCCATACTTACCTAAACAAAATAGACCAAACCCGGATATAAGAGAAACCCGGATATAAGATACTTCTTCTCCGGTCCCGACAACACTCTTATATCCGGGTTACACTGTATTAATGTGTATCTTCTGTCTTCTTAAGTTTGGTGCATTTATTGTTGTCTTTTCTTAATAATAGTTTTTTTTCCTCATATTCTCTAACACGCAGTAACCATTTGCATCTTAGTGGCTTTATTGCCTTGCTTGGGGTAAAATGATTTGGAAAAAAAATGTATAAAATACATTCACGAAAGAGCAACATTCCAAATAAAATTTAATCGATAAAAGTAAAAGTTATTATAAAATTCGTAATAATAATACTAATAAAAATGATTGACGTAACCCTTCCAAAGATTTTTCAACACTTCAAAAAGAAGAACGCGATTTAAGAAAAAAAAAAAAAAACAGAACATAAAAGGCTTTAGTTTGATTAATTCCTTTTAGTAACTAATCAGTTCACTGGAAATTCCAAGCAGAAGGCCAATCATTGAATTACGAGGTTAGTTCAAAAACGTTCGAAACCTCACTCATAAAGAAGAGTCATAGCTGAACATTTTTGTTGTGGTAACACACTATCACTTCTTATAACACTAGAAAAACGAATTCCGATTTTTGGCTTAATTTCTCTTCAGGTGAGGCCCATACAAATGTGAGAGGCGTGCGACAAATAAAGGCCTTATCCGTCCAGATGTATCTGTAAAAGAAAGATATGACAGCCAAGGAATTACCAGAAAACATAGTATACATGCATATTGAGGACTCCCCATCCTATGCAACTGTGAATAAGTTGTCTACAGAATTCAGCCGGGCAGAGATATCACAGCAAATGACCCTTGAAGAGGTCATTCAAAAAACCCCAACCATTGAGTAACAAATCATTGTATTGTTCTGAATGACATACGTCTTACATTTCAGTAGATAGTAGAGTCCATAGGCATTACTTCTGGTTCAGTCCACACTGTTTTCACAGAGATCTTGGGAATGAGTAAGCTGTCTGCAAGTTGGATCCCAAGAATACCGGCAACAGATTAGAAACTGGATATAGTTGAGATTTCCTGGACACGCTTCCAGAATAACTCTCTCATTACTTTTGTGGCTGTTTACAAAGAATTTTTCGTCTTACGAACAAAAGCTCAAATTTTGTATGTGTGTCCTATCGAAATACTGAACACTAAAGAAGAGGCATAGCTGAACATTTTTATTGTGGTAACACACTACCGTTTCTTATAAAACTAGAAAAACTAATTCAGATCACTTTCTTCATTTCTGTGCAAGTCAGGCCCATACAAAGGTGAGGGGCGTGCGACAAATCTAAAAATGGACAAAACGGAGGCCCAAGCAGTCATAAAGTATCTGCAAAAGAAAGGCATGAAACCTGAAATCTTGTGCTTGATCAAACTGTGCGCAAGATGCGTCCGAATAATGCCGGTACTAAAGCAGAAGCTCAACTGAGTTGACATTTGCTGAACACATGACCCGCTTCCATGCTGATCCTGGAAATGTCCAGCGCAGATTAATAACTCAAGATTCAACTTGGGTTCACTACTTCGAACTTGAAACAAATATTCAAAGCAAACAGCGGAAACACACCGGTTCTCCATCCCGACTTAGTTCAAGCAGGCAACGCCTGTTGGCAGGACAATGGCTTCTGTTTTTGGTGGGATTCTGAAGGCCTAATTATGGTGGGATATCTGGAAAAGGGAAAAACTATTAATGGACAGTACTATACGTCAGAACTGAAATCGAAACAGCAATTTCTACCCTATTCCCCTTTATTGTATACCCCTTTGATGGGAGTTGGTCTTGGGGCGACGACGTAGATTCATTCAATTTGATATTGCCTTATCACTCACAACCAGTGATCGCAAGTTGGTTTTAGTTTAGAGATAAAAGAACTTCAAGAAAGGGATTTTAACTTAAGTATTTATTTAAAACGTCGACGTGTACATTTCTAACTAGACAATGGGGTTGCTCTCTCGTCCCACTGGGTAACCGCTTCTCAGACACGAAGAAACACGTCTACATTCTTCGACGTGTATAACTCGACTCCCTGAAATACCTGTCGCTATCTATCATTCTTACGCAATCTTCAGCCAATCAGAATCGACTTCCTTCGTTTTCCTGTATCTGACCTCAAAGGTCAAAATGAGGAAGTCAAAGCAGAAATACAATTCTCTTAAAAAAAGGATAGTGTTCTAAAATATTATTTAGCTCTAGACTTAGCTCCATCTGACTCCTTCCTGTTAACTAACCTCAAATCCCACCGGCGTTGTTGCCATTTTAGAAACAATGATGAGATCATATATGGAATTGCAATGCTTAAATATTGTTGGAAGTGCGCACGGGGCAGAATTGCTGGGAGCAGCTCCAAGTGTTACGGTAGGTGCAGAAATATGATCATCGTCCCCCAACCTAAATATCTAAGTGTCAGAGGTGATAAAATCAAATAATAAATAAATAAATAAACTCTCAAGTTACAAGGATCTTGAAATGGAAATTTAAAAATTTTGGCTCATGAAGACATAGATAATAAGAGTTCTAGTTGGGGTCCATAATCTGAAATGGTTCCGATAGACTTCATTGAAGTGATTCCTGGTAGGCCATGCCTTAAAGAAATACCCCCCCCCCAAATTCTCACAAATACAGCTCACAACTTACAAATGGCTTTATCTACTTAAAATGTGTGTGATCTTAGGTTTTTTCTTACAAAAAATGTCAGTGGAAAATGTCATGAAGCCATTTCTGACATTAGCTCACTGGTTGGGGTCCGGAAGGAAATATCTGTACAATAGAAATCCTAGGAATTAATAATAATAAAATAATAATAATAATAATAATAATAATAATAATAATAATAATAATAATAATAATAATAATAATAATAATAAAATAATAATAATAATAATAATAATAATAATAAAATAATAATAAAATAATAATAATAATAATAATAAAATAATAATAATAATAATAATAAAATAATAATAATAATAATAATAATAAAATAATAATAATAATAATAAAATAATAATAATAATAATGATAATAATAAAATAATAATAATAATAATAATAAAATAATAAAATAATAATAATAATAATAAAATAATAATAATAATAATAATAAAATAATAATAATAATAATAAAATAATAATAATAATAATAATAATAATAATAAAATAATAATAAAATAATAATAATAATAAAATAATAATAATAATAATAATAATAATAATAATAATAATAAAATAATAATAATAATAAAATAATAATAATAATAATAAAATAATAATAATAATAATAATAATAATAATAATAAAATAATAATAATAATAATAATAATAATAATAATAATAATAATAATAATAAAATAATAATAAAATAATAAAATAATAATAATAATAATAATAATAATAATAATAATAATAATAATAAATCAGACACTCGTATTCGTGTACACCGGTATACTGTCTAGCTATCATCGTATGGATAATTAACGCCAGGTCAGGATGAATATATCCTACACAATGATATTTTCTTTTATTTCTCAATTAACGTTCCGTTAAAGGATTCTTCAATAATGGTTAGGGTTGTTTCCCTTTTATTATTGTATCATTTCTTAGAGTCACCACGTGCGTCTCTTCCTTTTTGTCACCTAATTTCCCGCTTGCTGATTGGCTGCTCTTGACCAATCGCATTGCCGCTTTCGCGTGCTGCTTCTGCTAAATCTATTTTTATCACTCGTCTACGCGTGTGTGATTTAGGTCATGGTGTAGGAAGGGGACGGGCGTTATATGTCGGCTTGCATTCGTCACACTAGCCAATCCCTGTTGCAGACGTCAGCTCAGACGAGATTTTATTTGTTTAAAACCAACAGAGCCAACCTGCGGTCTATGCTGGAATTATGCTGAATGAACATGAAGGGAGAGAGCATATTATCCGTCTGAACACGGTCAGTGCGCTCAAAACCTCGGTCACGATGACTTGTGAGTTCGTGCTAGAACAAACATCAATGGCTCTCAAAAAGTTCCATCCAATTTTAATTTCTTTTTGTAAAATACTTATTTACTACTACCGGCATATCAACACCTCTGTGGGTTATTTAATGCCGAAATCTAAATATTTTGAACACAATTTTATGGCTTCACCTAAATATATTTTGAACGCAATTGTATGCCTTCAACTACAGATAAAATGTATTGTTGGTCATTTGGCTTTAAATATGTATTGTTGGTTGGTTGATTTTGTTTAGCGGCATATCAACACCTCTGTGGGTTATTTAATGCCGAAATCTAAATATTTTGAACACAATTTTATGGCTTCACCTAAATATATTTTGAACGCAATTGTATGCCTTCAACTACAGATAAAATGTATTGTTGGTCATTTGCCTTTATATATGTATTGTTGGTTGGTTGATTTTGTTTAGCGGCATATCAACACCTCTGTGGGTTATTTAATGCCGAAATCTAAATATTTCGAACACAATTTTATGGGTTCACCTAAATATATTTTGAACGCAATTGTATGCCTTAAACTACAGATAAAATCTATTGTTGGTCATTTTTTTTATAAATATGTATTGTTGGTAATTCTGCTATAAATGTATTACTGGATATTTTGTTTGTAATATCCATTGGTGGTAATTTTACTATAAATATGTATACTTGTCATTTTTTAATATAGAAACGTATTGCCCATAGCTGGGTCCCGAACAGGTGCTACCATCCCGGATGAGGGTGGGCCTGTGAAAAACAGCAATTAAAAGGTGATTCCGCACTCCTTGAAATCTCCGATCTCCCGATCATAGGCTCTGCTGCCGGATATAGTTTATCATCATACCCAGGACTTAATGTACCTGATGTATTCAATAACTTACCCAGTCTGATAAAAAAAATAATAATAATAATACTAATAATAATAATAATAATAATAATAATAATGTATGAACACCACACAGACCCGGTTACGGAGATAAGATCTTTAACAATTTTATGGGACTTCACAATACACACGGACAGAACAATGAAAGCTAATCCCCCAGACATCGAGATTACAAACCGCAAACGAAAAAATTGATTCTTTATTGATATGGCAGCCTCTACCGGCCGCAATGTATCTTTGAAGATCTTCAATAAGCTATCAAAATACAAGGAATTTGAAATTAAAATCTAAAAAATGTGGCAGATGAGAACATCAACAATCTCAGCTGTAGTTGGAGCCCTCGACTTGACTTCATTAGTTTCATTGAACGGATTCCTGGAAGCCCATGCCTTAAAGACATACAAAGAATTGTTCTCACGAGTACAAACCACAGCTGACGAAAGGCTTTATCTATGTAAAAAAAAGAATTTGTTTTTTTTTTATAAATTACTCAGTGGAAATTGTCATGATTTCTATTTCTGACCTTAGGTGCTTGGTCGGGACCCGGAGAGAAATGAGTACATACCAGAAATCGAAGGAAATAAAATAATAATAATAATAATAATAATAATAATAATAATAATAATAATAATAAGAAGAAGAAGAAGAAGAAGAAGAAGAAGAAGAACAACAACAACAACAACAACAAGACGATTATGCTACACAAGCAATGGCTCTAAATGGGTTATGGTCTCAACTGACTGGGCAGGATATGTATATATGTGAATGTGAGGAATATGAAAATTTACAGAAATACCAGGACCCTACCCGAGAGCGGACAAGTTTGTAAAATATAAATAGTATATTGTGTCTTTTTGGACTGTCACTATTCCAGCCATGGGTATTATACAAAGATGTTGCACAAATTTTTCGTTTTATTTAAATATTTTTCTCATTTCAAATAAAGTAATTAAAAGATACATAGGTATTCATTGTTTCATACCGAAAAGCATGACAGGTACTTAACCCTTTGAGTCCTGCGTTCCTGAACAATTTAACCCTTCGGCCCGAGATACTGAGGCAAAATTCGCTAATAATTGGTATGTAATATTTCAAGGTAGATATAAAAATAGTTACAAGTGTTTACCCACCGCTTAACCAGTGGCTGGGCATTAACTCATTTTTCTCTACCACCGTTCAACTGGTGGCTGGGCATTACGTCATTTTTCTCTACCACCGTTCAACCGGTGACTGGGCATTACGTCATTTTTCTCTACCGCCGTTCAACCGGTGACTGGGCATTACGCCATTTTTCTCCACCACCGTTCAACCGGAGGCTGGGCTTTACGCCATTTTTCTCTACCATCGTTCAACCGGTGACTGGGCATTACGTCATTTTTCTCTACCACCGTTTAACCGGTGACTGGGCATTACGTCATTTTCTCTACCGCCGTTCAACCGGTGGCTGGGCATTACGCCATTTTTCTCTACCACCGTTCAACCGGAGGCTGGGCATTACGCCATTTTTCTCTACCATCGTTCAACTGGTGGCTGGGCGTTACGCCATTTTTCTCTACCACCGTTCAACCGGTGACTGGGCATTACGTCATTTTTCTCTACCGCCGTTCAACCGGTGACTGGGCATTACGCCATTTTTCTCCACCACCGTTCAACCGGAGGCTGGGCTTTACGCCATTTTTCTCTACCATCGTTCAACCGGTGACTGGGCATTACGTCATTTTTCTCTACCACCGTTCAACCGGTGACTGGGCATTACGTCATTTTCTCTACCGCCGTTCAACCGGTGGCTGGGCATTACGCCATTTTTCTCTACCACCGTTCAACCGGAGGCTGGGCATTACGCCATTTTTCTCTACCATCGTTCAACCGGTGGCTGGGCGTTACGCCATTTTTCTCTACCACCGTTCAACCGGTGACTGGGCATTACGTCATTTTTCTCTACCGCCGTTCAACCGGTGGCTGGGCATTACGCCATTTTTCTCTACCACCGTTCAACCGGAGGCTGGGCATTACGCCATTTTTCTCTACCATCGTTCAACCGGTGGCTGGGCGTTACGCCATTTTTCTCTACCACCGTTCAACCGGAGGCTGGGCATTACGCCATTTTTCTCTACCACCGTTCAACCGGTGACTGGGCATTACGTCATTTTTCTCTACCGCCGTTCAACCGGTGGCTGGGCATTACGCCATTTTTCACTACCACCGTTCAACCGGAGGCTGGGCATTACGCCATTTTTCTCTACCATCGTTCAACCGGTGGCTGGGCGTTACGCCATTTTTCTCTACCACCGTTCAACCGGTGACTGGGCATTACGACATTTATCTCTACTACTGGTAAAGCAGTGGCCAGCAATCAAAGTTTTAAGATAAAGTAATAGGCCCTTCAATATAAAAATGAGTCCTCTACATGGCCAATTTTTCGTTCATATATTAATATATTTCGTTTCGAATATTAAAATTTTGGATATTTCGGGAGAGAACAGATATTTTTTTTATTTTTAAACATCAGTTATTGAGTTTAAATCAAATGTGTGGTGACGTGTTCATTTGAAATATCCTGAATAACCAGCGAAAAGGACTCAATTAAACTGCAGGGTTATTGGATTACATTTTGTTCATATGGGAACTCGTTATGAAGTTAATAGCGGGAATATTTGATACCAAATAAAGAAACAGCTGGGATCGAGAGATAAACTAATTTACAAATTCCATTGCTGATGGCGCAGAATTTTAGACCAATCATGTGAGAGACTATATACAGAACAATATGATTGGCCAACTAATTATGCAAATCAAGGATAACAAAAAAGATAGCCGTTTGTCACGTCTTTTAATGTCCAATGAAAACAAAATGCGAGAATCTAGTACTTTTTATTCTCGATGCAATCCTTTACTGAGATTTTATATATATATATATATATATATATATATATATATATATGTGTGTGTGTGTGTGTGTGTGTGTGTGTGTGTAGAGAGAGAGAGAGAGCGAGAGAGTAAAGTCTCGAGAGTGCCGCCATTGAATATTATCCAAAGATTAATCTACGCCCAGGATTTTTCCGAATATTACCTTTCCTAACAGAATTACTACGCTTCCAGTTAACGTACACAACTGTATCAAGAAATCAAAAGAAAATGGTTGAATCTGTGAACGCAACAATAAAACTAATATTTCTTACACGTGAAAGTACTTGACATCATTTTCAGTTGACAATATGAATACAAGAGCATTTTCTAACTTTCTTCCAGTTGCTAAGGACATTTTGTTTTGTTATTCTTAGTTACTTTGTTTTAATAAATTCATTTCGTTTTTGCATTGAAAAATTCCACATTGGCACGAAACGCGTCAGCTACTAATACAGTTTTCCTAATGACTTTTACCTATATATACCCATATATATATATATATATACATACATATATATATATATATGTGTGTGTGTGTGCGTGTGTTTGTGTATAAACTGTGTCTAGAGATTCTATGCAATTGCGTCTTTAATGTTAAAAGTTCTATTATGATGTTGTTTAGATTCTACTCAATATTAACTTAGATATATAGTGATAGAGAAAACTATTGTTTTTGGTTAGAAAAAAATTTACTAAGTTAACAAAACAGACTAATTTGACTGTCAGTAGTTTATTTCCAACTATTTATTTTGATACTTTTACATTATTATACCTTGTAAAACCTAATGTAAAAAAATAATATGAAAAGATTTTAGAACAAATTCGTCAATTTACTAAAGGAAAATCATTAAAAACATTTTATTTTAAAAATAAAAGATATATGAACAAAAAATAATAAGAACTTCCTAAAATTTATTGCACAAATGCTCCTTTCTTTTCAATAACTCTTAGCAGCCTATTGTCAACATCTGATGTTAGATTTGCAATTTTAGCGGCTGGTAAGTTGTTTGCAGCAACTTTACCTGCCTACCAGAGGTCACACTTGCTGTTGAATTGCCTTCCATTTGAATAAATATCTCTCTTGAGGATGCTCCACAGGTTCTCAATGGGATTCAAATCACAGCTATTTGAAGGCCAGTCCATAAGAGAATCTTCAACAAATCCCTTTTCTTTCAACGAGGATTTATAAACTTTGATGCATGACTTGGTGTGTTGTCTTGCATAAAGATCATAGATCTACGCTTGGCTAAAGACTGGTTATCAAGCCATTCAAAGAAATATTTCTCTAGAAAATCACAGTAACTTTTGGAATTCATTTTAACCCCGTCTTTCAGTTTAAATGGACCCACGAGCTCATTACCAATAATCCCAGCCCATATCATGATCCCACAGCCGCCTTGTTGGCGTTTAAAAAATTTTCTTGAGTCATGTTGCTTGCAAACCCATCCTCGAGCCCATCCATCGGGCCCATCGAGGGGGATCCTTGATTCGTATGTAAAAAGCACTTTACTGAAATCAGTTTTCATGTATTTTTTTGCCCACTGCAATCTTTTTCCTTATGTTTTTTTGTTAAAATGGGTTTCCTTATTTGATTTTTTAGATCAGCAAACTTCCTTAATGCTTTACACCTTGTTCCCCTTGTCACCATAGGAGCTTCAGCGGCCTCAAATATGAACGCACTTGACGCATTTGGGTTTTTTATTGATTCTCTTCGGATATGTGATAGATTTCGCTTTGTTAAATTCCTGAATTCAGCCTGAGACTTTTTTTTCTTTGTTTGAATTCCCATTTGACATATTTTCTTGATTGTTCGATGATCCCTTTTCAAATCCTTAGAAATTTGAAGCGAAAACTTTCCTTTGCGAATTTCTTTGATTATATAGTTCTTTTCATTCATTGTTAGTTCTTTTTTACCAGCCATAATACTAAATTCTAGTTCTTGCAAATAATCTCTTGACACTGCAAATTGCTATAATTACTGAAAAAAATACTAAATATCAATCTGAAATTGAAAATTGGGACTTACATGCTTTCATGCTTACTCGCTATACATAATAGTACAAATTATTTCATTGGATAACACATTATGAATTTTACATAAAATATTTGACAATACTTCTTTTGCATATAATCTCTAGACGCAGTTTATATATATATAGTTTTGCGTGTGTGTAATGGAAAACGACCATGTTTATTGATTTAATGAATATAAATTCTCTCACTCACCCCAACTGTATTTTGTTATTGATATTTGATTCATCCCCCGATATGAAATGTCTAATTACAATTAATTCACTTTACAAATTACTCACCTGCTATGTTCTCGCGTTCTTAGATATGAAACACCTTACATCGCAGTTCGTTCGTTCCGCTAAGATTCTGCGATACAACAGGAATTTCTCACTAAGAACAATTTAATTTTATTCGATTGGCAGATGCCTGTACACCTGCCCTGTTGTTTCATAGATTTGAATTCAATATATACGCATTTAATAAAAATCTGAAAATGATGAATAACTCGTTATTATGACGTAATATCTCAGGAGAGAATTGGCCAGTCGATTGTTCTATTGTATCTGTAACCGGCAAAATCAGAAAGTCGTCGAATGCTTTGGTAATCTATTGAATGATTTAAACTTCAAAACGATATATATATATATAAAAAAAATATATATATACGTATTTCCTCGGCCATTTGCTGAGTACTTATTTTTATTAGCAATATATGAAACTAAGACTTCGAAACAAAGAAGGTCTTTCTTTTATTACTGGTTTGTTATTGGTTATTATTTGCGCATGCGCTCTGAGTCACTGCTTGCTTCGCAAAATGGCCGCCTAAAACACTAGTTCATCTGATTATTTCGTTTTCTATGACAGTTTTAATTTTTTTAAAGCTGTCCTCGATTATGTTCACCTCAGTAATTAAAAAATGGTGCCCTTAATTGTCAGTTATAATGAACCATGTATCGGTTGCACTCAGTTTATAATACGCACCTCATATTAGGCAGTGAAATACTGGGAAAGAACTTCTCTCGCGTATTATACGCATTAACATTTTAAAAATTAGGTTCACCTAATTTAAACCAAGTTTCGTATTAGACAATTTTCTAAAATGGAGTCCATGCGCATGCGCGCACATATTCATTGTGGGGCAGATAAATCCAGAAAAAAATTACCTGATAAGTAAATCAACATTTCTATAGGACAAATTAATATATTACATTGAAACTTTATACAGACATTAAAGCAACTATATGAAGCTGAGAACGGCTCCTGATCAAACATAATAGACATTCGTTGTCTGCTATATTTAACAATATATGTTTCAATAATTGATCTAATGCCCTAATACACAATGTAATCTCCTAAAAATTAATTTCGGTTGATCCCTCTGGTTTGAGGTGTGAATTTGTAAACAGTGACTATTTAAGCTAATACTGCACGACTCTTCGACAGAATTGAGTCACTCTCAGTCACTGTGTGTTTATCCGAATCTAAAAATAAACACGCTAAAATTCACCTTCATCCCGTACTGTACGCTGACGGCTTAGTGGGAGAAGTTCCGACTGACGCAAATTCAGTCGGGTTTCGATCCTAGCTAGAGGCAACCGGACGTCTAGCCACACTGATGAGCTGTGAAACAGCGAAACAGTCTTTCTGTGGATGACAAATATATATATATATATATATATATATATATATATATATATATATATATATAAACCAGAAAATCCTCATCTATAGGCAACTTTTTCATGATAAGCGTAACGTAAGCCGTCCTTGGTTACGCTTCAAGGATAAAATTAAATACAATTTGCTGCAAACATTCCTATAGAGGAGTTCAAAATCGCAGTTGAAAACCGATCAAACTGGAGAAACCCCTGCTCCCGACGTATAAATAACTTTGAAAAGAATCATCTCAACCATCTGAGAGAATTAAGAATTAACACTAAATCTCGGACTTAATATATCAGCCCATATGACAGTCAACCCTTTAGTATGTCCCTCGGGTGGACTTGTTTGCAAATCCCGTGCAGGATTGTTGTCTCATACGAAACACAAACATAAAAAAACGGAACTGAAGACACTCACACGTCAACAATAACAAAACTAGAGGTTGCAGATAAATCGTGTAATGAACAATAAATACCAGAGAAGAGTGTAACACGTCTTGGGAGTGTGTGTAGGTTCAACCTATATCACTGGTCCATCCGAGGCTTACTTGCCTACTAATTTTATAGTAGGTGGAAGAGTCCACAATAGACGCATTAGAGGGAGGACACCACAGCAGTAACACATATTGCTTTTTGTCATACTTCTATAATCAAATTTCTTCACTCTACACACTCTCAAGAGAGGTTCTCTATCATTTTAGAAGCTGATTTGCTTTTATTTTCTTTCTATGTTCAACTATTTTTGATTTTTATATTTTGAAAGGAAAAAAATGGTTTATCTGCAACAAGAACTATGTTCATTTGCGAAAGTATACGAATGCGTCCGTCAAATGTGGGTAGCAAACCAGCAAGAATGAAAATATGAAGGGCTTATAGCCCGATAGATGGATCAGACAGTTTTCCTCAGTTCTAAAAGATTTAGACGATAGAAGAGAATCTCCATCAAGCCAGTTCAAGAGTATATTTCTAAAGGACTATTGCAGAGATACCATCAAGTCCACATGGAATTAGATATAGTGGCTGAATAGACAAGGGTGAACCAATTAGAAGACTTTAAGAAGAGGTATTCATATTGTTATGAATTTTGAACACAATTCAAAATAGTAGGAAGACAAGATGGCAATAACCTTAAGAAAAGCTTTATTTAAAAACAAAATTGCTCTCTATTAACCACCACAGGGATCCATCCCTGCATCCCATTAAAATGTCTGAAGACCAACTCCCCGAGAGCACCTCTCTGCGGCTGCTCGGTCTCACGCCGCCCGCTGACCTGAGATGGAACAAATACATCGAGTCAATTGCTTCATCCACCTCAAGGCAAGTTGGCTCCCTGTGCCGAGCCAGGAATTTTTTTCTCCCCTGAATCGATCATCCAAATCTATAAATCAACCATTCGCCCTTGCATGGAGTATTGCTGCCATATATGGTCTGGAGCCCCTACTGTTTGCCTCAGGGTTCTAGATAAGATCCAGAGACGGATATGCAATGTAATTGGCCCTGATCTGTCATCTCGTCTGCAGTCGCTCTCTCACAGACGCGCCGTTGCCTCGCTCTGTCTTTTTTACAAATACTTTCACCGTAATTGCTCCGATGAGCTGCTTTCGCTGGTTCCTAGGCCTCATGAATTTAAACGTCCTACGAGGCTGGGATCCCGTTCCCACCCCTTCACTGTTGAAACTGTTAGATGTAGACGTCTCTTCTACTCCAATAGCTTCATGTCTCGCACATCTCGCCTGTGGAACTCCCTTCCTTATTCCTGTTTCCCTGTCAAATATAATCTCCAACTATTTAAGTGTAACGTCAATCGACATCTCCAGTTGCCTTGATCTATCCACTTCCCTTCTCCACATCCTTTCCCCTTTCATTCCTATCTGCTCTCGCTCCAAATTTTCTTTAACCGCCTTGCCTTGATCGATCCACTATCTTTCTCCACATCCTCTCCTTTGCCACTCCTATCTGCTCTTCCTCCAAACCTTCTGTAACCCCTTACGTGCTAGTGGCTTCCAGCCTTGCTTGGGGTGAAAAGTTAAAAAAAATAAAAAATAAAAAACAATGATGCAGAACATCACTAGCACAGTGTTTCTCTATATAATGTCGCATTCCCCAGAATACAGAATGATTTATAAAGAAAAAATGTATACCTTTTTACATACAAGAAATTTTCATACAAAATATTAATTTACATGAAGAAGAATTTGCATAACACAAGAGAATAATGTTCATTTATATCACACTGACGTAATTTGTTTTCTTGTTGGTTTGGTTTACGGCGTATCAACTTGTATGGGTTCATTTAATGCCGACAAGTTTTTTATTGATAGTAATATTATTTTTCAAAAATGTATTGCTGGTAATAATGTATTGCTGTTAGTAATTTTTCTCTTCAAAAATTTATTGCTGGTAATAATTTTTACA
>OZ038518.1:21421637-21434137 GCA_964036315.1 Acanthosepion esculentum | reverse complement strand
ATCGGTTTGGGGTTCCACATTGCCTGATGTATCCCTAATTATTTCCTGACCTCAAGAAACCGCTTGTACGAATTCTCTGTTACTTATTCCTCCCTAAATTTGGCAGGGTAAGAAACTTGACGTTTTGTTATGGCCTCGAGCAAGTGGAATGGCTCGATAAAATGGAAATGGTTGCTAATATAACTAACTGAATATGTCCTTGCACGAATCCTCACATGGGTTACCCGAGTAATTCCAGGTTACATTTGGATCTTGCGAATTGTAATACAGCAAATGTATATTTGATAGTTATCCTCTCTGTTACAGGAAACAAAATATAGATATCGATGTAAATTTTGAACGAACATATGTTAATAAAAACAATAAAAGTGATTCCGAAAAACATCAGCGACGACAATTTATTGAAAAGAAAGAAGTGACTGAAAAACTTTTGTTCACCTAACGGAAGGCACGAGACTACCTCAAGGTAGAAAATCCTGCTTGTTTGTTATTTTTAATAAGTGCTACTATCAATGTTATACGCTTTTTTGCAATGTCGGATGCAGGGTGCAATGGATAATTTATCCTATCCTATCATATATATATATATATATATATACATATATATATATATATATATATATATATATATATATATATATATATATATATATATATATGTATGTATGTATGTAGAAATATAGTTTTAAGGTGTGCTATATTTATGAGATAAAGTGCTCAATATCAGAGATAGAGCGTATGTAAATATAAATATAAAAGTTTTCTCGGAGTGTTGACTTTAATTTTCACTTTTATATATATATATATATACATATTTATCAATCGCAGCCTCTCTCTCTCTCTCTCTTTCTCTCTCTCTCTCTCTATATATATATATATATATATCGCAGCCTCTCTCTCTCTCTCTCTCTCTCTCTCTCTCTCTCTCTCTATATATATATATATATATATATATATATATATATATATATTTGAAATTATTAGAAGCCGGTTCAAGCAATGAACCTCTTGCTACCTCTTTGTCACCGAGGCCCGTTGGAACAGTTGGTATCGTGTTTGCATGACAACCTAACTGTCAGAGTTTCAATTCTCGGTAGTGGATGCGCACTGCTGATGAGTCCCAAATATTCTGTTGAGGTTTCAGACTCGATGAATCACATATATATATATATATATATATATATATATATATATATATATATATATATATATATATATATATATATATAGGGTGCGATGAATAGTTTACCTATTTATTGAGTATATATATATATATATATACATATATATATATATATATATATATATATATATATATATATATATATATATATGCAGGGTGCGATGGATAAATTGTTATCTTAATTGCTCAAAAAGAAAAAATCACTGTCATCTCATTTTAACAGATATATTTACCAATATTAAAGAAAAATATATTGGAATACTAAAGAGTAAATTTATTCAATAAAATTGCCATTGGCTTTAACCACAGCCTCCAGACGGCTTCGGAATCTCCTGCAACTCTTCTGAACAGTCTCCTTGTTATATTGATGAATACTGCCATAAGCCTTGCTTTCAGTTCATCTTTAGTGTTACAAAGGTATTTTTGGCCTCGAGCTCCACTGCGTCCCACATATAATAATCAGGACGTTGCAATCTGGTGTGTTAGGTAGCCACATGTAAAGGCTGACAGCCATGACTGTGTTCTTCTACGTTTGTAGCATGGTGCAGAGTCCTCTTGCCAAACATAGTGTATTCCAGCGGCCACCCTCTTTACCACAAGACACTATCTCCTCAAGACACTTGATTTAAACCATCATGTTGAATCTAATGCACTCGCCAAGTATTTCGGGAGTTCTTTTCTTCCCAGAACGATCAGAGAGTATTTCTGCAACTTCGTAATCACAATTTTCCTTCTTGTGTGTATCATAGCTGTGTGCTCCCACGACTATGTTGCGTAGGAGTTTAGAAAAGAAGACACGTGTATATGTATAGTAGAATAACATAGTGAAAAATAAACAAACTTGTTCAACGAAACATGTATTAAAGAGGGGTTGCTTAGCAAATATGAATCATCCTGGGTGTGACGATAAACTACATCCGGCAGCAAGGCCTCTGGACCGGAGGTTTTGAGGAGCGGGAGCTGTTGTTCCTAGGTGCAACCTGGCCAGGGGTTGGCAATTGTTGACCACCTAACTAGGGTCAAAACACTATGAATATATAAAAATCGATATTTATAGTAAAATATCAGTAATACATTTTCACAGTAAAAAAAAGCCCCAATTAATTATTGTAAACAAAAAACAATAAATATTACCCGCAATACATTTTTGTAAAAATAAATTGCTAATACTCCCAAGAAAATTAAATTTCGTCATTAAATGAGTCATAGGAAGTTGATAATCCGCTAAATAAACAAACAAAACTATATATGTTAGGCTCCCAGCTATGGGTAAATAGTTAACCTACAAACGGGGGTCAAAACACTATGAAAGGCTTTTATTTTAAAAATACCAGCAATATTTTTTTTAAATTGCCAAAAATACATTTGACTTTCAATAAAAACTCTTTTCACAAAAATACCTCAATGAAACCTGATCTACAAACTGATTTCTAACGAAGAATATACATTTAGTTCACATGAACTTATCGCAAAAAATCTTGTTGGCATTAAATAACCCATTGAGGTGTTGATATGCCGTAAAACAAAATAAACTAAGCCAAACCAGAATGTCTACAAAACCTCTTTACAAAAATACGTCAATGAAACCTGATCTACAGACTGATTTCTTACAAAGAATTAATTTTCTAATCATACGAACCTTTCTTAAAAAGTCTTGTTGTCATTAAATAACCCATTGAGGTGTTGATATGTCATAAAACAAAAAAGAAAACTATAGCACAATCTCTACAAAAGCTCTTTACATATATAGCTCAATGAAAACTGATTGACACACTAATTTCTTACAAAGAATACACATTTAATTCATACAAACCTATACTAAAAATCTTGTTGGCATTAAATAACCCATTGAGGTGTTGATATGCCGTAAAACAAAATAAACCAAACCAAAACAAAAACTCTACAAACCCACTTTTCAAAAATGTGTTATTGAAATCCGATCTACAAACTGATTCCTTACAAAGAATACAGATTCTATTCATACGAACCTATCCTAATTTTTTGTCGGCATTAAATAACCTATTCAGGTTGATATGGCGTCAAACAAAGTAGCCCAAACCAAAATATACAAACATTTAAAAGATTATATTGATAATGTAATTATTATTCTAGATTTTATTATTTATTTTGTTATTTTTGTTTTGTTTTTTTTAAAATATGAACATTATTATAACTACAAGAAACTTTTCCTTTTCCTCTCTTACTCGAACCCCACCCCCAGCCATATTTTATCCTGAGGATACACAAATGTGCGCATTAAGTCACCCACAGAGTTTACTTAGCGTGAATTATTTATTTATATTACCGAAATTTCTTTCTAGTCGAGACACACTTCATGTGGCTTATATGGTATAAAAATTAGATGCCTCGCCATTCAAAGAAAGACAGAAAAATACTTAAATCTGCGCAGATATTTTTTACCAACTACATCGGCAGTCAGTTGAGTTAAGGATCGATAAACACACCTGTGGGCTGAAAAGCAACAACTTGCCTCATTTTAAATATGGCTACATTTTTTCGAGACTCGGAAAAAAAAACGAGGGGTTAGCATATAGAACACACCATTTATTCGGATTTGAACACGATTAGAATGTGTCCTGGGTATAACAATAAACTACATCCGGCAGCAAGTTCTCTGATTGGGAATTTGGAAGTTTTCAGTAGCATGGAATCACCTCTTAAATCACGTTATTCCCAGTTCCACCATGACTTGGGGTCGTATCACGTGTGAGTTTCCCAGCTATAGGCAAAGAGTGAACGACGCCCAAACAAAAACAAAAATATTACCTGTCTATATTTCAGAGATGAGGTATTATGTACACTATTCGGACTATTGTCCTCATCTTTGTCGCCATATTTACCACAACGTTTCAGTCCTTAAGTATCTGTCTATATTTCTGAGATGAGGTATTATGTACATTATTTACATTATTCGGACTATTGTCCTCATCTTTGTCGCCATATTTATTAAATTTCAGCCCTTCAGTTTCTGTCTATATTTCTGAGATGAGATATTATGTACACTATTTACATTATTCGGACTATTGTCCACATCTTTGTCGCCATATTTATTACAACGCTTCGGCATTTCAGTATCTGTCTATATTTCTGAGACGAGGTATTATGTACACTATTTACATTATTCGGACTATTGTCCTCATCTTTGTCGCCATATTTCTTACAACGTTTCGGCCTTTCAGTATCTGTCTATATTTCTGAGATGAGGTATTAGTTACACTATTTACATTATTAAGACTATTGTCCTCATCTTTGTCGCCATATTCATATCATATTATCATATGGCAACAAAGATGAGGATAATAATACGAATAATGTTTAAAAAATGTATATATCTATAACAAAATGACCTGTATATTTTTATAGTAAAATAACTATCACTGTAACACTAAAAATATATTTTATACTAAAATTACCAAAAAAAAAAATTTTCTGATGAACTAACTATATATCTCAAAAACAAACTTGTCCTGAGAGTATAAATTTATGTACAAGTTATCTGTAGTTGAAAGCATAAAATTGCTTGTGAGATGTTGAGATTTCGCCATTATATAAGTGAATAGAGGCGGATATGACGTTAAACAAAATCAACCAACCAACGTTTAGAATGATCTATTAACGTAAACAAGAATGTCCTTTTGTCAATATTTGAAAAAAAAAATGATGCCTTCCTTATGCACTCGGTTTATGACTATATCACATCGAAAAAGTTAAGCAACGTTGAGCCTGGTCATTACCTAGTTTAGCAACGGTTTGGAATGTACGCCCAGATGTCCGGCTGATGTATTAATGGCTCGGAATACTAAATCGAAGCACGGTGTTCCAATTCCCATCAGGTTTGTTGTATTTACTTACGCGAAAATAAATACCTTTAGAAAAGCTATGAAACCACTACTTCTCCCATCAGCTATGGGTTAAACAGTAGGACTTGTATCAATAAACGATTATTATCTGCAAAAAAATTCTTGCAAACTAAAAATATATTCTGTTATTAGAAAGAATCTGGCTTCAACAGGAATAGTGGATCCAGGTTCGATTCCTCTCAGGAGCACAAGTTTTATTTAGTAGGCTGTATGTTATTCATTTCACTGTTTAAGAAAAACAAAACAAAAAAACAAAAAACGGGGTAGCAACTATGTGTGCCTACAAAAATAGCCCTGGGTATGACGGTAAATTAAATCCGGTGGCAAGGTTTCTGGTCCGGAAGCAAGATTTCTGATTAATTTCTGTTGTTCTCAGGCCCTCTCTGACCCGGGATTTTAGCACCTGTTACAGTTCCAGATATGGCCAAATAGTTAACCCCAAAACTAGTCAAAACGTTATGAAAGTATAAAAATACAATTATTCGTAAAAATACAAGCAATATATTCTCAGTATTGCAATATGAGCTCTGGTAAAATACATAATAAAATACATAATAAAATACAGCAAAGATTACAATATGAGCGCTGGTAAAAAAATGAGGCTGAAACATTAAGTTTATAAGTTCCAGAAATTCATTCACAGTTGTCTTTAAGGACACATGGCACAGTGAATAAAGTCTTTAGTCAGATCCAATTGACAGGACCAAAAGAGTTTTGAGTTCAATACCTAGTTAAGGCAGTGGAGAACTTGGGGAAGGGAATTACCAGGATATAAGTGACATCCATTAGACATGGCACGTGGAACTAGAACAGTCTACCCCAGTGAGCGAAATAAAGGCTTCAGTTCGACATTCCAAGATCGGAGCGTACATCGGCCAAAACCTTGTGATAAATATGGCAACAAACATGAGTACAATAGTCTGATCAATGTAAATAGTGCATTATATTCTCATAGCAAAAAATTGCCAGCGATTATTTCTTGTAAAACAAAAATATGACCAGAAATACATTTTGGTAAAAAAAAATCGGTAATGTTCCCAGGGAAATTAAATATCGGCATCAAATGACCCATAAGGAGTTGATATGCCGCTAAACAAACAAGAACTATATATATTTGGGTCGCAACTATGAGCAAATCCCTAAACTGGGTCAAAACACTATGAAAGTATATAAAAAAGATTTTTATAGTAAAAATACCAGCAATGTACGTTAAAATATATTACCTATAATACATTTGATTTTTGACAAAAACACTCTACACAGAAATACCTCAACGAAACCTGTAATTACCAGCAATACATTTTTGGAGAAAGAAATTAAATTTTGGCACTAAATGGCCCATAAAGAGTTGATATGCCGCTAAACAAACCAAGAAGAAATATATATGTATGTATATTTATTTAAAGACATTTATAATATGTTTAACGTTCTTTTTATAGATACAAGTATTTAAGCAAATGCTCTGTTTTATAATAAACAGTATTAAATAACATTTACCGGCCTGAATGTCCGAGAAATTTTCATAGAAAATTTTCGTTCTCCGACAGGAATCGAACCTGTATCTTATACGACACCATCATTTCGCGTCATGTGCCTTAACCGTTCGGCCACAGAGAAGCGTCTGGTTAGCAAGGTCGATTTTACTATCTTTAAACTTAAATCTTCCATATCTGCTCTAGCGTATCAAATGTAAACAAATGACGTCATATATTTTAGAATTGGACATAGTCCAACAATTTACTTAAAGGCATTTATATTATGTTTAACGTTCTTTTTATAGATACAAGTATTTAAGCAAATGCTCTGTTTTATAATAAACAATATTAAATAACATTTTCCAGCCTGAATGTCCGAGAAATTTTCATAGAAAATTTTCGTTCTCCGACAGGAATCGAACCTGTATCTTATACGAAACCATCATTTCGCGTGATGTGCCTTAACCGTTCGGCCACAGAGAAGCGTCTGGTTAGCAAGGTCGATTTTACTATCTTTAAACTTAAATCTTCCATGAATCTCTTCTATTCATATCTGCTCTAGCGTATCAAATGTAAACAAATGACATCATATATTTTAGAATTGGACATAGTCCGACAATTTATTTAAAGACATTTATATTATGTTTAACGTTCTTTTTATAGATACAAGTATTTAAGCAAATGCTCTGTTTTATAATAAACAGTATTAAATAACATTTACCGGCCTGAATGTCCGAGAAATTTTCATAGAAAATTTTCGCTCTCCGACAGGAATCGAACCTGTATCTTATACGAAACCATTATTTCGCGTGATGTGCCATAACCGTTCGGCCACAGAGAAGCGTTTGGTTAGCAAGGTCGATTTTACTATCTTTAAACTTAAATCTTCCATGAATCTCTTCTATTCATATCTGCTCTAGCGTATCAAATGTAAACAAATGACGTCATATATTTTAGAATTGGACATAGTCCGACAATTTATTTAAAGACATTTATAATATGTTTAACGTTCTTTTTATAGATACAAGTATTTAAGCAAATGCTCTGTTTTATAATAAACAGTATTAAATAACATTTACCGGCCTGAATGAATTTGCTTAAATACTTGTATCTATAAAAAGAACGTTAAACATATTATAAATGTCTTTAAATAAATTGTCGGACTATGTCCAATTAAAAAATATATGTATGTGTGTGTGTGTGTGTGTGTGTGTGTGTGTGTGTGTGTGTGTGTGTGTGTGTGTGTAAGATGTAGAAATTTAAATGTCAAGCTTATAGTGTGTATATGAATAAGGAATATAAAAATGTATTTGTTTGGTTTGTTTTACGGCGTATCAACACATCAATGGGTTATTTAATGCGACAAGATTTTTAGGGTAAGTTCGTATAAATAGATTATGTATTAATATTATTTTTTTTTTAAATGTAGTGCTGGTATTAAAACCTATTTTTATACTTTCATAGTGTTTTGACCCCAGTTTGGGGTTAACTATTTGCCCAGAGCTAGGACCCTAACAGGTGTTTTTTTTTTTTTTCCAAAAATGTATTGCTGGTATTAATTTCTTCCTTCAAAAATTAATTGTGAGTAATACGTTTTGACAAAAAATTATTGCTGGTATTAAAACCTATTTTTACACTTTCAGTATTTTGGCCCCAGTTTGGAGGTTAATTATTTGCCCGTAGCTGGGACCCTAACAGGTGCTACTACACCAGGTCAGGGTGGACATGGGAACACCAGCAGTCAAGAGGTGGTTTCACGCTCCTCAAAACTTCCTGATCAGAAGCCTTCCTGTTGGATATAGTTTATAGCCTTACTCAGGGTGCAAATGCATTTGTATCTTTCAATATTTTCATTAACCAAACTATATTGCAAATATATTTTTAACATCTTACAATATTCATGTTTTGATATATAATGAAAAAAGAAAGCTTACCAAATTCAGAAAAAAGAAAAGCTACATAAATATTATTTAGAAAACTAGTCACATAATATTACCTATGAACTCAATAACAACTAGAGTTGAAAAGAATTTAACCAAGCTGCTCCCTATTAATCATCTGGGAGACGCGTTTCTATCTTCCATATAAATGAAGAAGTACGCCTTCTCGGGCAATCGTTTATATATATAATATTTTGCTCGGTCTACTTGATAGGAAAGTTGGTTCATTGTGTTGTGCTAGACATTTTTTTCTCTCCGGGATCTATCTTACATATTTATGTCTGTAAGCAAATATGGGGATGTAGATCTGACGGTATGATGAAAAATATGGTAAAGACAAAACAAAATCCGAATATGCAAGTTTACTGTTTTAATGTTGTTTTACGGTCGACGTCAGACGTTTCGGTCTACTAGATCATCTTCAGGACATGGTTATTAGAAACATACTTAGGATTAGACGATATTTAAGTCTAGATTAGTCTTGTGTCTATCCTCTTTTCATGTTGACTTAAATATCGTCTAATCCTAAGTATGGTTCTAATAACCATGTCCTGAAGATGGTCTACTAGACCGAAACGTCTAACGTTGACAGTAAAACAACATTAAAACAGTAAACTTGCATATTCGCATTTTGTTTTGTCTTTTCCATATTTTTCATCATATTTATGTCTCCCATTCATCTACGCTTCTAAAATAGCTGCCGCATCTGGTCTAGAGTTTGTTGATAAAATTCAAATAAGAATCTGCAATGTTATTAAACCTAACCTGGTATCCCGGTTTCAGTCTGTTGTGGCCTTGTTGGGGACCAGAAATAAAGACACAAAGAGAGGAACTGAGTTAAACAATTATTTTAAGACATTTTTTTGTTTATACATTCTTTTTATAGAAATAAATATTTAAGTAAATGCACTGTTTTTATAATAAACAGTATTAATAACATTTACCGGCCTGAATGTCGGAGAAATTTTCATAGAAAATATTCGTCCTCCGGCAGGATTCGAACCTGTATCCTATACGGTACCGTCATATAGCCTGCTTCTTATAAAACAGAGCATTTACTTAAATATTTGTATCTACAAAAAGAATATAAACATAAAAATGTCTTAAAATAATTGTCGGACTTTGTCCATTTCATAATGTTAAACAAATATATTAACTGAAACAGTAATACAAAACATATACAAAATAGCATATTCGGTCCGACTATCAGAGTTTACTGCAGGAAACTACACTCACGAAAAGGCGGTACCTGCTCCTCTTTATAGCTAGGAGAGTCCATGCGTGTATGGTAAATTACCATAACACAGTCACTTTCCCATCGCCATGTCATTTCTCTATGTCTTTTCTATAATGACTTTCGTTGTAATTATTCTCATTAAAATATTGTGTGTGTGTGTGTGTGTGTGTGTGTGTGTGTGTGTGTGTGTGTGTGTGTGTGTGTGTGTGTGTGTGTGTGTGTGTGTGTGTGTGTTTTCATGATTTAAAAATCTAGCAGATACTTCAGTGGGCATTTCAAACACTGACCACATGTGTCACAATTCGTTTTCCTTTCTCTTTCGGTCTTTTGAACTCCCAAAATTAATTTAGAATTTATTTTTCCACAAGAGGGATATATAAGTTCACCTATCGTTTGGTTCAGACTCCGCCGTGGTATTTTGAACAGGAGTAGAGGTTTATCCCTATTTTCCTCCTTAAAATTGGGTTTCTGGATCCTCTACTAAAGTCTACTTCAACTCTATAATTCTAACGTCTCTGCCTCAACACCCACATTTTTATTGACTATTTATTTATTTCCACAATAGGAGTAGATAGGGTCGCATGGTTTATACATCTCCCCGAACTTTTGAGCAGGAATAGAAATTTATCCTTTTTTTCTTGTTTAGGACTGGATCGTCTGTTCCTTCTAAAAGTATTCTCATTATCTTCCATTTGCAGTAGCCACTAGCGTCTTAGTAGCGTTATTGCCTTGCTTGGGGTGAATTGATTTTAACAAAAATATATGTCTATATTTCTGAGATGGGATATTGTAACTATTTACATTTTTTCAGGTGGGGTATTGCAAATATTTACACAGATTAGATTGATTTTTATTGTCATAATCACGATATTTCGGCCGTTGTACGCTACGATCTTCTTCATGAATTTCAAACCGTACCCTTTATTCAGTCTACGCGGGTAGATTGTTCTAATTCCACGTGCCATGTCTTTGGATATATCTGTTTTAGTTAATTCGCACTGATAACTTTGCAAGCTTTTGTTCTCTTCGCTGAATTCCGACACATTTCAACTGAAGAAGGCCGCAGCATACAACGGCTGAAACGTCATAAAGGTGACCGTAACTATAAGGACAACAACCTTGTAAATATTTCAAATAAAAATATCTGAAAACAAAATGGTTACATTCACGACGTTTCGACTGTTGTACGTTCCAGACTTCTTTAAGAATTTCGAACCGTACCCTTCATTCAATTCATGCGGTTAGAGTGTTCTAATTCCACGTGCCACGCCTTTGGATATCTTAGTTTAGGTTAATTTGCCTTGATGACTCTCCAAATATCTGTTCTATCAGCTGAATTCCAGTAAATATCGCCTGAAGATGAAGGCCACAGTCCTAACATTTTAAATCAGAAGTGTCCAAACATTTTTCAAACAGGAACAACTTTGATGAAGTGACAATGCTGCTTGGCATTCTTTGAACCATCAACATTAAATGCAAATTAAGTATCTTATGCCAATTTTATGGCATATTTTCATTTCTTCACATGGTTGACAAATAAATTTAAACAGGTCTTACAAAAATCACTCAGCCTGTCATATCTGAAGCCCATTTAAGATGAAGTAAAACATGTCTGCGATAAAAGAACTTTCAGGAAGCTATAATTTTTTTCAGGTTAATCTTAAACATTATTATGATTGGTAATTAACCCTTTGAGCCCTGATCACCGTTTTACCTGTGGTAGAGAAAAATTACGTAATGCCCAGCCACTGATTGAACAGTGGTATAGAAAAATGACTTTAGGCCCAGCTATCGGTTGAACGGTGGGTAAACACTTGTCACTATTTTTATATCTACCCTGAAACATTAGGTACCAATTATTTGCGAATTTTGACTCAGGAGCTCAGGCGGAAGGGTTAAAATTGTTCAGGAACTCAGGGCTCAAAAAGTTAATGTTGTCTGTCAACTTTTAAGTTAAAAACATCTGAATAGGAACATAACACCAACATTCATCATATTAAGAATTAGAAAACAAAGTGACACAAATCCAAGCGTCTAAATAAATGTATAACTGATTCTGACCAACATAAAACAAATTTAGTTCACTAAGATTTTAGAATTTTTTTTAATATCAAATGATCAAAACAAATAACTTGCCTTCATTAAAATGAAAGGTGATACTGAGATCTGGACTACAGTATATTGGCCAGGTCTGGTAAAAGGCAGTGATTTTAAAAATTGATTGGAAATGGTCAAGGTCACGTTTACACTGCCAGAGAGCAACCACACTGTGCTGCTGCCATCTTTTGGTGAAACATGAAATTTCATTTCTTAGGTGCGTACTTTACATACACTCATTAACAATACTGGTGTGCCTTATACTATGACAGAAGATGGGGGCCATACGAAATTTAACCGCGGACCGTATTTGCCCCGCCTGTCTAATGTAATTAGTGTAAATAAAAAAAATAAAAATAAAATAGGTGAAACAGTTCACAGAACTAATGAAAACAAAGGAATAGTCTTGGCAACCAAACAAATATTTTGAAACAAAGGCTTAAGTATTATTATGGATTAAATTGTATAAACAAGTCATCCTTCTGGCTACAGACAACATTGAGATAATATATTTCTGTTTAAATCTTAATTTTAGCGAAAATTTAATCACAACCGTTCCTAATAATTGAAAACGATGATTTTGTTTTGAGATTTTGCGTTTTATATTCGGTTTTCTTAATTACATAATCATCAAAGCGGAGAAAAACGATAAAGAATTTTTTTTATCTTCGGAAATGGCGATAAAAT
>OZ038518.1:21416637-21419137 GCA_964036315.1 Acanthosepion esculentum | reverse complement strand
AGAATGGAGAAATCACTGGCTCTTGGGGCACTGTTCCAAGGTCATCCGCATACTTAGATGGGTATCATTGCAGAACTAAGTGAGCAGTGGCTCTATATCGAGTTTAGTTTGTGTTTTCTTTGTCACCGAGGGCCCGTGGTACCGTTGGTATGACGTTTGCGTGGTATCGAAATGATCCGGTTTCGATGCGCACTGCTGATGAGTGCCAAATAGGACGAAACGGCCGTCCAGTGCTTTCAGTTGAAAGTCATTCTGGGCTCGATGAATTACTATATATGATTACTCTAAATCCACCAAAATTTATCCAATATATATATATATATATATATATTTCCGAAAATAGTTGACACCATCAAGAATTGCGCTTCCCGTTAGTCCAGTCGGATGAACACGGCATCAACAGCTGTAGCGGGGTGTTATTTGGGCAAAACAGCGCGACGCAGCCCAACGCTCTCTATGCTGTTTTAGTTCTTCTAGTTTGGTTGCCAAGCATGGTCATGGGGTCCATTTTGTTTTGCTATTTACCCGTCGCTGGAGGGGGAAGAGATGAATCCATACTTTTCGAAAGTGTATTAGTCCGTAAGAGAATGTAATGAAGTCGACTGGAATTTAAACTCGACAACCCGATTCGTCAATCCAGGCCACTGTCCGTTGCTAAACCGTCCTTCCAGGAAAAGTTGTACTTAAGCGAAAGAATTAAAATTGATAATTACCGTATATACTCGTGTTACTTGCAATCTTGTGTTTCGTGCAACCCAAAAGTTTATCATGTATCTCTTGCAAGTTCTTTTGTTGAGAGACCAAATTACAATAGACTAACCTCTTTTTCCTCTATCTCTTTCTCCCATTTTCTAGTTAAATAAGTTCAAAAAGTAAAAGAGAATGATAAAAGTATCGATAGTAACGCTATACTCTTTGTGTAAACGCGTAAAGCCATAAACAACAGAACGAGAAACAGCTAAACATCTTATAAACGTAAACAATAGAAAAGATGCATATTCGCTGTGTTTGTATATTATCTCTATCTATAAAAGGCAGGATGTGTGTGTCTGTGTGTGTCTGTGTGTGTCTGTGTGCAATTTTCGACGGATTTGCACCAAAATTTACATGTACATGCTCCAAGTTAGCGGGAAGGCCAAGACGGACTTTGCATTTCCCAACTCCCATTGATAGTGGAAATAATCGATTTTTTCATGCTTCTACGGCAGTTTTCATGTAGTTTTCGGCCATTTTCTACTGACCAGAGTGAGAGCCTATAGCTGGCTGCCACGAATAAGCAGGAAGATTATATTGGCCAGCGTGAGAGCCAACAGCTGAATGACACGAATGTTAACTAACATGCTAGCATGCAAAAAAATCGATAGCTACATTCGTCACAAGTGGGATAAATTTTAATCTGCATGGCACTTTACTCCAATTGGCTCATTCGCTTGCTTAAGCTCAACGTTGATTCTGATTCCGCAGAACTGGGTTGGGTGTGAAAAAGTATATGTTTTTAACATTCTTTTTTCGTTCGGTTTTTCCAGTTATGAGTCCTTTTTTTAAAGCTGATCGTTTTGTGTTCATTTTGTTTAGTTCTTTTTTCGTAACAGATTTAATGTTTAGCATAGAGCTTAGAAAATATGCGCAGTGTGAGATAGGCAAGAAGTAAGGCATGTAGCAACATCAGCATGGCAAAGGGCACTCCTTTAAAGGAAAGGAAGGGCAAAAATATTTTACGTCAAGTGATAGCGATTGCTGTATGAGTCGTACGATTTTTGAATCAAGCACGGGCAACGCCGGGTCATGCTGCTAGTAATACGATACTAATATGTGAATATTACATGTATTATTATTCGATACAGTTAAATAAGACACCAGTTTTATCAAAATCATATTCATTTAAAATACAGCAGTACATTTTGACGACGGTAAATGAATATTTAGTTTAGCCAACGGCGTAGTCAGGGCTATACACGGGTATATACGCTAATTTTAATATCTAATGTATGATGAGACCACCTGAAAATTAGCTTCACAATTAGGTCTTTAAAAGTCGCATGATACGCGATTATATACGGTAGACAGACACCCAGATAGATAGATAGATAGATAGATAGATAGATAGATAGATAGATAGATAGATATGAAGTGACTGTGACAAATAAATAAATAGGAAAATACTGATAGATAGATAGATAGATAGATAGATAGATAGATATGAACAGAGTGAGATAGATAGATAGATAGATATGAACAGAGTGAGATAGATAGATAGATAGATAGATATGAACAGAGTGAGATAGATAGATAGATAGATAGATAGATAGATAGATAGATAGATAGATATGAACAGAGTGAGATAGATAGATAGATAGATAGATAGATATAGATAGATAGATATGAACAGAGTGATATAGATAGATAGATATATAGATAGATAGATATGAACAGATTGAGATAGATAGATAGATAGATAGATAGATAGGTCAACGGCGTATCCAGAGTCAGTAGAACATAC
>OZ038518.1:21389137-21411637 GCA_964036315.1 Acanthosepion esculentum | reverse complement strand
TACGATGTCGTTCCTTGAAGATTGACCACAGATTCTCGACTGGATTTAAATCAGGAGAGTTTATGGGTCAGTCTATAGTATTTTAATTTGCTCCGTGGTAAAGCTTACCAGTGTGTTCGTGCAGCGTTACAATTTTCGTACGCGCCCTCGGAGTAACGTCCATCGCAGACAATGGTCGTAGGACAACTAATCGACTATCGAGTCAATAGCGTCTGCGCGTGATGAAAATCTGATGCAATCACGGATGAGGCAATATCAAGCAAATTTCATCATACACCCCGAAAACAGATTCATATTACAGCACACCCCTGCAAATGACCTAATCTGAGGAAATTCGAATTCGATTACATCCCGTCGCCCCCTTTGGTTTAAAACTGACCGTATGGTGAAAGAAAGGAAACTAAAGCGTTTGTTTTCAATGAAAACTGTACTTATTGAGTGTGCGTCGATTGCTATGTAAACTTAGAATGTTTTAATTTAGACCCTCTACAACTACTACCCCAAAGCTACACGCCCCTCATCGGTAACGTAACACTTGGTGGCAAAAAATCCTTCTCCCCCCATACTTCCATTTGGTCAAACACTAAATATGATAAAAACTTAGTTTTAATGTATGAAATATTTAAGGTTTAAAGTTGTCAATAATGGGACAGATCGTAAATATAAAACTGGACATTGCACACGTCTGATCCCAGCAACAAGTGTGTTGTGTTTAGGCTCGACTATTTATGTAGGCTGGTCTGTGGTGCATTATGGGTAACAAGATTTATTTTATTATTCTAACGATTATTGAGTTTATGTTTCAAATTTTTCTAGAGATTATTGAGTAGAAATATTTGTGGAACCGAATGCAGTTAATTGTAGCCAATTTATAATGTTGTGTGTCAACGTTTTTTACTCATAATTTATCACTCATTACGTTATTTGTTGTTGATTAATATTATATTAACTATTGTATGTGTGTACCTTCGTAGTTTGCTAATTTGTTTATTATTTACTTAATTTGTTTAATTATTTATTGATTTATATTTTTGTTTATTTTACTTATCTTTTTTATTCTTTTTTTGTATTTTTTTTTTAATTTTCGAATTTTAAATAACAGTTAAGTAAATATTTATGTTCGTGCCTGAGATGAGTTTTGATCGATTATTAAAAATTTGTTTGTGTCTGGGCAGCTGATTATAGATATTTTCAACTCCAGAGAAGAGTTTATAGTCATTGGTCTATTTTTCTGTATTGATACTGTTTACCTTATTCTCCATGATCTTTCTAGTGTGATTTGATTCCCATATATGTTTAGAAAGAGTTGTACTATTCACTTATTTATTATTTGTAAAGACTGTTTTGTGTGTGTAGTTTCTATGTTTTTCATAAACTTCAGTTACTACTCTGTATATTTTTCTTCACTATTTGTGATTTTACAGTGGAAAAGTTACACACCATGTTCCCATAATGCACCAATGGCCAGCATGTATAAATAGTCGAGACAAAACACAACACACATGGCACGATGATTGCACACACACAACAAATGCACACACAGGTTTTATCATTTTAAGCGTTATTTTTAGTGGATACCCATATTTAAAACAAATATCACGCAATATATTAATTTATTTGAACCTTCTTCCCACTAGGCAGAAGGAAACGTCGTAAGATCCGACATGCTTTATACGGTTTCAGTTACGAAGATGAACGCCTATTCATATATGAAGATTAATTAAAATAACTTTTAACGTGATAAAATCTGTCTGATTAAAAAATAAATTTATACATTGTTTCTTTAGAGAATTGCTTTACGTTTGGTTACGAAACTGGGTAGATATGAAAAAAAATCGAGAATGTATGACGAGAAGAATTTCGATTAAAGCCATTTATTCAGCCTTGCCTAGCCGACTATGTTCTTCATAGTTCAGTATATCTGAGAAACAAATTGGTTAGAATTCTATTCTTCGTATTAATTTAAACACAATCGTTCAATTTCATATTTGATAATATATAATGATCAAAATTATATAATGATCAAAACCCATAATATTCAAAAACCCTACACAAGTGATACCTCAAGGGTAAGTCGTTTCGGGTTAAATCAATTTGGAAGATACGTCGGTTTTTCTTAAATATGATAGGAAAAATAAAACTCGACTTAGGTCGTTTTACTCGAGTTTACGTCAGCCGTTAAAAATATTAGAAACGTCAAAACACTATATATATATATATATATATATATATATATATATATATATATATATATATATATATATATATATACATTTTTGAATTGGACATAGTCCGACAATTTATTAAAGACATTTTTGATATGTTTAACGTTCTTTTTATAGATACAAGTATTCTATGAAAATTTCTCGCACATTCAGGCCGGTAAATGTTATTTAATACTGTTTATTATGAACAGAGCATTTACTTAAAATACTTGTATCTATAAAAAGAACGTTAAACATATGAAAAATGTCTTTAATATATATATATATATATATATATATATATATATATATATATATATATATATATATATAATAAATGTTTTTAAAAATTACCGTAATAAAGTATGTTCAGAAGATATTCTTATTTAAAATTCCTGTCACCAGGCGGCATTCGTGTGCTGTTTTCTCCTCCAAAACCGATTTTGAATTCAAACTTGTTTACATTATGATTTAGAATACATTTTTGCTCATGGCTCCGAAAAAAAGTCCCAGTCCTAGTGCTAATGCTAAGCGTAAGTCTATATTGCTGGAAGATAATGTGGAAATTAATTATTTTATTCAGAACACTGTATGTACATATCATAAATACTGCAATAAGCAATGAGAATTGCTTATTTGCGGTTTACAGTGTGGTTATTTCGACTTAAGTCGTTTTTCGACGTAAATCGAAACCAGTGGGAACAATTAACGACATAGGGTGAGATACACCTGTTATATAAAAAAATATATAATATCACCTTATAATATTCATAAATGATAAGATAACATTTGATCGGTGTATATCAAAATGCGAAAAATATATTTGATGAATAGTTTTATATTTGATCTTATAATATTCGAACATCTCATTGCTCAAAAACTTTATAATATTAAAAATTCTCAAACCTTATATTTGCTATTATAATGGTCAAAATTCTCGAATGATAAAAAAATCTCATATTTCCAGATATATTCTTCAAAATTCACACTTGCTGAAAAAGTTTTTATTTGCTTTGATAATACTACAAATTCTCAAATCTTCAAAATAAAAAGAGTTATTATGTGATTAAAATTCTTAAATAATAGAAATGTTCACATTTTATCTTATAATGTTCAAAATGCACAACCACCCTCCCAAAGTCGTTTAATCTGATAATGAATCTAAACAGGAGTAGAATCACTGGCATAAATTTAAAACTTCAAATCAACAAATACATCTTCAAAGCAAGGCGAATATCTGTATATGATAAGCGGTGAAATGATTCTTGATACAGCTAAGATTTACTGGTTTTAAAATAGTCAAAATCATTTACCTGAATCAAGTTTCTTCACTCACCTGCAAAGAATAAAAAATAAATGTCAATTAAGAATAATTTGTAAGACAGGAAATATAGAAATTCGAAATATTCTGACAGGAAATATGGGTAAATTGATATGCCTTGGTAGACAGAGGCCGAGTAGAAAATGAGGCTGACAAAAAATATAGATATATCAGGATGTCAAATGAAATAGGCAAATGAAACAATAAAGAATAAAACAGATACATAGATAGACATGAATATGATAGGTAGGAATAGAACTGATATATATATATATATATATATATATATATATATATATATATATATATATATATATATATATATATATATATAGTATAACTGAAACAAATGGACAGATATTTATAGAAATGATATATATATATACATATATATATACGTACATACATACAACGTGACTGAGACAAAAGGACAGACAGATAGATAGACAGATAGATAGATAGATAGATAGATAGATAGATAGATAGATATAAACAGGTCGAGATCGAGATAGATATATATGAATATGATAGGTAGGAAGTAAACTGATACATATATATATATATATATATATATATATATATATATATATATATATATATATATATATATATATATATAGCATAATGAGAAGCCACGTATACTTTCTTAATATGTATATATATCAAAAACAACTGAAAAGTTGCAAATTAAAAAAAAATTGAATGTTTTTTGTGAAAGTATTTATATATATATATATATATATATATATATATATATATATATATATATATATATATATATATATATATATGTATATTTGCTATTTCAGATCGAACCCGATCTTTCATCAGAAATAACTGTTTTCAGAAGTTTATTTACAAGTAGTGTCCGTAAAAAACATCAACCAGGGAAGACGCTAAACCGAATTAACTTCATCAAAACTGGAGTAAAGGTTCAGAAACAGAAGAGAGAGAGAACAAGTCTGTTATCTTCCGCAGATGATTGGCAGTTGACAATGGACTTAAAGACCCTGCTGAAGTTCCCCAAACACATAGCATAGCCATAACATTACTCAGACCAGATCTGATATTACACTCCGACAACCCGAAGCAGTGTATAATTTGGGAACTGTCGGTTTCGTGGGAGGAGTTTATTACACTGGCTAATGAGAGGAAGAGGTCCAAATACGAAGAAATTGTCGAACAATGTCGTCGCAAGTCATGGAAACTACATTATGATCCGATAGAAGTTGGTTGCAGGGTCTTTGCAGGTCAGTCACTGTGTAGAGCCCTAGCAAAAATAGGCATAGTGGGTACAGAGATGGCGAGAGCGTTGAAGGACATTACCAATGCAGTTTTAAATGCTTCCAAGTGGATTTGGCTTAAGAGATCGGAGCCATGGAAGGACTAAAGTGGGAGGAAGGAAGGGGTGAGGAGAAGGAAAAGGAAAAGGAAAATCTCCCAGATATACTTGGGGAAATGGAGGAGGGTTTCGATCTATAAGGGAATAGTGAGGAAATGTTAATTCAGGGTAGTTAATCTAGGATGGATGGGGGTTGAGAAGTGTTAGCGCACGTTGGGGGAGGGTCAAAGGAGTTTTTTTGTTTTGTTTTTTTTCTCTGGTACCGAACACCATTTCTCTATGTTTATTTGTTGTTGTTTTTTTTATTCATCTGTAACCCTAAGTCTTATGTACGTAAAATTAGATCGTAGTATTCATAGTTTAAAAGTTAGTGGGAATTCTAGTATTAACTTGCCAGATTCATGTGAATATGTTACTTATTTGAGTAGTTTAGATTTCCGTAATTATTTTGATTCTTTTTAATTATTTAAATATTTTAATTATTATTTTTCCTTGCTTAGATTAGGCCATCGTGTTAAATTAATTCATAGATTACAAAACTAGTAAGGAATTTCAAATAAATAGTACGAGATAAGTTTGTAATGAACGGTTTCGTAAATTAGTTTATGTTACCTTAGTTATTTAGGTTTTTACTTAATTAAATATTTTTATTTATTAACTCACCTTGCTTAAATTAGGTCATCGTATTGTTTTAATTGATAGATTACTAAACTAGTAAGAAATTTCAAATAAATAGTACGAGATAAGTTTGTAATGAACGGTTTCGTAAATTAGTTTATGTTACCTTAGTTATTTAGGTTTTTACTTAATTAAATATTTTTTTTTATTAATTCACTTTGTTTAAATTAGGTCATCGTATTGTTTTAATTGATAGATTACTAAACTAGTAAGAAATTTCAAATAAATAGTACGAGATAATGTTGTAATGAACGGTTTCGCAGATTAATATAAATGGGAGATAGGTTTTATCTGAGCGTCTGTGCGTGTAGAGTACATTTATATGTAGAGACTTGAACGTGCATCGCATTTTTCTAATTAGTTTGGTTAAGTGTGTAGGGTTAGACTTAAGATTGTTATAGAAAAGTAAGAATTATTAATGTAATTTTTTTTTTTTGGAAAGCAATGTAAGTGTTAAGGTTTAGTTATGGAATTAGTAATTAATTTAAATGTAAAGCATTGGATTGAACCGGAGAAAGAAAAATACAAGAATAGTTATGAGCGAGGGGGGTGGAAGTGTTATTTCATTGGCTGATGTTGACTGACATATGTCAATAAGAACGGTCGGAATCCTAGCCATATGCTAAATCTTTTTTTTTTTTTTGCAATGTCGAGGTGTGTAGCACAATGCTATCAAGGAGGCGGCCTGAATCTTTTGGAATCAGGTCGGGGTTGCTGTTTGAGCCGATATGATGCAAAACCCGAAATCGTCAATGAAGACAGTGCATCACTGAAGACCTTCCTTGATGCATCTGAAATGCATTACTCTACTATATATATATATATACGTACATGCATACAACGTGACTAAGACACACAGGCAGGCAGACAGACAGACAGATAGATAGATAGATAGATAGATAGATAGATAGATAGATAGATAGATAGATAGGAACAGAATTGTAATAAATACGTACATACATAAAGAAGAAAATACTGTTGGAGACAGGCAAGCATTGTTGATAATTTACCCGCTTGAAAGTTCGATAATTTTGTGTAATAACGTCTTTTTCTGGTCATCGTAAATTGTTTTTTTCTTTTTTAGAAAAACAATGTTACATGAGTTGGACTAGGAATATCTACACTGGGCAATGAACATTAATCAATCTATTATTATAAGCTATCACTAAATATATTTCAGTTTTATGTTTTTATTTATTATTTAACAAATAAGTTTCGCAACTGCTCTGACAAGGTTTTTAACTGGTTTCCCGACCACATGAATTTAATCTTGCTGCTTGATTGGCAACTAGGTCCCACCGTTTTACTGTTTAAATGACTAAATGCAAACGTTTCTAATCCAAAAGTTTCTGCCTGTGGAACTTCAGATTTCTTGTTTCCCTGATTAAAAAAAAAGAATTTTCATACATTTTAATCCATTCATCGCCATCTATTTTCTTGAACACCTGTTTATTTTTTGTCCTTTCTACGACCCTCACCATTTCTTATCATCGCACTTTTACTTTCACTCCCTATACCCTCCTGCCTTCTAGTGCCATTCCTGCCTTGCTTGAGGTGAAATGATAAAAAAGCGAAATATTTGCTGGAACGAGCATAAGATCCTGACCTACCTGGAACTTTTTTAAGCTATATATATAATATTCCCAGAAATATGTAACAAGTACCACATAGCCAAAAACGACATGAGTAGGTATCAAATGTAAAAACACAACAGAAAGGCACTGTGGAGTAATGGTTAAGGAGGTCGTATTAAGGAATCGGAAAGTCAAGTTCCAGATCCAGTCGAGTTCATTAGATTCAATTATGTGAATGATTCGTATATTTTTCCCCAGAGATGTTGTGGTCAACCCGACCTTCCTCTAAGAGGTGGATTTGTTCTTGAACTCACCTTTTAGCCTTTGCTTAAAGCGGTAGGATTGACAAGCCAGCAGGTGATTTGAATTGTCCTCCAGCTATGGGTAAAATGACAAAACAGACTGACCCTGTAGCTTTGGTTGACAACCAGATTAATAGAAGGAAACTCTAAATTCAAATCACTTGCTGCCTTGTAAGTCCTTCCCTTTTAGGCGAAGGTTAAAAGAAGGTAATTTTAAACACTAAACCCCTCTGTGATGGAGGTAACATGAACACCCCTGGTGCAAAAGCTTTGAATGTCACCGTGAATCACAATTGTGTAATAGAGGCGGGTGGTGGTTACAGGGCGAAAAATTCGCCTACTAAATAAAGGTATATAAAAAAAAATGAAAACAAAATATCAATGCTTTCGTACTATGTAAAAAAAAAAATAGAAATTTATTTTGTGTCGTGTCTGGACGATGTTTCGCTTTGAAGCCGGTAGAATTTCACTCGTGATGCGTTACGGCAAACATTGAGATGCTACAGAGAAAAACGCATTACGAATTTCATGAGAAGATCGTCGTTCGTTGATGGAGAGTTGAGCGTGAACCAGAGTTATCTTGTCGATACTGAATAGGGAAAAAAATGACTGAACACGCGTTCCATCTAATCAAAATAATTGTATCATCAAAAATTGGAGTTGGAAGCAAACCGATATATTTCTGAAATGCGAATTTCGTAAAGTTAACTTTTGGAAAACTGGGTCAGCCGAATATGAAAGAATGGAGCAAAATATGATGCAATCTAAAAGCGAACTGCTACAGAAAATGCGTAGCTATCAACGCTAAAAGGGATTCTTTGTTTTTTTCTTTTTTTTTTTTTTCAAATTAGAAGAATGACTGAACAAAGCTTTTAAATGAATAAAATAGAAGGGAAATTCTACTTGCAGAAGATCGATGTTTATCAATCACGTTTTCAACGAGGTCTATAAGATAGTTATCTTGTGCCGGACTTAGGTAAAGTTTGCAAAATATACTGAACATTTTAGAGATATCTGTTAAGGCAATTTCAACCGAAAATTGTATTTACAGTGACGTTTGATTCGAAAGATCTTTCTTGTAAGGGCCATATTCTACCCGAAAGATAACGATTATACGAAATCGGTATAAACATAAACTCTAGATAACAAGAAAAGACATTCTTGGAGAAACTCAAATTCAGGGGTGGAGGAATGAAAAAATAAAGAAGCTTAACAAAAAAAAAATGCTAAAATGTTGATAAATAGATGGAAATGAAGTGTGGAAAAAGAATGAAAAACAGAAACGAGCCCCCAAATCTCTTGTGGACATTCACTTAGAGTTTCTTTATTTCTTTCTTTTCTTTTCTTTATTTCCTTTCTCTCTTTCGTTCTTTCTTTTCTTTATTTCCTTTCTCTCTTTCGGTCTTTCTTTTATTTATTTATTTCTTTCCTCTCTTTCTTTCCTTTTCTTTGTTTGTTTCTTTCTTTTTCCTTCCTTCCTTTCTTTCATTCTTTCTTTCTTTTCTTTCTTTCTTTTCTTTCTTTTCTTTTTTCTTTTTTACTTCTTTCTTTCTTTCTCTCTTTCGTTCTTTCTTTTATTTCTTTCTTTCTTTCCTTCCTCTCTTTCTTTCCTTTTCTTTGTTTGTTTCTTTCTTTTTCCTTCCTTCCTTTCTTTCATTCTTTCTTTCTTTTCTTTCTTTCTTTTCTTTCTTTTCTTTTTTCTTTTGTACTTCTTTCTTTCTTTCTCTCTTTCGTTCTTTCTTTTATTTCTTTCTTTCTTTCCTTCCTCTCTTTCTTTCCTTTTTCTTTGTTTGTTTGTTTCTTTTTCTTTCCTTTCTTTCATTCTTTCTTTCTTTTCTTTCTTTCTTTCTTTTCTTTCTTTTCTTTTTTCTTTTGTACTTTCTTTCTCTGTTCCTTTTCTCTTTTTCATTCATTCTTTCTTTCTTTCCTTTCTCTCTTTCTTTCTTTCTTTCTTTCTTTCATTTATTTATTTCCTTCCTCTCTTTCTTTCCTTTTTGTTTCTTTCTTTGTATCTTTCTCTTTCCTTCCTTTCTTTCATTCTTTCTTTTCTTTCTTTCTTTTCTTTCTTTTCTTTTTTTCTTTTGTACTTTCTTTCTCTGTTCCTTTTCTCTTTTTCTTTCTTTCTTTCTTTCTTTCCTTTTCCATTGAAGTTTTTTTTATTTCCTTTCTTTCGTTTCTCATTCAATATTTTTGCTTTTTCTTCTGTCTTTCATTCAAGCTTTAAATTTGCCTTCATTCTCTCCTCGTTCAATTTTTTTTTCTTTCATTCAAGTTTTATACTTTCTTTCACTCTTTTCTTTTTTCTTTTTTCTCTTATTCTTATTCATTATTTATATTTCGTTTTTCTATTTATTTCTATCTTTTTTATTTCATTCTCTCATTAGAACGGTTTTTTTTCATTCGCGCCATTTTCCTAAGTTATTTTACCCTCTATGTTTCATTCATTTTTCATATTTGCCTGCTTTCTTTTTCTCATTCATTATTTGCTCTTGCATTTTTTATTCCCCCTTTCATTCATTCTCCATACTTGTCTTCTTTCTATGCCTTTTATTCTCATTATTTAATTTCTGGATTTGTTTCATTTTCTCCATCTTTATGTCATGCATTATTTACTTTTTTCCTTCTCTCTTTCATTCATTCTTTATCTTTTACTTCTTTCTACCTTTTTCGTTTTTATCTCATTCATTTGTTATATTTGTAGTTTCTATCATTTTATCATTAATTTTATTTTTCATTTTTGGTTCTTCCTATAATTTATTCCTCATCTTTCTTCTTTTTTATCATTCATTTTTTCCTTTTCGCTTCTTCCTATAATTTATTCCTTGTCTTTCCTCTTTCTTCTTCTTAATCATTCGTTCCTTACGCTTCTTCCTATAATTTATTCCTCATCTTTCTTCTTCCTATTTCTCCTTCTTCCTTTCCTTTTTGTTCCTTCCTATCATTCATTCCTTATCATTCCTCTTCCCTTTTCTCATCCACCCTTTGCATAACTTTCTTCTTATCACTGCCTTTCTTCATTCTCTCGATCGTCTGTTTATTTTGTTGTTTCTTTTCATCCTTTCCTTCTTCAGGTCTCATCTTTTCAACCACCTTCAGACATGCATCTCATATTGCCACGAACAGAAATCATCCGAAAATAATTTTTTTCTAGCAAGGATCTGATTTCTGTGAAAAGCCGCCTGACTGCCATTCTAATTTGGATGCAATTTAAATATTGGATCAGTAACTATTACGACTAATAATTCTTCTGTAAAATACCATTGCTAGTATTACATTAGATTACCGAGGACAATCATGAATGTAGCATTAATGTTTACTTGGAAATGTTCAAATATATTTACTACATGAAAATAATATTAATAACCAGATTTAATAATAATAATAATAATAATAATAATAAGAAGAAGAAGAAGAAGAAGAAGAAGAAGAAGAAGAAGAAGGAGAAGAAGTAAAAGAAGAAGTAGAAGAAGATGAAGAAGAAGAAGAAAAAGAAGTAGAAGAAGAAGAAGAAGAAGAAGAAGTAAAAGAAGAAGTAGAAGAAGAAGAAGAAGAAGAAAAAGAAGAAGAAGTAGACGAAGAAGAAAAAGAGGAAGAAGAAAAAGAGGAAGAAGAGGTAGAAGAAGAAGAAGAAAAAGAAGAAGAAGAAGAAAAAGAAGAAGAAGAAGAAGTAGAAGAAGAAGAAAAAGAAGTAGAAGAAGAAGAAGTAAAAGAAGAAGTAGAAGAAGAAGAAGAAGAAGAAGAAGAAGAAAAAGAAGTAGAAGAAGTAGAAGAAGAAGAAGAAGTAAAAGAAGAAGTAGAAGAAGAAGAAGAAGAAGAAGAAGAAAAAGAAGGAGAAGAAGTAGACGAAGAAGAAGAAGAAAAAGAGGAAGAAGAAGTAGAAGAAGAAGAAGAAGAAGAAGAAGAAGAAGAAAAAGAAGAAGAAGTAAAAGAAGAAGAAGAAGTAGAAGAAGAAGAAGAAAAAGAAGAAGAAGTAAAAGAAGAAGTAGAAGAAGAAGTAGAAGTAAAAAGAAGACGTAGAAGAAGAAGAAAAAGAAGAAGAAGAAGAAGTAAAAGAAGAAGAAGAAAAAGAAGTAAAAGAAGAAAAAGAAGAAATAGAAGAAGAAGAAGTAAAAGAAGAAAAAGAAGAAGAAAAAGAAGAAGAAGAAGAAAAAGAAGAAGAAGTAAAAGAAGAAGATGAAAGCAAATGATCGACGTAACTCTTCCAATAACACTTAGAGAAAAGCACGATTTAAGAAATAAAAAAGAAAAAAACGTAGTGTTTTACAATGTTCAACAATATTTCGACAATACATTCTGTCTTCAAGTTATTTATTTTTCTAATCGATATTACCCCATGTAAGGTAGCAAAGCCACTAACACACAAGGAGTGTAAGGTGTGCAAGAATTAGGAGCAGAAACATTAATAATGAGTGGGAAGAGAAGAGAGTAATCCGGGGAAAAGTAGATAGAGATTGACATTGCATTTAAATTTTTGCAGATTAAAGTTGGCTGGAAAGCATGGAGCCAAAAGAGAGTCCTACAATCAAGAAAAGAGACTGGGAACATAGAAATTACGGCGAGACATCTAGCCAGCTCAACTGTCAATTAATGACGCCATACTAGTACTATACTTAAATTAATGAAGTCTAGGTACCACAGCGAAAAATTGTAAAAAGTATTAAAAAATATTCAAAGAATCTACAAGAAAAGTCTTTGTATAAAACGGCTGCTTAGTTAATCAAATTATTGTCAAATACTGTACTTTCATTTCGTTTTGTTCTTAAATTCTGTAATCCTACTCCAATAACTTCATGTCTCGCACCTCTCGCCTGTGAAACTCCCTTCCTTATTCCTGTTTCCCTGACAAATATAATCTCCTACTATTTAAGTGTAACGTCAATCGACATCTCCAGTTGCCTTGATCTATCCACTTCCCTTCTCCACATCCTTTCCCCTTTCATTCCTATCTGCTCTCGCTCCAAATCTTCTGTAACCCCCTTACCTTGCTCGATCCACTATCTTTCTCCACATCTACCACTTCTATCTGCTCCTCCTCCAAACCTTCTGTAACCCCTTTCGTGCTAGTGGCTTGCAGCCTTGCTTGGGGTGAAAAGCTTAAAAAAAAAATTTGTAGCAGTTTACCTGGCCACTCGTATTCGAGGATACCCATCTACTAGGGCGGCTAGCCAATCTCTATTGCAGATTCTTGCTCAGGCGTATTTGTGTTTATTCAGTACCCACAGAGCCCACCTGTGGTTTATACTGCAATTAAGCTGAGCAGATCTTAGTTACAGGGAAAAGGCGTGTTATCTAGCGTGATCAACAATTTGAACAAAGCCAGCACGCTCAAGAACTCGACCACGATGACTTGTGACTATCACAGCTATCGACGGTCCGTAAGGGTTTCGTCTACCCAATTTCACTCGCAAGGCTTGACACAACACGTGGTATGTTTTTCAGGCACTTTCCAAAGGTCCCGCCTCGCTGATATCGACGCCTCCAGTCTGATAACATCAGGAAACACCTTCCTAAAAAATTGGCCATGGTGAGATTCGAACCCGGGTCTGATGCGAACATTCTAACCACTCGGCCATGTGCCCAAGTAGTAGTAGCAGTAGTAGTAGTAATAAATCGGTTCCAAAGAACCTAAAAAGAAAGGCAGAAGCAAATGCAATGGACTAAATGCAAAAAAGATAGCAAAATAAACCTCTCCATGGACAATACACTACCCGTGCCCAACAAGTTGATATAGACAAACCCCGTACGCATCAGTGGTTATGTAATGCAGGGATAATGGCGGAAACGAAAGGTTTTATTCTTTTAACTAGAAATTACCAAGCAGACCTGCTGAAATACTATGTTAACCCGAAATGCAGATTTTGTAATGAATATCCAGAAACAAGTGACCATCTTGTATCAAATTTCACGGTCAGGAATCCACCAAATATAAAACAGCATGACGGGGTGCTCAATATCAACACAAGAGTGAAACTGAAAAAAAATTGGTATGAACGCACCACCTAGAGCCGGTCACAGGATCTTTAACAATTTTATGTGAATTTGCAATACACACAGACAGAAAAAACCAAAACTAATCCTGACATCACGATCAAAGACCACAAAAACTGAATATGCATTCTTATTGACATCTCAGGTTCTCTAAATTCCGTTTGCAATCTAAAGCGGACCGCAATGCCCCTTTTGTAAGATCATTAAAAAAATACATCAAAATACAAGCATCTTGAAGTGGAAATCTCAAAAATGTGGTAGAGGAACACATCAATAATTCAGTTGTTGGAACCCTCAGTTTGATTGGAAAATGTTCTGATAGATTCATTAAATGGATCCCTGGTAACCCATGCTTTAAAGAAATACAAAAATGTATTTTCACAAGTACAGATCAAACTTTACGAAGTGATTTATCTATGCAAAATGTGTTGTTTTATTTTTCGCTATATATTCTTATTAGACTGGCTGTTGTGTTGTATATTTGTAGCACCGTGTAACATTTTGGGGTTTGGTCTCTCACGCAAAATAATCATCGGGACAGGATTCAAAGAAAATTCTACCAATACTCTACTGGTAGAACAGCACATTTTGTGATTTTTAATATGACCTGTCCGTTTAGGACGTAGGCTATTTTGACGCCTCACAAACTTTCTTACGTTATATGTGAATTGCCACGCTTACTTTTAAAATATAATGGAGAAATGCAGATGACACTGTGTTGGTAGTAGACACAGAAAGTAACGACAAGTAATCCGACAGAAGGTAGTGAAGGAAAGCAAGAAGAAAGGACTAAGCATCCATTGCAAAAAGTCATAAAGGAAGTTCTCAACCTGCAAATAACAAATTAGTGATACCACCTATACATCCATGCTTACAGCACCTGGTATTCCGAAACTGTTACTCATCTCGGTACTGACCAGACTCGATGTTGCTTAACTTCGATAATCGTACGGGAAATGGTGTTTCAAATTGATATGACTATACCACTTTCACATCCAATTTTACAGCATCTGGCATTCTCAAGCCGTCACCTTTCTAAATACTGACCAGGCTCGACGTTGCTTAACTTCGGTGATCGTACGGGAAACGGTTTTTGAACATGATATGGTTGTAATCTATACCACCTTCACATCCAAGCTTACAGCACCTGGTATTCTCAAGCGGTCACCCATCTAAGTACTGACCAGGCTCGACGCTGCTTAACCTCGGTGATCGTACGGGAACCGGTTTGTGAACTTCATATAGCCGTAGGTTATACCACCTTCACATCCAAGCTTACAGCACCTGGTATTCTCAAGCGGTCACCCATCTAAGTACTGACCAGGCTCGACGCTGCTTAACTTCGGTGATCGTACTGGAACCGGTTTGTGAACTTCATATGGCAGTAGGTTATACCACCTTCACATCCAAGCTTACAGCACCTGGTATTCTCAAGCGGTCACCCATCTAAATACTGACCAAGCTCTATGCTGCTTAACTTCGGTGATCGTACGGGAACCGGTTTTTGAACATGATATGGTTGTAAACTATACCGCCCTCACATCTAAGATAACAGTACCAGATTTTCTCAAGCGGTCACCCATTTAAATACTGACTAGCCTCAAAGATGCTTAACTTCGGTGATTGTATGGGAACCGTTTTTTAACATGTCGTTGCCGTAAGCTGGAAATAGTTATTATTCCAATTATTATTCCAATAATCCAATGCAGTCGTTGTAGTCATACTTCTGTGGACCATGGATTTCTCCAGTCGCAATGGAACCTGGAGACCTTTCTCGTTGTTTCATTTATAACTCCAGGACCTAAAAACTGTTCAATTTTCTCTTTTTCTCGATTTTGATTCTCATTAAATTTCATTTTTTTTGTTTTGTTTTGTTACTGAGGGCTTCATTCTGTGTTTGCGTAATCGATAGCTGATCTGACCTACTTTAAGTGAACCCTTTCATATAGAATTAGCTTTTGATTTGAGATTATATTTTTTTATTAGTTGCTTCAATTCACAGATGTTTGCATAATTCTCAACGGGCTCGGGCACTTTGCCGTGGTTCATTGGTTAGCAAGCTTGTCTCGCTAAATCAATTACGACTGAAGGGTGATTTCAATCCTCGCTGGGTGCCCCATTCTTTCGGCCTTATGCCACATCTAACCACTAATTCTCAATAGAATATAATTCCAACCCAAGCATATTAGAACTAATTTAAGGTCTCAATTTTTGCAGTAGTTTTTGTCAACAAAAATGGAAATTTTTCTCATTATTCCTGGGTTTAAATGTCGACAGTTTAATAAAACATTCTGCAAATTCGAATTGTCACAAATAGAAATTTAACTCCATGCATCCCCCCCCCGCAAAAAAAAAATCTGGGTTTACCTTTTTAATTTTTTGTTGGTTTTGGGATATTTTCTCAATTATTTCTTCCTTTTTTAAAATCATTTTACCCCAAGGAAGGCAATAAAGCCACTAAGATGAAAGAGATAACTGAGTTTAAAAAATAAGATAATAACTACTATTAAGGAGAGAGAACCATAAAAAAAAATAAGAAAACGAAAGACAGAAAATAACGTTTAACATTCCATTTATATTTTTGATAAACGAAATTAACTGAAAAACGGGAAGCTGGAACATATTTCCACAAGCGAGAAGTGCGCTAGAAGAAACTGTTAGCATAGAATTTACGGTTACATCCAGCCTTTTCAACTGTAAAATTACGAGACCTTGGCGCCAATCTAGTACTGCGTTTAAATTCATAAACTCCAGGGACCATCAAAACAATTACCATGAAAGTATTTATAGAAAACACACGGAGAATCTACATTACGCTGGTGGGAAACTGACTGAAGGCGAGATGCCAGGTCAGGACCAATAATATTACAGGTTCTACTTTGGAGTTCACTAAGAATATATACCAGGATCTCCAGACCAGATATTAATTCACGTAAAAATCAGGTAGAAAGAATATCGTTGACTGTAGTTTGATTGATTTTCAAAATTTATTTAATACGCACTATTTACATTACTCTGACTATCATTCTCATTTTTGTTGCCATATTTATCACAACGTTTCGGCCGTAGTACGCTCCGGCCTTCTTCAGGTGGTTGGAATGTCGAAGTGAACCCTTTATTTTGCACGCTAGGGTAGACTGTTCTAGTTGCACGTGCCATGTCTAATGGATGTCAGTTATCAGTTATCTCGTGTTAATTCCCCTCTCCAAGTTCTCCACTGCATTTACCAGGTATTGAACTCGCAACTCTTTCGGTCCTGTCACTGGAGAACTTCCATTTATACAATGTAAATAGTGTACATAATACCTCATCTCAGAAATATAGACTGTTATTAAATACGCATCGTTCACAATTTGGGAGTAAAATGTAAAGATCATACAATAACAGCTATTTGCTCGAGGAATCACATTTCTGGTGTTGAAATATTATTGTAATTGTGCATCGATTTTTAACTTTTTGTTTTGAATATTCAACATTGTGCACACAAACTTTTCTATTGTACAAAACAATTTTGAATCTTCATCACGAGAAAGAGATAGATACCGGTCAGAATAGCTACACCTGAAGATTGCATTAGCTGCATGAAACTCTGAGTTATGTTATCGACGTTGGACATTATGTATATTCACTAATATATAATTATAGCTCTGTTTCAAAAAGTTGAGCACTTTATTTATAACACCAGAGGAATAAATATACTCACGTGCAAGTATTTGTGCCTGCATCTACATTTTTTATCCTACCCATTGGTATATATATATATATATATATATATATATATATATATATATATATATATATATATATATAAAGCATGATGTGTGTGTGTGTGTGTAACGAATGCACGGCCGTAAATTTCGACAGATTTGTACCAAAATTTACATGCACATGCTCCAAGTTAGAGGAAAGGCCAAGACAGACCTTGCATTTCCCAACTCCCATTGATAGTGAAAATAATCGATTTTTTCATGCTTCTACGGCAGTTTTCATGTGGCTTGAGGCCATTTTCTACTGGCCAGAGTGAGAGCCTATAGCCGGCTGCCACGAATAGGCAGGAAGATTCTATTGGCCAGCGTGAGAGCCAACAGCTAACTGAATGTAACAAATGTTATCTATCATGCATTCGTCAGAAGTGGGAAAATTTAAATCTGCATGGCACTTTACTCTAATTGGCTTATTCACTTGCTTAAACTCAACGTTGATTCTGATTCCGCAGAACTGGGTTGGGTGTGAAAAAGTATTTGTTGTTAACATTCTTTTTTCATTCGGTTTTTCCAGTTACGGTCCTTTTTTAAAGCTGATCGTTTTGTGTTCATTTTGTTTAGTTCTTTTCTCGTAACAGATTTAATGTTTAGTATAGAGCTTTGAAGAAATTCGCAGTGTGAGATAGGCAAGAAGTAAGGCATGTAGCAACATCAGCACGGCAAAGGGCACTCCTTTAAAGGCAAGGAAAGGCATAAAAATTTTATGTCAAGTCATAGCGATTGCTGTATGAGTCGTACGATTTTTTTAATCAAGCACGTGCAACGCCGGGCCATGATGCTAGTATATATATATATATATATATATATATATATATATATATATATATATATATATATATATATATGCATGTGTGTGTGTGTTTTGAACAACAAAAAATATTGAAATTTTTAGACACTCAGTGTTGTATATTAACATTTGTTGTTTCATTATTTCAATTAGGTTCCTAGACTAGTTTCGGCCAGCATGGCCATAATCAGGAGAAAAAAACCCTGCTTGTTAGTAGCAGTGAACTACAGGAGTGACTGACTGTCTCTGAAGAAAGTGAACATTTTTTGTAGTTTTCATTTGATTTTTATCGTTAATTTTGGTCAGTCCTTGTGTTGGTCAAACGGCCTCTTTCAAATTGTTTTTAAGATAAAGGCTGGGAGATTCCGAAGTCTCAGAATACCCACCTTGGCCATTATGACAGTCTTATTGGTTTCTGGGAATTAGATGTGTGTGTTAAGTGTATGTTATCTTTTAGTATTTGGGAGTGTGTGTGATGTGTGTATGTGTATAAATTTGGGATAGTGTGTGTATATACTGATGAACTCAACACCTCTGCACGCATGTCCGTATTGTGTGGAAGAGAAATGTCGGTAGGGTTTGAATGTTTATGAAATGGACAGTATATTTGGGGGTGAGTAAGAATGAAAATGCCACATAGACTCTTACATAGACACATCTAATTATTTATTTCAAGTCATCGTCGTTTTGAATATAATGGTTGATAACAGCAGATAATTCCTTCTTTGCTAGAAAGTATATCTAGAACACCACTCAACTTCGTCGGTGTTTAACAAACATAAACGTGCCTGATCAGGTGACTACAACAGGGACTGGCGAGCTGTTTAAGTAGACAGGCATACACAGATGCGAGCGGTTAGCCATTATTATTATTATTATTATATATTTAAACGAAGAAAAAATCGTTCTGTTTTACAAACCAGTGATGCGAATATATTTCTATTTAAAGACAGAATGTACTGATACTTACATGTCAATAAAGAGAGACGATCATAGATTGAAACAGGTGTATCATATATATATATATATATATATATATATATATATATATATATATATATATATGAACCGAAAGGCAAAGCTATAACCCGAGCTTCATTGTTCCAGAACCAAGTAAGATGTGAGATTTAGTCGGATTAAGAGATATCTCGTGTTACAGTAATTCATTTGAACAGCCAAATCTCAGGTAAACTGATTCCATTTTCCTCGTATATATATATAAAATAAAATTATAGAAATACAGACGTGTTTTTTTTTTCATCGCATGTTGATCGGATAAAAAGAATATCGGACTACAGGACTTGTAACTGTTGAATGAAAGACAAAGACATTCAAAAGGCAAATACATTTTGTTCAAATATTTTGACGATTAAAATTCGTTTTCACAGCTTATCAACCCTTTGTAGGTTATTTAAAACCAGAAAATACTCTTAGATTATAAAAACATTTTGAGGGGGAGGGGGATATTAATGGTTTAATGATAACACTCATACTATTTAACCTATAGCTGGGGTAGAACAGGGGAATGAATACCTAATCAGAATTTGATGAACAAACCAGAAATTATAATGTAGATATAAGGTGGAGGACAACTTTAATATTACAATCAATATATAAACTTATCCCTCACTTTGTGACCACGGTTTTGTAAGCCGATTATCTTGTAAATAAATCTAAAAGACATGCCTGTGTAGCTAAACAGTATTTCATTGATTGATTCGTTTTCTACGGCTTATCAACAAAGAAATTATGTGTGGTTATAAAGTGGGGGATCAATTCTATATTACAATCAATAAATAAACTGATCCCTCATTTTGTGGCCACGGTAGTTTCTATCCATTTCTATTCCAGAGAATGTAAATAAATCTAAAAGACATGCCTGTATAGCTAATCAGTACTTCATTGGTTGATTGATTCGTTTTCTACGCCTTATCAACAAACAAGAAATTATAATGTAGATATAAAGTGGGGGATCAATTCTACATTACAATCAATATATAAACTGATCCCTCACTTTGTGGTCACGGTAGTTTCTATTCATTTCTATTCCAGAGAATGTAAATAAATCTAAAAGACATGACTATGTGGCTAATCAGTATTTCATTGATTGGTTGATTTGTTTTCTACTGCTTATCAATTTTGCAGGTTTATAAAGTTAGAACTTATTTTTAGATTGACAGAATTTTAATTTTTGACGATAATAGCGAAGTAATTGTACAAGTCTGACAGTTTAACCCATAGAGGGGAAGAACAGGTCAATTCATAATTTCCCCAAGGGTATTTGAGCATGAGTGAATATAACAATCATCTTCTCCTCAGGTGTATACCGATCTAGGTAACCTAGATGGAATTTCTGAACTGATCCCTTTATTCATTCTACGGGGGTACACTGTTCTCGTTCCACTGCCCATGACTTTACTGAGACCAATCTCTCTTAAGCTCAAACAAAAACGATTACAGTTTGCCGGCCATTGCCATCGAGCGAGCAGGGAAGTCGTCTTATCCTTACACCTATGGCATCCTTCTGGGAGTGTCTTCTCACGAAAATCGACTTTTCCCAGACACCATAGCTCGGGACTCAGGGTTGGATGTTGGGGAGCTGGGGACAGAATTAGGGAGGTTGAAGGATGATCATAATGAATGTTTAACAATCTGAAATGTACAATAGACGAAGAAAAATACAGACGGGAACGGACTCATTTTGCTATGTTGCTTGGTTTTAAATAGTTTAATATTTACCGTAACGTAAGAGAGAAAGATATATATATATATATATATATATATATATATATATATATATATATATATATATATATATATATTTTTGTCATCCACAGACAGACTGTTTCGCTGTTTCACAGCCCATCAGTGTGGCTATATATAAATATATATATATATATATATATATATATATATATATATATATATATGTGTGTGTGTGTGTGTGTGTGTGTGTGTGTGTAGAGAGAGAGAGAGAGGGGGAGAGAGTGAGAGAGAGTGAGAGAGTGATCTTTCGAATAAAAAAGGTTAATCGTCCGAAAAGTTCAATGAATAACAAGTGCTAAACATTTTAAATAAATTAAATTAACTAAAGACGTATGTAACTATTTTTATAAAATAGTATGTATATCTGTCCACTCGTATTTGAGGATACCCGTATATTAGGGCGGCAAGCCAATCCTTATTGCAGACACTTCCTCAGGCGCATTTGTGTTTGCTCGACATCCACAGAGCCCACTTGTATTTTATACTGCAACTATGCTGAGCAGACCTTAGTTACAGTTTCAGGGAAAGAGCGTGTTGTTAGGAAGAATAATACGCTTTAGCCTTCCAATAACAGGACACCGATACTAATATTGGCACTAGTGTAGCCACTTATACACTAATACCGAATGAGGACACAGAAAGACGAAATACAGACAAGACATTTAATAAAGCAAACAAATTATATACACATATTAAAAAGGTTTACATGTCCCAAACACAAGATTGTTCATATAGTCCAAAGGACCGAGGGTGTTTAACGAGAACAGAGAAATGCCAAACAAACTTTAGGGCCGTTGACTGTCCATTGATGAGTTAACAGGACTTACTTCTTTCTCCACGCTAGGCTGGGTACCAGCAGACCAATTTCCACGTGTGTGTACTCCGGTGGTCGCAAGTAAAAAAGGGCAGAGCTTCCTAAAAACGGAAGTGACGGAAGGGAAGAAGGGACAGGAGTGTTGTCGTCTCTAAGGGGCTGAACTTCCGTTACCCCGACCCAAGGGAAACAACTGTGGTCTCCCTACAGTGTTATCTAGCGTGATCAACAATTTGAACAAGGTTAGCACGCTCAAGGCCTCATGCACGATGAATTATGACTTCGTGCTAGCACAGCTATCAACAGCACCCATGGGTTCCGTCTGCCCAATTTCACTGAGAAGGCTTAGATCAACCCGTGGAATGGTTTTCAGGCACTTTCCAAAGGTGCCGCACGCTGGGATTGAACCTTTCCTGACAAATCGACCATGTTGAGATTCGACATCAGAGACGCTACATGGTTTCAGTGAGAAAATGAAGGAAAGAACGAATAGAAGATAGACTTACTTAATGTCCTTGCCAAAACCTTATAAATAACCGACTATTCTTATTTGAACGCGAGAAAACACGCAAAGGACATATCAGAGAGGCTATTTGGTTTCAGTGAGAAAATCATAAAATGAAAAAAAAAACAAACAAAGAATCGAAGAAAGAAAAGAAAGATAGATGTGTTTAACGTCTGGTTCAGTGAAATGGAAAACATTGTGAATTTCGAATCTTTTTATTTGTACCCACTTCTTAAAATAACGACCAGCATTCACATTTATGATTGTCATTGCAATATTTTGTTAAAGATGTTAAGCTCAAATATTTATCGATGTGCTAGGGGAATTTCTACGGTTATTTTATTGTCTATACAGGCATTACCGCTCTGGGTCAGCTTGGATCTGTGAACAAAAGCGACTAAGAGGTGGTTCGACATATCTCAAAACCTCACTATCACAGCACTTGTAGTTTGTCG
>OZ038518.1:21374137-21384137 GCA_964036315.1 Acanthosepion esculentum | reverse complement strand
TAATAAGAACTGTTGTTCCTCTTGTATGTTATTAGTAGCTATTGAATTATAAAAGTCCGCGTGACAGAGTTTTTCCAATACAGAGTTTTTCCAAGCGTAGCTTAGATGTGGAACAAAGCCGAAAGTACGCCCCCGTGATGACCGAACTCACGACTAAATCGTAATTGTTCGAACGAGACAAGCTTGCTAACTATTACACCGCCTCGAGGTGCCCAAAGAGGAGAGCAATATATGCACTGGAAAATGTGCAAATTTTACAGGAAGCAAATCAATTAGAACTGTCTTACAAAACTACAATAATCGGTCTTCAAAGATATGTGGAATCCACAGAAGAAAGGATTATGATCTGTGTCAAAGTATATGAAAGAAATAAGAAACTTTATTCAGTAATAAAGAAAGCCAAAAAATTCAGAAGATAATTTCAACTGATTCAATGAGTGCAAATATACCATAATACACCTGCAGCAGTAAAGAACCTAAAAAAGAAAGCAAATACAATGTAACAAGAATAAAAGCGATGGTAAGTCAAGTACTATATCCGTACCAAACAAGCCGATGTAGACTAACCCCCTTACTCATCGTTGTTACTTAGTGCAGAATCAAAAGCTAAGGTTTTATTCTTGATGCACAGGACCAATGTTTGCTAACTAGAATTTGCCAATTCACATAATGAAAATGCAGATTCTGTGATAAATATCCAGAAAAAACTGACCATCTTGCATCAGATTGCGCGGTATTGGCACCCATTGAATATAAAACTCGGCATGACAGAGTGAGCTAATATCTGCACTGGCAAATCTGCAACTTTTACGGGATGGAAATTGTTAGACACTGGTTACTGAGATTGGATGCGTAACAATATTATGTGACTTTCCAATACACACAGACAGAACAATCAAAATTAATTGCCTAGACATCGTGATCAAGGACTATAGAAACAGAATGTACTTTCCTATTGATATGGTAGTTCCTGCAGATTGTAATATGTCTTAAAAAGAATTATCAAAATGCAGGGATCTTGAATTGAAAATCTACAAAATGTGGCACATTTTTTCTTGTCTAATTCCATCCTTCAAATTTTCATATCAACCATTCGTCTTTGCATGGAATACTGCTGCCATACATAGAGTCTGGTGTTCCTGCTGTTCATCTCGAGGTCCGAGAAAAGATCCAGAGACGGATATGCAACGTGCTTGGTCCTGATCTGGCATCTCATGCTCTGGCTTCCCTCTGTTTTTCTACAACTAAATTCATGGCAACTGCTCCGACGAGCTACTTTCACTGCTACCCAAACTGCATGAAGTTAAACGTACTACTAGGTTGGCATCTATCCTTTTACTGTCGAAATGGCTAAATTAGCCGTCTCTTCTTCTCCAGCAGCTTCTTATCTCGCACCTCCCGTCAGTGGAACTTTCTTACTATCAAGTGCTTCCCTGATAGCTATAATTTTCAAATATTATAATGTAATTGTACAAATCGTGTGAAAGCAAAATTATCTATTTGTTAGATTAGGCTTTCAACCGTTGTATCATAGAAATGAATAAAGATATCTTACTGGAATACTCCGAGGTTTTTATAACACTATTCGGTTCTACTCTGAGGAATAAGTATGTATAATTACTCTCCAAGCTTAATAGAAGAATCGTGAAGAAGTCGATCATGAACGAAAATGAAATGTTTATCATTAATTAATCATAGCTAAGGATCGGAAGCTCATGAAGTATTGAAATAAAGTCCAACTATATATATATATATATATATATATATATATATATATATATATATATTATTCCAGAATCACATTATTTAAGATGATCTTCGCCCTCTCTAATCTTTTAACTTTCTGTCTTGGAGTAACAAGGTGCCTCACACGTTTCACGTAGGATTATATTTTAAAGTCTTTTTTCACTGCTCGGCATAGCTGAAAATTCTCTCTCACAAGCCAAACGTCTTATGAAATGAGTTGGATCTTTTCTAATTGATCTCTTTAGCTTTAAGTTGAAATGATGATCCCTCTTCCTATGGTGACCTCCTGATTCAGTTTTCTCTCTAATGTGCCCTGTATTTTAAACGTATTCCCTGTTCTCTTGATGGTTCTTGAATGGGCTTTGAAGATGGAAGCCAGAGTATGTATGTTGGTACCATTACTGAAGGTGTGAATGATATTTTTCCTCTCACCATTGCTCATTTAGGAAGACAGTGGGTCTGACACAAAACGATTTTAACCTGTTCTTTTTTCTAGCTGAATAACTCAAAGGGTTTTTCAGTTATTCTTACGACACATGGTATCGTGATGGCTCAACGTCTTTTCTGAAAGCCTGGAAAATAGAAACTCAATTAGTTTAGTGGCTTTTAGATATTAAACATTTTGCAGGATCGATAATTATGATGTTACACGATTTGGACATTATTGCTGTCACACCCTGTATTTATACACACACACATATATATATATATCTGTGTGTGTGTGTGTGTGTGTGTATGTGTGTGTGTGTGTGTGTATACAAGACAACCCCTCCCGACTGGTTCTTCCGGCGTTTATATAGCTAAAGAAAAAAAGGAAAGAAAACGTAAAAGAAAAAACCTGTCTTTTTTTAACAACGGTTTCAAAAATGAAAGTTACGCATAAAATATGGAACTAATGTATAAATAAATAACAAAAGCAACAAACCCCAGTGACAGAAGCAATATTGGGACGTTAGTAAAAAAAAAATAATGAGTGAAGGTATTTTATTTTGCTTGGAATATTTCCCAACTTGAATCTCGAAATGCGAAAGGATAAAATAAAACACCTCGTTCTACAAAATGAACGAAGAATATACAAAATGGCGAGAGAAAAAATCCAGAAATATATATTTTGAAGCGTTTAATGAGAAATTCATACTGAAAACATATAAAACTAACAATATTTCTGAGTTTTTTTTTATTTATATATTTATTGCGTTTCCTATAAATCATTCAAAGATATTTGAACGTATCTTTTCATATTCACTATTTTTTAATTATTTATTTCCGAAGTTCTCTCCCCTGACCACTTCATCGACGACAGTTTTTCAAGAACGTCTTTATGAGACAAACAAAAAAACAGAAATAAAAAAACGAGTAAATGTCAATGTGCGATATGTTCAAGTAAATTTTGATTTATTATCAAAATTAAGGAGATGTGATGAACATGACCATCAATCACAATTTGTGGATTCCTTAACCAACCGGGATTAAGAAGGGGCATTATCGACTGGGATGTCGGGAAAAGAGAAAGCGAAAAGAAATGGCGGACGTTCGATAAAAATTGGAATATAAAAAAATGGTAGAGAGTTAGAGAGATTGACAAGAGAAATGCGAAAGTGTTTAAGAAAAATGAAACAAAAAAAATCGAAAGCTTTTCTTTTATTCGTATGAAACTGTCTTCCGGTTTCTTGTCAACGAAGATTTCCCTGAATTTGAATGCAACGTCAATCGCCACCTTTTTTTCCTTGAACCTTGCGTTGCCCTTTCGTCGAAAATACGTTTTCTCAGTTTGCTTCACTTTGAGTCACTCTCTTGCGTCATAGTGGCTTTATCGCCTTGCTTGACGTGAAATGATTAATAAGGCAAAGAAATTGAGAAGTAAAAAAGAGAAGGATTAAGAAGAATAAAGGAGTAGAAAGGAAGTGAAAAGGACAGGAAAAAAGAGAAAAGGGTAATATCAGATAGAAGTGAAAGAAAGTAAAAGAAAGAGAAATACTTGAATGTGAAGGAAGAGAAGAAGTGAAAAAATGACGGAAAAGGTAAAAGCGAAGAACAAAAAAGTAAAGAATAAGAGCATGGAGAAAGAAAGAAAGAAAGAAAGAAAGAAAAGAAAGAAAGGAAAGAAAAGAAAGAAAGAAAAGAAAAGAAAAGAAAAGAAAGAAAGATAGAACGAAAAAAGCTAAGAAAATAGAAAGAAAGAAAGAAAGAAAGAAAGAAAGAAAAGAAAGAAAAGAAAAAAGAAAGAAAAGAAAAGAAAAGAAAGAAAAGAAAGAAAGAAAAAATAAGGAAAGAAAGAACGTAAAGAAGAAAGATAAGAAGAAAAAAGCAAAAAGAAAGAAATGAAGAACGAAATAATGACAGGGAAAATAAAGAAAGAAAGAAAAAAGAAAAAAGAAAGAAAGAAAGTAAAGAAAGAAAGATAGAACGAAAAAAGCTAAGAAAATAGAAAGAAAGAAAGAAAGAAAGAAAAGAAAAAAGAAAGAAAAGAAAAGAAAGAAAGAAAGCAAAAATAAAAAAGAAAGAACGTAAGGAAGAAAGATGAGAAGAAAAAAGGAAAAAGAAAGAAAGGAAGAACGAAATAAAGAAAGGGAAAATAAAGAAAGAAAGAAAAAAGAAAGAAAGAAAGAAAAGAAAAGAAAAGAAAAGAAAAGAAAAAACAGAAAAGAAAAAAGAAAAGAAAAGAAAAGAAAGATAGAACGAAAAAATCTAAGAAAATAGAAAGAAAGAAAGAAAGAAAGAAAGAAAAGAAAGAAAAGAAAAAAGAAAGAAAAGAAAAGAAAAGAAAGAAAAGAAAGAAAGAAAAAATAAGGAAAGAAAGAACGTAAAGAAGAAAGATAAGAAGAAAAAAGGAAAAAGAAAGAAATGAAGAACGAAATAATGACAGGGAAAATAAAGAAAGAAAGAAAAAAGAAAAAAGAAAGAAAGAAAGAAAAGAAAGAAAGATAGAACGAAAAAAGCTAAGAAAATAGAAAGAAAGAAAGAAAGAAAAGAAAAAAGAAAGAAAAGAAAAGAAAGAAAGAAAGAAAGCAGAAATAAAAAAGAAAGAACGTAAGGAAGAAAGATGAGAAGAAAAAAGGAAAAAGAAAGAAAGGAAGAACGAAATAAAGAAAGGGAAAACAAAGAAAGAAAGAAAAAAGAAAGAAAGAAAGAAAGAAAAGAAAAGAAAAAACAGAAAATAAAAAAAGAAAAGAAAGATAGAACGAAAAAAGCTAAGAAAATAGAAAGAAAGAAAGAAAAGAAAAAAGAAAGAAAAGAAAAGAAAGAAATAAAGAAAGAAAAAAGAAAGAACGTAAGGAAGAAAGAAGAGAAGAAAAAAGGAAAAAGAAAGAAAGGAAGAACGAAATAAAGAAAGGGAAAATAAAGAAAGAAAGAAAAAAGAAAGAAAGGGTATGAAGCAGGCAAAAGTTATTGTGAGACAACAGCGGTGGGGCAGAAAAAACGTCTCTCTCTCTCTCTCTCTCTCTCTCTCTCTCTCTCTCTCTCTCTCTCTATATATATATATATATATATATATATATATATATATATATATATATAGGCAGCATATTTCCATTCAAGTGTGTTTGCTTAAATAATTTAGACGTATTATGTCTATTTTATTTTTAATCCATTCAAGTCCACGAATTCATTTCTTGGTTGCTGTAGAAAATTGATCAAGAAAAATTCCAATTTTTTTCTCAAATAATTTTTATTTTTCCAAGAAAAAATAAATTGAATTTACGCTGTTAACGCATAAAACATCCATAGATATTCAAACACTTAAGATGAAATATGCCATCCTACTCAAACATTAAGGCCGGTAAATGTAATTAATACTGTTTATTTAAAAACAGAACGTTTACTTAAATAAATTTTATCTATTAAAGTAACGTATAAACAGAAAATATATTGAATAGTTTTTGGACTTAATCCATTTCGTTATATGTTGTCATTGTTTACGTTAAGTTACGTTTCGTGAGCAGATAATATTGATCGAGAAAAATCGCCGTAGATCGTATATATAAACAGTAATTTTGAGTTTGCTAAGCAGCCGCTTCTCTGTAACTAAATGGTATAGCACAGCAGATCAATGACAGTTTCCGTATAGGAATACAGTTTCGATTCCTGTTGGAGAAAGCATAATTTCTAAGAGATTTCTCAAACATTCAGAGCGGTAAATGTAATTAATATTGTTTAATTAAAACCAGAGCATTTACTTAAATAAATTGTATCTATAAAAATAACGTATAAACAGAAAATACACACATACGCATATATATATATATATATATATATATATATATATGACAGGATATACATTGGGTCAACGAAGAATAAATTTAAAATTAGATGGAGACAACAGAAGAGCTCCTTCAACAATATCCAAAATAGAAATCAGACATCTCTATCCCAATACTACTGGCATTTAAAAGAAACGAATAAAACACCGAAAGTAAAATGGAAAATAATAAATAGAACAAGAACTTGTAAAACCTGGGACGACCCATGCCCTTTATGCCTACATGAAAAACTACACATCATTAAGTTTCTAAATAATGAAAAGTTATTAAACCACAGACATGAGTTAACGGTTTTTTGCCGACATCAACAAATTTTCGCATTAAATAATTTACCAAAAAAATAAATAAAAAAACAACATATAAACAAATAAATTCTATAGTTTAATAAAAGCCTTAAAAGCACAGCCCAATCATTAAATAGAAAAACCCTTTGTGGAGTCGTAAAAAAACAAATTGTAATCCATTTCAACACGTTTGTAAAAGAAAATAGCCATTTGAATAAACAAATAAATAAAGAGATTAATAGATAGATAATAATGAAACAGAATCCTCTCGACGCTTAACGACCTGCCGCAAGGCCATAAAATACCTCTTTAGACCAACTAGACGGCGACCGCTACTATCAGACTTGAAATAGGGACCCTAACATAACCTGACATAAACTTTACTTTCTGAAGGGGACTGGTCTGTAGATAAAAATTAACTCTTAACTCCTCGACCACCTAACCAATATGGCCGACTCTAGCCGTTTCCATAGTAACTAATGTTGCAAGAGACCATACTTATAAACACGTTCAAACCACAAGATAGCTTATTCCCAAATTCTCGCTTGACGATGAAGCGAGACCAGACACCTTAATTCAAGTTAATTTCAAAAATTATATTGAGGGTCTCGGCTCTCGCTTTTGAAACATGAGAACACTTATGTAGCGAAGGAATCATATTTTTTTTTAAATATTATAATATATATATATATATATATATATATATATATATATATATATATATATAGGACAATTATCAATCAACTTGATGCTTTCCATAAACGCGGTTTTTGCTCAATATGCGGTTATACACTGCAAAAGAAAATCTGTAACGCTCTTCTTTTCATCAAATGCGGCGGCGGTTGTGTTGAATCCATTCTGATGCAATCACACAGATAAGATAGATTGGTCATGTCATCAGAATGAGTGATGATCGGGTGCCGAAAATCCTCATGTATAGCCAACTTTTTCATGGTAAGCGTAATGTAATCCGTCCTTGGTTACGCTTCAAATCATAAACTTAAAAAACAATTTAATTATTGCAAACATCCCTATAGAGGAATTCGAATTTGCTGTTGTAAACCGAGAAAAACTGGAGAAATGCATGCTCCCGAGGTATAACTAACTTTGTAAAGAATCGCCTCAAACATCTGAAAGAATGAAGAACCAACACTAAACCTCGGGCTAATACATCAGCCCATATGACGGTCAACCCTTCAGCATTATTTTAACTATTTTTCAAAAGTACAAAAGTAAAACTAAATTTTATTTAGTACCAAACAACACTTCTTGAAACATCAAGTAAATATTCAAAGTTCTGTACATTTTCACAATATATTATACAAAACATTTTAACTAATTCACAAGAACATTTCTTCTAAAAGAACAAACTCCGTTCATTGTGAGACCTGATAAAAAAATTATATCTTTCAACAGTTACAAATAATTAATATTCTAGTTAAGGGTAAGCAACTCTTATTTTTGTATCGTGAAATTTCTGTACTAAAAGACATTGTTGGGATTGCTATGAGTTTCAATTTGTTATCAGAAGGTTTTAATATTAAGATGGTTAGTTTACGGGCATGTTCACCATATTAATCCACAACAATATAGAATATAGGCATTCAAAACGAATCAATCACAAGGCAATTGAATAAGAAACAACGGTAATTAAGGTTTCAATAAAAAACAACAGACATTTATGTGCAATTAATATACAATTAGAAAACTTGTGGTTTGATAATGCAAGAATTGACCATGTATAAATTGGGTGTCTTATTGATTTACAGTTCAAAATTGTTCATGTGTTAAAGAACTGATCAAATAGAGTAAAATGGAAAATATTACTTATACAGAAATCTGTGTAGTTTCTGTGCGTGAATAAAATAGAGTGTAAATGTCTTAATTTTCTAGAACTGTTTACCTTGGATTGTTTTGTGTTTATCTTTTGTTAAATACAATTTCTATTTTAGTAGTGTGTAAGAACACTTTTCTTAGAAAGTTGTAAGTGAATTTTGAGAGAATAATGTTGGTGTTTGAGTCAGCAGTTGACGCGCGAAAAGTTTCTTAAGTCAAAATAGTGACACGCGTGGATTCGTGTGGCATCTCTCTGAAGCTAATTGACTAACTGGTGAATTTTGGTCGAAATGGTCCTTTTTATTTGTTTTGGGAATTCAAAATAGGCTCCAGGGAACTAGGCGCGAAAACAGGTTTTCTACAACTGTTACACATTTTGGTGTTGTCTCAACCAATAAAAATTCGAGATTTGCAATGTGAGGTGTCGGTTGGTTAAAACTGATTCTGATGAAAGAGTGTATTTTATCTCGGGGGTGAGTAGAAAATATGGACGATTCTATCAAGCCCATATGACGGTCAACCCTTCAGTATGTCCCTCGTGTGGACTTGTTTGCAAATCCCGTGAAGGATTGTTGTTTCATCCGAAACATAAACATAAAAAATTGAACTGAAAGACACTCATACGTCGAAAACGAAGGGAGAGTCCATGCATCACATATATATATATATATATATATATATATATATATATGTGTGTGTGTGTGTGTGTGTGTGTGTGTGTGTGTGTGTGTGTGTGTGTGCGTGTATCGGTTCCTGTCGGAGAACGCATATTCACTACGAATTTTCTCGAAAATTCAGGCAGGTAAATGTAATTGATACTGTTTAAATAAAAACAGAGCATTTACTTAAATAAATTGTAAAAATGACGTATAAACAGAACACACACATACACACACACACACACACACACACACACACACACACATATATATATATATATATATATATATATATATATATATAGAGAGAGAGAGAGAGAGAGAAAGATATTCTGAAGCAGCTTAAAATAGATAAAAATGATTCTGGTAATCATGATCACAGATAGCGAAAGAGATGGCGATCCGACGCAGCAAGTGGTTAGATAGATGCGCTTCGAGAAACGAGACGGCTTTCTACCCAAGCAGATATCAACCAGCACAAAATGGAATCACATTTGGAACGACTTAGATGAATCTCATATTTCACTTAAATGTTTACATGATATGTAAATTTCAGTGATACCCACGGCAATTTGCTTCATACGCCACACAATATCTGCTGACAACTTAATCTGATGTTGATTTTCTTTTTAATTCTCACTATCATATCCATTTCAGTCTAATGCCAATGCTTAGACACGTGGAGCCGGTTTGTTTGGCTTGGAATTATTCATTTCTGACCACCGTAGGCAATTTTGCCGAGGTTGAGTGGGAAGGTTACGATTTTGAAGAGAGTGTTTATCAAAATGCGCATGCGTGTTTACATGAAACTGAAACGCATGAATTATACATATATATATATATATATATATAGAGGATAGATTTTAAAAAAAGGCGTTGATGTTGATGTGGATTAGCGCATCATAGGACGGGAGTCAAATTTCTGTCGGGGAACGTCTGCTTCGTTTCGCATATATTCAAGAGAGATAGATAGATGGGTACGAATAAAATGAGAATAGATAGATAGATAGATAGATAGATAGATAGATAGATACATACATACATACATACATACATGCATACATACATACATAGAGATATAGATACATATATGCATGCATAGATACTAACAGAAATAAAATAGATAAAATATATACTAACAGAATAAGAGGTAGATATATATTAACAAAGAAGAAATAGATAGATAGATAGATAGATAGATTGATTGATTGAC
>OZ038518.1:21366637-21369137 GCA_964036315.1 Acanthosepion esculentum | reverse complement strand
CTTTCTTTCTTTCTTTCTTTTTATGTGTCATGTCCCTTCAGGACGTAGGAGATCGTGCCTCTCCACTTCTCCCTATCCCCTGTAGCTCTCATTAAGTTTGTCCCTTTGCTACTTCCTCCAGGCCATGCTCTGTCATCCACTTGCTTTAGCCCCTTAGGTATATCCTGCCTTCATTTCCATCTATTCGCCCTGTGTGTATCAGATTCTCCAAGCCTTCTTTTCTCATTACTTGTCCGAGAAATTTCAGCTGCCTCGACCTAATGTTAAGTATATTATTCTTACTTCTTTGCACCCTCTCCAAAACCTCATCATTGCTCACGCGCTCGTTTCATGTTATCGTTATACCTCCGTTGCCTCAAAACTCTTTGAGGAGACCGTCAAACATTCGCTGCCGTAAAGGAGGACAGATGTCATGTAGCAACTCAATACTCTTTTCTTTGTTACCAAAGAAATCCTCCTGTCTCGTCACAGTCTGTTTAGCTTTTGGAATGCGTCTTTGGCCGTCACAATACGTCTTCGGATCTCAGCTTCGCACTTGACGTTCTCTGTCAAAATACTTCCCAGATATATAAATTTCCGCACCTGCTTGATTTTAATGTTCCTGATCTGTAAATCGCATTTCGGGTTCATCCTTTTACTAATGACCATGCATTGTGTCTTTTTATAATTTATGCTTAGTCTTTTCTTCTCACTCTTCGTCGCTACCTTCTGTAGAAGGTTTTGTACTTACTTTTTCGTATCTGCTATCAGTACTGTGACACCTGTATATACGATGGTCATTCAATAAATAAGTTGAATTTTTCGGTATAAGGACTTCTAATACAGATAGAAGCTTACTTCTTTTTATTTTTTATTTTTTTGTTTTACTTCTTTTTCACATGGATTTAATTTCTTTTGCAGATTTAAAAAAAAAAATTGAGAGTTTTGGAAATTAACAAAGATGGCTGACCAAGAAGCATGGTCCAGGATTGAACAGCGGTCAGTTATCAAGTTTTTGGTTGCTGAAGGGTGCAAACCAGTTGAAATTCATAGGATAATGTCAACTGTGTATGGTGCCACATGTTTCAGCCAAAAAATGTCTACAAGTGGGCTAAATTGTTTAAAGAAGGACGGAGCAGTGTTGAGGATGAAGACAGGCCTGGGAGGCCTACAGAAGTGAGGTCACGAAGTTTAAAAGTGACGATGAAGTCCAAAGATGGGAAAAGTGTGTGACCCTGCTGCTAGACTACGTTGAAATAAAAGAAGTAAGCTTCCATCTGTATTAGAATACCTTATACCGAAAGATTCACCTTATGTATTGAATGAACCTCGTATATATATATATATATTTCTCGCTCAAATTATCTCAAATTTTAGCAATGTGCTTAAAACATAAGTTTATGAGAATCTACGAGAAAGATGGATCAGTCGTGTCAGCAATAATGACCATCTGATGTGGAAATGGCTCCCGCGTTCACCTGGTTTGATATCTTGTGATTTTCTTCCTATTTAGCTATTAGGTCTATATCACCTTCATCGTACAAGCTTTGAGGAAGTTCAGCAGAGAATCACTGAGGCGCTGCAGAATGTTACACAAGACATACTACGGCTTGTTTGGCAGGAGCTGGACTACCGAATTGTCGTGTCACAGATGGTGGCCATATTAAGCATCTGTGAAGCTGTTTGAAATAGGTTATATAATCAATAACTTTGAATATCTTGTCCGAATTTTGATAAATATCTTATTATTCAACGTGAAGTCTATTCAATTTCGATTGCCATGAATTTACACAGGTATTTACATTTTAAAGGATTTATATATATATATATATATATATATATATATATATATATATATATATATATATATATATATATATATACAGAAATATAGTCTTAAAGTGTGCTATATTTATAGGGGTAAAGTGCTCAATATCAGAGATAGAGCGTGTGTAAATATAAAAGTGTACATGGAAGTCAGCACTTAGGGGCGACAGTCTGTTTCATGTCGAGTCGCCTGACGATTGCACTAGCATGAAACAGACTGTCGCCCCTAAGTGCTGACTTTTATTTATATATATATATATATATATATATATATATATATATATTACGCGAATCATTCATACGAAAAGCAAATAATGAATATGAATGATTCGCGTAATATAAATTGAACCCGCACCACATAATTGATATATATATATATGTGTTTGTGTGTGTTTGTGTGTGTGTGTCTCTGTGTATATATTAAAAAAACTTTAACTAACATTTAATTAAATTCCTTAGACTGTTTAAACATTCAACTTATATCAAACATTATAATATTTATGAACTCTAAAAGTAAAGCAAAAAACAGCGTCCATTCCAAAGAAAGTTAATGACACTTTATCACAACTTCTTTCTCTCTCTTTCTCTTTATACCTTATAACTTCTTTCTCTCTCTTTCTCTTTATACCTTTTTGTCCTATCCCCCTCCCATATCAATATATAACATCCGTTAACAGATTTAATGTGTCAATGT
>OZ038518.1:21341637-21361637 GCA_964036315.1 Acanthosepion esculentum | reverse complement strand
CTTTTCTTCCCTTTCTTTCTTTCTTTCTTTCTATTTTTACATCTCTTTTTTTCTTTTTTCCTTTTTATTGGACTTCTTTCATTCCCGAGCCTTCTCTTCCCATCCACTCATTTTCCTTCATTATTTTTCTCTCTCTTTCTCATTCCTTTAATCTTTCCTTTATTGATTTCCATTCATTTCTTTTATTTCCGAGTTCTTGCAAAATCATTTTTTACCTTCTAACTTTACTTCTTTAATTTTGTTTACTTCTACTTGTTTATTCCTTTATTCCTTTTGCTCCTTTTATTCCTTTATTCTTTAATTCCTTTACTCTTTTATTCCTTTTATTCTTTGTCCCTTTCATTCTTTTATTCCTTTATTCTTTTATTCCTTTTATTCTTTTATTCCTTTCATTCTTTTATTCCTTTATTCTTTTATTCCTTTTATTCTTTTATTCCTTTATTCTTTTCCTAATTTTATTCTTTTATTCCTTTATTGTTTTATTACTTTATTGTTTTATTCCTTTTATTCTTTTTTCCTTTTATTCTTTTATTTTTTATTCCTTTATTCTTTTTCTACTTTTATTATTTTATTCCTTTATTCTTTTATTCCTTTTATTCTTTTATTCCTTTATTCTTTTATTCTTTTATTCTTTTTCTTCTTTATTTATTTTCTTCTTTTTCTTCTTTTATTCCTTTCATTCTTTTATTCCTTTATTCTTTTATTCCTTTTATTCTTTTATTCCTTTATTCTTTTCCTAATTTTATTCTTTTATTCCTTTATTGTTTTATTACTTTATTGTTTTATTCCTTTTATTCTTTTTTCCTTTTATTCTTTTATTTTTTATTTTTTATTCCTTTATTCTTTTTCTACTTTTATTATTTTATTCCTTTATTCTTTTATTCCTTTTATTCTTTTATTCCTTTATTCTTTTATTCTTTTTCTTCTTTATTTATTTTCTTCTTTTTCTTCTTTTATTCCTTTATTCTTTTATTCCTTTATTCTTTAGTTATTGGTTTATTGACGGAATTTAAACATTATTCAGCATTTATTCCTCTTTATGCTCATGTACATGGAAATCAATTTTTCAATGCACATGTAATTATCACAGTGCATACGTATCTATCTAGCTCTCACAATATATATATATATATATATATATATATATATATATACATATATATATATATATCAATTTTTTCATCTCTCTCTCTCTCTATCGATCTATCGATTTATCTATGTGACTATTTTGATATCTATCTATATATATCTCAGTCTGTTCACTTTCTATCTATATCAGTCATATCTCTCTCTCTCTCTCTCCATATATATATATATATATATATATATACATGTGTCGTGGGTGCGCGTGCACGCGTATAATGGAATTACCAATATGTGAAATAATATTTTACGTATCGCGTTTCTACCTTCAAAATGACAGCATCAGAAATTTATATGCATAACCAGAGGATGCAATTATAAACGAAGAACATCTACTAAATGATAAATTGCCAGGATGGCTGAAGATGAAGTGACGCTAATGTTGAAAGGTTAATAAAAATTAAATTCTAATTGAAATTAAATTTGAAATTTAAATTAAATTTGAAATTAAAATAGATATCATTAATTTTTCTCATTATATATTAAATATCCCTGTGCGGCGGAAGAGGATAGCAGGTGCGGCGAAATGATTGAAAGACGATCAAGGATTTAGAAAGAATTTTTTTAAAAATTCGCATGCCAATAATAATTATAATTTCAAAAAAATTATATATTATTATGGATTAATTGTAATTGCATGCATGAGTCCACGTATGAATAATTATAAATAATTATTGACTGATTTTATCATTGTGACATCTTTTGCATTATAACATGAAATACGTATAAATTAACTAGGATCTGCAAATTGGAAGAGAGAGTTATCAATAATTATGTTCTGACTCGACTCCGCGGTTATCTCCCTTTAACTCTCTCTTTCTCTCTCTCTCTATCTCTCTCTCTTTGTTATTTTTAAGTGTATATTTTATCACATAAAATTTGGCGTGAGCAAATTTTTATTCAGAATCTGCTACCGAGAGAAGTTTTAGCACCTCTGCTTTGAGTCATGGGCGACCAGGTTTCCCTGCAATGAGTCTTCCAGAACATTTCCCTATCATTGTTATTGTTCTTACTGCCCTCATAATTGTTGTTTTCTTTATTGCCCCCATTATTATTATTATCATTATTATCATTATTATTATTATTATTATTATTATTATTATTATTATTATTATTATTATTATTATTATTATTTCCTTTGATTTCACTTGCAGACACATTTCCTTCCGATATGGCTTCATAATATTTTCCACTGATCGTTTTTGTAATAACAAAATTTTGCTCTGTACTTGTGAATACAACGTTTTGTATTTTTTTTAAGGCATGGTGTACCAGGAATCCTTTCAGTGAGTCTCTCAGAAACGATTCCAATCAACTCCTGGCTTCAACCACAGCTTGAATTATTTTTACACTCATAAAAGGAGAATAATGATTTTAAAATACAAATATTTTGAATACATGGTGTCATTGTAGAAACAATAAACTTATAAAGACAACATTAATACTAATGTATGCACCAAACCTGAAATTATTGGTATAGTTATAATCATTAACCGATTTTACCACTGTGATATTTTTGCCTTATGTGAAATATTAAGACTACTGTAACTAGTGTCTGTAAATTGGAGAAGAAAGTTATCAATGATTATGTTATGACTACGACTCCAGCAGTTATCTCTCTTTAAATCTCTCTGTGTTTTAATTTTCAATGAATTTTTTGCGCGAGCAAATTTCCATTCCGAAAATGCAGATATTTGGGAAGACGTGGTTTAATAAATAGAAATCCATTATTCCTTTAGAACTCGCTTCGATATGTTTCAGAAACGGAGTAGTTATACAATTTTGGGAATATAACTTCGTGAGAAATCATAAAAGTCAGCATAAAATCTTGCTTAATCGGCGACGCTCTTCGTGACTGAGTCGTATAAATGCACGTCGGATCGAAGAACAGTCTCTTGTGAAATGAGGACCTCAGGGTTCAATCCTACCGCAAGTTGTATTCCTCTTTAATAAGATTTCTCGGATATTCAGCTCGTGCGGAAAATAATTATACTGATTAAAACTAACGGAGTGTATACTCACATAATGTGGCACGGAGAGTTCAATTCAGTTGAAGAGCAATGCGATATATATATATATATATCTAAATATATATATATATATATATATATATATATATATATATATATATATATAGTGGACTCTCCAATCGTATTCGACGTATGAGGGTCAAGTATCTCATTTCCTGGGAACCGACAGCCAGACACCAACACATATGATCTGATTATAATGGTGAAGGCTTTGGACAGAACCAAACATATATATATATATATATATATATATATATATATATATATATATATATATATATATATATATATATCATAATGTGAAACCACGTATACTTTCTTGATATGTATATAATATGGGGAAAACAACTGAAAAGTTGTAAATTAAAAAAATATATGTTTTTTTGTGAAAGTATTTATTTATATTTTTTTATAAAAAAAAAAATACTGGATTTTAAAATTAGACACATATAAACTAGGGTTAAATAAAGACTTGGGAATTTTAAATCTGTATAAATATTTCAATAGTTAAAAAAAATGTTTTTTTAGATATAGTTAAAAAACCTTTTTAAAAATCATCTAAACTATTATCGTTAGATTTACGTTAGAAATATTCAAACACAGTTGCATTCCACATCACGTGACGTCCGCGTCTCGCGACGGACGCTCTACTTGTAAACAAACTTCTGAATACAGTTATTTAATTTATTTCTGACGAAAGATCGGGGGAGATCTGAACAATCAAATATATATATATATAAAAATATAAATAAATACTTTCACAAAAAAATATTCAATTTTTTTTAATTTGCAACTTTTCAGTTGTTTTCTCCATATTACATATGTATTTTATATATATATATATATATATATATATATATATATATATATCAAAGTTGTTATACAGTAAGAATTATACCATTATTTGTCATTTCTGTATACCTACTTTTGCCCATACCATAGCCTGTACATGTATACACAAGTCTACAAATATATGCATGTAAATCATAGATACCACCACATCGATAAAGTGAAGAGAGACTGAGAAAAAAAGTGAGAGAGAATGATAGAAGGAGATAGTAAGGATTCTTCAGCGATTAGTTTTATTTATTTATCTTTATCGTACGTTTTAGATATTGTAAAAATTCTTGAGTATCTCTAGGCCCAAGGGGGGGAAAATAATGTCGTTTCGTATTGACGAAAATAAAGTAGATTTTCTTTGAGTGAAATATATCAATAAAAAGATTAAAATTGATCTATATACCGTGTTAAGCAATTTATATTCTTGAAACGTTGAAAATAACGCCGAAGTTATTTTTGTAAAAATACAATTTACAATGAAATACTGAAAATATTTTATTCTTTTTGAAAAGATTTCTTAAGTTAGATTCTGTAATGCCGAGAGGTGATATTTACATTTATATAGGTGTCCAGGTACTGAATCAAAATGTCTATTTCTTTTTAGAGTGGGCGTGAAATTGGATTTCTAATTCCTTTCTAAGTCTATGTCAACTCTAAACGTCTAACGTCTCAGCTGTTAGTTTCTATTTTTCATTCTTCAAAAGGAGTTGATAGGTTCGCCTATTGTCTGTCTCACACTCTTACCCGAATTTAGAACACTTTATTTAGTAAATAAATGTTTTCGATTCGAAATTCCAAATAATTTCAGCTGAAGAAGGCCAGAGCGTACAATAAAGACGAGGACATTAGGCCGAAAAATGTAAATAGTGTAAATAGTTACAATACATCATCTCTGATATATAAACATATCAAGAAGAAAAACCTAACTTACAACGGCCTAAACGTCGTGATTATTGCAATAAATATGAGGACATTCGGCCGAACAATGTAAATAGTTTAAATATTTACAATGCCTCATCGCCGAAATATAGACAGATCTAGAAGACCGGAGCGTGCAACGGCCGAAACGTCGTGAATATTGAAATGAAGATGAGGACAACAGCCCGAAATTGGTAAATACTGTAAATGATTAAAATACTTCATCTTCGAAATATAAGAGGTCCTGAAAAAGGCCGAAGCGTACAACGGTCAAAACGTCGTGAATATGGCAATAAAGATGAGGACATTATGACCGAACAATGTAAATTGAGTAACTAATTACAATGCATCATCTCAAAAATATAGAGAGATCCTGAAGAAGGCCGGTGCGTAAAACGTCCGAAATGTCGTAAATATGGCAATAAAGATGAGGAAATCAGGTTGAACAATGTAAATAGTGTAAATAGTTACAATACTTCATCTCAGAAATATAGAGAGATCCTGATGAAGACTGGGGCGCATAACGACCGAAACGTCGTGAATATGGAAATGAAGATGAGGACAATAGGCCGAACAATATGAACAGTGTAAATTTCTTTCGATAATTGGAAAAATATAATTCAAAAATGAAACCTAATTTGTTTGAATCTAAGAAAACTTGATTGGATTAATTCTTCTTGCTTAAGATTTGACGCACGCGCACTACATCATTTTAATTAATGATATATGGTGGATGGTAGACCGTCTTATTTATAATTGCTTCATTGTAAATATTGAATATATCTGGTGAGACGACACATCTTTGTCTTTTGCCCCTGTCTATTTTTTTATATTTACAGAATTCGTTTTTTATCCGATAGCATGCGGCTTTCTCGTTCCGAATAATAATAATAATAATAATAATAATAATAATAATAATAATAATAATAATAATAATAATAAGATAACTAGGAAATATCAAGCATATATACTAAAATACTGTGTTAGCCTAAAATGCAGATTCTATGATAAATATCCAGAAACCTTTGATCATCTTGTATCAGGTTGCACGATATTGGCACCCACTGAATATAAAACCCGGCATGACAGAGTGGGCCAATATCTGCACTGGAAAATTTGCAACTGGGAAGGAAACTGAAAGAAACTGGTACGAACACCACCCTGACCCGGTTACGGAGATAGGGCCTGTTACAATTCTATGGGACTACACAATACACGCTAACAGAACAATCAAAGCCAACCGCCCAGACATTGTTATTAAAGACCACAAACAAAATAAGTGCCTCCTTATTGATATGGCACTCCCTGCAGACTGCAATATATCTTTGAAGATATTCGAAAAACTGTCAAAATACAAGGACCTTGAAATAGAAATCTCAAAAATGTGGCACATGGGAACATAAACAATCCCCGTTGTCGTTGGAGCCCTTGGACTGGTTGGAAAAGATTCCAGTAGGCTGATTGAAGGGATCCCTGGAAGTCCATGCCTCAAAGAGATACAGAAAATTGTTCTGACAAGTACATCCCGCACTTTACGAAGGGCTTTATCTATGTAATTATTATTTTTTTTTTTTGCAGTGGAAAGTGTGATGATGCCATTTCTAACCTTAGGGACCCGGAAAGAAATGTGTAAACGCTAGATATCAAAGAAAATAAAAATAATAATAATATGCACCAAAAGGCTGATGCTGACCGTATGTACATACACCGTAAAGAAGATGGAACGGGTTCTTATTGAGCTAGAATTGTCATACAAGGCAACAATTATTGATTTATTAACATACTTGAAAACAACAAAGGACTTGATGATACAATTAGTCAAACAACTCGAAAACAGAAAGAAAAATATTCAATCATGAAAGAAAGTTGTAAATACAAACGAGATTTACATTTAGTAGATTTTGTAGAAAACCAAAGCAGAACCCAAGAACCAACTTTTGCATCAGAAAATATAAAAAAGGAAAGCCAAGGATAAATCTCTTAAAACAACGCTGGAAGACAAACCTCTGCATGGCCAACATCCAGAACGTAACCATAGGATTGTGCCCCCGGGAGCCACGACTATCACCAAGCCGCTCAAACAGAAGCATTAGAAGCCGGATCAAGCAATGATATATATATATATATATATATATATATATATATATATATATATATATATATATATATATGGTGTATCAAAAATACTTTTACAAACTTTGGGGATGGTTTCCTCACAAAACAAGGATAATGTCCATATAAATATATTTACTTTAAGAAAATGAGAAGACTTTTGGAAGGACCGGAAACATAGTCATAAACAGGAAACAAGGGATCAGCCTATACTCCTGTTCAATAAATATGAAAGGAGTGTGAACAGGGCAATAGGCGAACGTATATACTCCAAGTAATTTACAAGTTTGCTTTAGTGTAAGCAAGGAAAGTGCAATTTTATACTGAACCAGCACCTTCCTTAGTATCAGATCTGCCTGCTCACGATAGGAATATCCTGCCATAGTTAAACAGAACACTTCTCAGTTGACTCACTACTACATCACGTTAAACATTGAAGACAGACTAGCCACAAATGTACACGAATGACTAATGTAACCTAGTCTACATAGCAACACAGCGCCATCTACTGTAAAATTTTTACATTATTCGGACTATTGTCGTCATCTTTGTTGTCATATTTATCACCACGTTTCGACCGTTGTATGCCCCGGCCTCCTTCAGTTTGTTGGAATGTCGAAGCGAACCCTTTATTTCGTTCGCTGGGGTAGACGGTTCGAGTTCCAAGTGCCATGTCTAATGGATGTCAGTTATCAGTTATCTCTTGTTAATTCCCCTCTCCAAGTTCTCCACCGCCTTAACCAGGTATTGAACTTTCACTCTCTGGGTCCTGTCAAGGAGAAATGGCACAGTGGATCAAGGCGTTAGTTAGATTCAGTGACAGGACCCAAATAGTGTGAGTCTGAGATACTGTAAACTTTCTTTAAAGTTACTCACTGAAAAACAAAGGATTTGTGGACCTATGCTTATATTGACGTTTGCCCTTGTTTTTGTGTGAGTAAAGCACCCACGAATTTTGTAAAGTTATTTTTGATACACTCTGTATAGTGTAGGTCTATTTTGTACTAGAGTCAAAACAATATAAACGGGTGTGGTTTGCACAAGATAGACACATGTCAGCTTTACACTAGTCTTTAAATATCAACCAAGAAAATGGCCCCTTTTGGGGATGGTCTTACCTCATTGCAGGGGGTACATTCCGCGTATACTAAGCCATACCAACAAAATAATTTGATAGATTTTGAAAATTATGCACCATAGGTTTCCTATCCGAAAGAGACTTCTGTACTTTGTTAACTGTAGAAAAAAATTAAAACAAGTTCAGTCGAAAACACGGAAGTTCGTTTTTTGTTTTTTTTAAAGATCAGATCTTGCTGTTCAAAGATAACACCTTTTGATGTGCTAGATAAAGTTTTACTTTGATGTTTTACAAGTGCCACATGATCGATCCTGATTGTCGCAGCTGTGGGCAAGTTCTTAAGTATCTGTTAGTTTAAAATCCGCACCGGTGAAGAATATATTGTATTTAAAGGAATAGAAATAAAAGAAAAGTAAATAACTAGAAAATCAGGAACCACACCCCGTTTTCAATGATGTGATTCTTTTCCGACTCACTGACAGGTCAAATAAACAAATCCCCAAAATAAACATCTCAATATCACGCACATATGTGATCTGAACAAGGAGAAATTGATATTTATCGAATAGTTAGGGCTTCTACCGTAGAGCACGTCTTATGAAGATTCTAATATAAATTAATATTTCTATTATGAATAGATACACTACCAAAATGATCTAATTAAAAATAACTGATTAGCTTCTGTGTTGAGGATGGAAAATTTCCATGTATGATTACAGGTTATTTGTTTCTATATAGTGTTATTGGTCATTTTGTCTATTCTGTGGTAAGTTGATATTAATTTTATTCTTTCCGTGGTAAAAGACCTTCATTTTGTTTGACCCAGCGGTAAAATATTTGCGTTTGTGGTAAAAGTTAGTCATTTGGTTATATCTGCGATAAAATATCTGTATTTTATACCCTCTGTGGTAAAAGATCGCCATTTTGTGTCATCTGCGTTAAGATATCAACACTTTATTCCCTCTGTGCTAAATGATCTTCAATTTGTTACCTTTGTATTAAATAATATTCATGCTCGGTATTAAAATATTTTCATTTTGTTTTATGTGCGGAAATAGATATTTATTTTGTCCCAGCTGTGGAAAATATTTTCATTTTGTTTCCTTCGTAGTGAAAGCGCTTTATCTCGTTCACACTCTGCTGTAAAGATATTAATTTTATTCTATTTATAGAAAAAAATATATTGTATTTAAAGGAATAGAAATAAAAGAAAAGTAAACGACAATAAAAATCAGGAACCACACCCTGGTTTCTATGATGTGATACTTTTCCGACTCACTGACAGGTCAAATAAACAAATTCCCAAAACAAACATCTCAATATCACGCACATATGTGATCTGAACAAGGAGAAATTGATATTTATCGAATAGTTGGGCCTCCTACCGTAGAACAAGTCATATGAAGATTCTAATAAAATTATCTTTCTATTATGAAGAGATACACTATTAAAATGATCTAATTAAATATAACTGATTAGCTTCTGTGTTGTGAATACAGATTATACAGGCAGAAATACAAATAATTTGTTTGTATATAATGGTATTGGATATTTTATCTATTCTCTGGTAAGAGTTATTTCCTCTGTGGTGAAAGATCTTCATTCTATTTACCCCAGCTGTAAAATATCTGCATTTTATACCCTCTATGGTAAAAGTTCTTTTTGTTTCTCTCTCCGGTAAATAACTGCATTGTAAACGATAGTAATTTGTTTCTATCCGCGGAAAAATATCTGAATTTTATTCCCTCTTTGATAAAAGATCGACATTTTGTTCCCTCCGCGGTAAAATATCTGCATTTTATAACTTCTATGGTAAAATTTATTTTTGTTTCTCCCTCCGGTAAATAACTGCATTGTATTGTCTATGAGGTAAACGATAGTAATTTGTGTCTATCCGCGGTAAAATATCTGAATTTTATTCCCTCTTTGATGAAAGATCGACATTTTGTTCCCTCCGCGGTAAAATATCTGCATTTTATACCCTCTATGGTAAAAGTTCTTTTTGTTTCTCTCTCCGGTAAATAACTGCATTGTATTGTCTATGAGGTAAACGGTGGTAATTTGTTTCCATCCGCGGTGAAATTTTATCTACCCCCTGGAAAAAGTTCTTCATTTTGATCCCTTTGTTTTAAAAATTATTTTCATTTTGTTCTATCCGCGGTAAAAGATATTAATTTTATCTCAGGTGTGGTAAAATATAATCATCTGTGGTAAAAGATCTTCATTTTCTACACTCTGTGGTTAAAGGTCTTTTTCCTATTCCCTCTGTGGCGTAGAGACATTAATTTTATTCAAGCTATAGAAAAGATCTTCATTTTTTCCATATCTTGTAAAAAAAAAATATTCCGATCTCTGGTAACAGGGCATCATTCTGTGACGTAAGCGGTAAAAGATTTTCATTTTATTCCCTCTGTGGTAAAAATATTTAATTTTTCCCTTCATTGATAAGAGGATTTTTTTTTATTTTGTTTACTCTGCGGTAAAATATCTTATTTCATGTAGTAAAATTATTTTTTTAGTCTATGGAAAAGATCTGCATTTTCTCCTATTAACATTGCGATTCTAGAATATACAAATTTAAACAATTGTAATGGCTTGTATAAACATTAGAATAAATATATTTAATTTAAAATGACATGTCCAACGTAACATAAAGTTTTAATTAACGAAAATCTCCATATTATTATTTATTTAAGGATTTCTATATATTTCAGGTGAATCAAAAGTGTTATAAATTTTAAATATCTCGTGGGAAGATGCTTACTGCTAATGAAAAAACCAAAATATCAAAATAACTCTAAAATGATAAAACCAACACTGGAAATAGCGAAAATAATTAAACGAGATCATCGCACAGTGAAGCAATATGTCAATGATGGTAAAGTTGAACAGAAGAAGCACAAAAATGGTTTCCCACGTGCAGTTAAGAAGAGAGATTTTAAAACAATTAAAAGAGCGCTCAAACAGAATTCTCACAGCACCCAGCAAAGAGATTTTTAAGCAAGATGGCGTCGACGAAGTATCGAAAGCAACCCGAAATCGTATCATCCGTACTATGGCAAGACAGCGTTCTCCAATGTCATGCCCTTCGTTGAGCGAAATGAATCGCTTGAAGGGGTTAGAATGGGCAAACAATTAAAAATTGATTTCCAAATAATAATTTGAGCGGATGAAGCCCGACCTACATTAGACAGTCCCGACGGTTAGAAAAGAGCTTGGCTCATGCATGGTAGAACTCATCGCTTGCGTTTTAAAATACACACACACACACACACACACACACACACACACACACACACACATATATATATATATATATATTTGTCATCTACAGACAGACCGTTTCGCTGTTTCACAGCTCATCAGTGTGGCTCGACGTCCGGTTGCCTCTAGCTAGGATAGAAAACCCGACTGAATTGGCGTCAGTCGGAAATTCTACCACTAAGCCGTCGGCTCACGGCAGGGATGAAGGTGGATTTTAGCGTGTTTATTTTTAGATATGGATAAACACACAGTGACTGACAGTGACTCGATTCTGCCGAAGAGTCATATATATATATATATATATATATATATATATATATATATATATATATCGTATTTGCCGGATTCTAGGAGTTTCCAGGAGCGTGGAATCAACTCTTAATTTCTAATGTTCCCAGTTCTACCCTGACCCGGGAGAGTAGTACCTGTTAAGGATCCCAATTATGGACAAACAGTTAACCAACAAAATGGGGTCAAATCATTTTGAAAGTGTAAAAATAGGTAAAAAATACCAGCAATACATTTTTGAAAAAATAAAAGAATAAAAAAAATAATAATAATAAAATAATCTTACTGGAATTAAATACCCCATCGAGGTTGATATTCCGTAAAACAAACCAACTAAACCTAAACTACAAATAGTAAGGTGCAGAGCATAATTTTAGGGGAAATATGATTGAGTATTTAATAGCTTACCGTACTAGCAAGTCAACGTCACCAGGTCTACCTTGTCATTTATCTTTGTCAAAACAAATGATTATATTTTAGACTTATCAAATATTTGTGGTTATTATTAATTCGATTTATACTAAACTATTGAAAATCTAATTAATAAAAAATCTGATTAGTGTGTCTATGATCGTCGCTTGATCGAACCAAATATCAAAATGTCATAGTGGTTAGGAAGTGAGTGCGTAGGCAATTCTGACCACTATGCTAATGATCTATCAAACAAACGCGGACTATCCATCAACTTATGTTATACAGTTGGAAAATATCGATCTGACAAAACCAAATGAAACGTTAATTAAAGATGATAATATGGCGAGAGATACTCATGAAAATTTCCGGTGGTGATGTCCTTGAGAAAATGCCGTTTCAAATTTATGTTAAATTGGTTTGAAATGGTTACCCAAATTATTTAACAAATAAAATATTTATCTTGGAAAGCGTTGTTCTGGCTGATTGCTACTGAGATAATTACTTGCTAAAAGAAACACACACACACACACACACACACACACACACACACACACACACACACACACACACACACACACACACACACACACACACACAGGTATATATATATATATATATATAAATATAAATATATATATATATATATATATATATGTGTGTGTGTGTGTGTGTGTGTGTGTGTGTGTATATATATATATAGGTAACTATACTCGTGTCGGAAAACCTTCAAATTCTTGATTTACAAATAGTTAAATCAATCACGAAGGGAAAAAAAGGTTTTAAAAAAGAATGAGCCAGGAACATAAAAGCCTGTCGAAAATAATCGCACAGATACAGGTTCAAGGCCCAAAGAAAAAAAAAACGATACGAGTAAACAACTAACTAAAGAGCTCGATACAAACGTAGAGCAGACCTAGTCAAACCTAATGAGCCAGACAAACCTACCAAGGTTTCATTTAGGCAGATCGTAAGGGTCAGCTGGTAGGTAGGTAAGCTGGTTGGTAGGTTTCTCTGGCTAATTAGGTTCGACTATATATATATATATATATATATATATATATATATATATATATATATATATATATATATATATATATATATATATATATATATACACAGGGTAGTCCCAAAGTAGTTGGACTGTATGTGGAATAGGTTTATGTATCGGTTATATTATTACAAGTGAGTATCTTGATGAAACATTTTCCTGAGAAATGGATTGACCGAAGAGGTCCAATTGATTGGCCGGCACGTTCACCAGACTTGACCCCAATGGATATCTTCTTTTGGGGAGTACTCAAGGTCAAAGTTTATAGTCGAAAAGCAAGAAGTGTCGATGATTTGAAAAATTACATAGGAGATGCATTTCAAGAAATTAATACCCAGAAAAACTTGTGCAAAAAAGTTTGTCGAAGCGTTAGAGGTAGACTTCAAAGCTGTGTAAATTGCGATGGAAAACAGTTTGAGCACCTGCGTTGATAAAATTTAAGGGCTTTTTGTATTATTGTTAAAAATAAAATTTAAGGGCTTTTTGTATTATTGTTAAAAATAAAATTTAAGGGCTTTTTGTATTATTGTTAAAAATAAAATTTAAGGGCTTTTTGTATTATTGTTAAAAATAAAATTTAAGGGCTTTTGTATTATTGTTCAAAATAAAAATTTAATTGTCAATGTAATAATTGCGTTCGTAAATATAATTGTATGTATATGGAATCTCAAAATAAATGTAATTATTTACTACCCACCTACTTTTGGACCAACCTATATATATATATATATATATATTATAAATTAATAGATTTAAAATATGGTTTTACCGCTACACAGTGATGACCATGTTTCAGAAATGGAAGCTAAAGCCCCTGAATTTAATTTTGTTATTAAACCAAAGACATTAGTTCCATTTCCTCATCAAGCGAATTTTGGAGTAACTTCATGAGGAAATGGAACTAATGTCTTTGGTTTAATAACAAAATTAAATTCAGGGGCTTTAGCTTCCATTTCTGAAACATGGTCATCACTGTGTAGCGGTAAAACCATATTTTAAATCTATTAATTTATAATATTAATGCTCTGTAAATTTAAATTTACATAGAGCACTATTGTGTAAAAATAAAAATATCTATAAGAACACCGGATTTTATATCTTACTGTTCTTTCCTTTTTATTTATATATACATATATATATATATATATATATAGATAGATAGATAGATAGATAGATGGATGGATAATACTTCTTGGTTTAAAAATGTAAATCATTTTTTCTGATGTTATTCAACATCGCTTGATAATGGAACACAAATTTTAACTTTAATTTTAATTTTTAGTTCCGAAATACAATAATTTCGGTGCCGCGATGAAAACAAATTTATAAATAATAATAATATTAATAATAGAAATAAATGTGGCACACGGGAACATCAACAATCCCTGACAAGTACAGCCCACACTTTACGAAGGGCTCCATCTATGTAATATATATATATATATATATATATATATGTGTGTGTGTGTGTGTGTGTGTGTGTGTGTGTGTGTGTGTGTGTGTGTGTGTGTGTGTGTGTGTGTGTATGTCAGTTTAATGTGTCATGATGCCATTTCTAATTTTAGGTTTCTGAGCGTGACCCGGAAAGTATTGTGTACACGCCAGAAACCAAAGGGAATAATAATAATAATAATAATAATAATAATAATAATAATAATAATTATATATATATATATATATATATATATATATATATATATATATATATATTATTTAAAAATATGTTTTTATCGCAGCACAGAAATTACTGTTTAGCAACTAAAAATAAAAATTAAATTTAAATTTTTTGTTCCATTATCAAGCGATGTTGAATAACATCAGAAAAAATGATTTACTTTTTATGCAAAGTAGTATTATATTTAAGAGTTTAATGCGGAGGTGGGGGATAATGGGTGTTGTTTTTTTTTTGACGGATCAGGAAACAGGTTTAATCTAAAATGGAAAAGTGAAAAATATAGTTTAAATGTTTGGTGTGGGTATGCAATATATGCTTTCCGATACGGGCTTTCGTGTGTGAGACATGTCATACTGTGTACCTTTTTTGAACTTATATAAGTTACATTAAAATACAATGAGTTATTTGTATCGAACCACGGGTTAATCTTGTCATTTTTATTTTTTAATTTATTTTTCGTTATTTTTATCAAAATAGATTAGGGCTGTCTTAAAGGGGCTCTAAATATGATTAAATCATATTTTATATATTTATATTTTTAATTATGAAGATCTAAAATGCTATATTTATTATATTTAATAGGACATTAGATATGGCATTGTTAAAATTAAAATGTAAAATTTAGGAATTAAGTACACATTCTTTTAAATTGTAATCAAATAATAGATATATAATTATGAAAGTTTTATTAATTATGCTTCAAATGAACATAATGCAATGCCTATAAAAGACAGTTATATCTGTTCCTTGATTTAATAAAATTTTATTTTTAAGAAACTTAATATATAACTTTTCCTGTAGGCACAATTGACATGGCTTATTTAAAGACCTACAAGTTCTCATTTTTTTTAATAATTTCCATTTTAATCTGGGGGTTTTATTTGTCACTTTTAAATGCCAAAATATTTAGATATGCCTGTTTGGTTACGATAAATACCATTATAATTTAAAATAATTTGTAATGCTACCAATATAACATTTTTTAACATCTGGATTTTCAAAAGATGATATAGTATAGTGGTAAACTATAGATTCTGTAAGCCATTTATTATTCAATGGACAATTTATGGGATTCCTACTGTTATATAATTTTTCATTACTGTTATGTATTCTGATTTTTAACAAAAGTTTTTTTTTATTCTGGTTTAAGTATTTATTTAAAATTTTATTATTGTTTTTGTTATCATTTTTTTCTACATTTTCAGTACAACTATAACTTAATTTTAGGTATTTTCCGTGAAAATCTTCCTGAGAGGATTATTTCTGAGAAAATGTTTTTCAATCAAAGCAAGAAACTTTGTCCTAGCTTACTACTAACAATTTGGTTAAAATTTGAAAAATCTATTTCTTTTCTGATTATTTTTATTATCATTTTATATTTAATGTCGGGCATTTATAGCTACTATTCTTTAAAGTATTATTATAAAATTTACAATGCTCATACTGTATCTCTTCATGAGCATAATTCATACTAATTCGTTTCTCTATCGATGAAAGTACATGTTTTATTATAATTGCACTAGATAGGGGTATCAGTAGTCGTACCACAGTTGCAGGGCTCGTCAATCTTTCTACTTGGCCTGAGTGTACATGCTCGGCTTCCCCACATCAAACCCGACCTTGTGTCACATCTCATCACAATGGGAGACCCGGGTAAATAATCATTCCGGGTCTAAGATGACTAGGATCAATGGGTTTAATCTATTCTAGCCTAGGACAGACTGCCCACGGCTCTACCCATCGGAAGCAGCCAAAGATTCAGCTCACTATCGGAGACTGCTTCAACCAAGCAAGCAAGCAAGCAACCAACCAGACAGTCTTCTCCAGCAGGCCTTCAGCTGTGAGAGCCATCCTCGCCAGCAGCAACGACATGCGATAAAATGGGCTTTTCAGGGCAACGCCCTTCACCGATTACAAAACTGTCCTTTTCAGGACAACAATTCTCAATGGTTAAAAAACTGTCCTTTTCAAGATAAAAACACTTCACCTATTACAAATCTGTCCTTTTTCGGACAATACTCTCGAACCACTACAAAAAGCTATAAAATTGCTCTTGTCAGGACAACACCTTTCAATGATTACATAACTGTCCTTTTCAGGACAACACCTTTCAACGATTTGTAAACTGTCCTTTTCAGGACAACAACTGTCAATGGTTATAAAACTGTCCATTTCAGGACAACACTCTTCATCGACTGCAAGACGCTTTCCACCGATTACAAAAGTGTCCTTTTCAAGACGACTCTTTTCAACGGTTTCAAATCTGTCCTTTTCGAGATAACACTCTTCACAGATTACAAAAGTGTCCTTTTCAAGACGACTCTTTTCAACGGTTTCAAATCTGTCCTTTTCGAGATAACACTCTGCACAGATTACAAAAGTGTCCTTTTCCGAACAATTTTCTTCACTGATTACAAAACTGTTCTTTTCAGGACAACGCTCTGCAAAGTTTTCAAAACTGTCCTTTTCAGGGCAACGCTCCTCGCCGATTACGAAACTGTTCTGTTCCCGCAACAATTTTCGAAGGTTACAAAAATTGTCCTTTTCAGGACAACACATTTCAATGATTATGTAACTGTCCTTTTTAGTACAACGTTCTTCTCACCTCTACGTTATCACGCAGAGATATTTTTTGCCCACTGTTGTTTGTTTTTTCGATGCATTTTCTTTAACGAAATATTCGATATGTGTTTGCGGGCTAATATACCATACGTAACAAACCTAATTAAAGCATTGGGTAAATGCTTGGCTGGACATTGATTCGGAAAGATAGAACTGAGACAAATATTACTGAGGGTTACAAAGGGCAAGGAATTGTGGAGAGCGTGGGTTGGGCGTGTACGTCTGTGTGTCACAGAACGCTTATCAGATTCCATTTTTGTAGTTATTTAATATTTGCATTTAGTAATTTCTAGCTCAATTAACTTCACGGTTCGATTTATGCAGAGTTTAAACAGGCAAACGACAATGTCGAATCCTAGCGAGAAAAATCATAAATAAATTATTTTAAATTAAAAAGAAAACAATTATCAAAATACAATCACGCTTTAACTAAATTTTTTTTTGATCTTCCGAAAACACAAATATACCAATTTGCTTCAAGATGGCACTTAAAGAAAACAAAAATGACTTGTTATTTATGAAAATTTAAATCCATATTTCTGAAGTAAATTAAATCGGTTTGACATCACTGTTCTTAAGCCTTTCAAAATTTAACGGCAACTTTAAAAATATCCTAAATTTGTTGGTTTTCTTTTCTTTAAATTATTGTTCGCCATGTTTCTACATCGATTTTTTTAAAGTTCGCATAATTACCTCCCTTTATCAGATTGACGTTTAACTTTCGAAATTTTTTTATATGATTCAGCATTGTTAATTTTCTAGTTAGAAATCAATTTTTTTTCAGCCTCACGCCATTTGAACATGTCAGTTATAATTTTTTTTTATGATTTATATTTTTCGTGCATTTAATCCACGTATCCATTTACCCGATTTTAAGCCTTATAAATTGTCACAACATTTCCACAAACAGCTAATTTTGCTAAGTTATTTTACAGACCTAAATGCTTTTGGAATACTAATTTGTTTACTAGATTGGTAATTACGCTTTCGGCTATCAGAGTTATTACCAACATAGGCATTATAATCTTCATATCAAAGAGAAGGAAATCTGAACATAAGACTTTTAGCCATAGGCTTCATTGTATATATGTCTGCACGTGAGAACATCTACCAAATGTTGGCTGGCAAAATAGAATATGATTTAATCGTCTAATATGATGTTTTAATGGACACGTATTTATTATGTTTTTCTTTCTATTTTTTCATGAAATTCTTTGATAATTTGGAGCAATTTATTTATCGCTGTGGTCTTGTCACTTGCATCAAGTAGTCGCGTTTTCCAATCGGGACAAAAGGTTGAAGGTTAAAAAAAAAAAAGACAGCTAATCACCACCATCTTAAATCGTGAATTTTAAGACAAAGATTTACGCAATAATTCTTGAAAGACATTTACAAAATGAAAAGGTAGATGCCATCGTTGATGTTACCCTAGCTTCCTTACGAATATCCGATATTGCAACATCAGAACCGTTCTACCTTTTACCCCGACCTGTTGACAGGTTGATCTTTCTTTTATAGGAAGTGTTTTAACAGAGGACGGAAAGTATGTTACTGATATCCAAAGGTGTATTCGGATAGCCAAAGTTGCATTTCAAAACCTTAGCAGAGTATTAAGAAATAAACAAATAACTTCGCTAGAGACAAGGAAAAGAGTCTTAAACTCTTACGTGATATCTCCTCCTGGTTAACAATGAGTTCTGAACGAGCTCCTCAAAGTTGAAGTGACTTGAAGCAACAGAAAAGTGGTTCCATAAAAGGATTCTGAAAATCTCATGATTGAACATATGAGGCTCTTTTAAAAAAAAGGAATAAAAAGGATTCCTTTATTAAGAAGCAGAAATGGAAGTTTATATTGCACTTAATGAGGAAAGAGTGTTTGGAGAATTTGACATTCACAGAACATATTGACGGCTATAGGGAAAGAGCGAAACAAGCAACTTTTAAAAAAAAAATCTGTATTACCCCAAGCAAGGCAGTGTAGCCACGAGCACGCAAGGGGATACGAGGTTTGGAAGAATTAGGAACAGAAACATTAATAAAAAAGAGAAAGAAAAGAGCAATTAGGAGGACAGTAGATAGCGATTGACATTGCACTTAAATTTTTGAAGATTAAAGTTGGTTGGACAGCATGGAACCACAAGCGAGAAGTGCGGGAAAAGACACTATTAGCATAGAACTTACGGCTACATCTAATCAGCTCAAATGGAAACCCAAATTAAATGGATAGATGTAAACATGTGAGAAACGATGAAGTTTTAGAGAAAATGAAACAAAAAGGTAAAATACATAATGTCAGGTTTGGGTTGGTTTATTCGGTTTTACGGGTTATCAACCTCAATGGTTTATTTAATGCCGAGAAGATTTTTAGGATAGGTTTGTATAAATAAAACATGTACTCTTTGTAAGAAATCAATATGTAGGTGATCAGCTTTTATTAACGTATTTTGGCAAAGAGGAGTTGTAGTGATTTTGTTTTGGTTTGGTTAATGTTGTTTTACGGCATATCAACACCTCAAGGGATTATCTAATACCGATAATATTTTTAGATTAGATTCGTATGAATAAAAT
>OZ038518.1:21309137-21334137 GCA_964036315.1 Acanthosepion esculentum | reverse complement strand
AAACTATGAAATCTCCACAAATATTCTTAAATGCCTATAATTGGTAACAGAAGCCATTGATTTATGCCAACGGATTCCCATACTTAATACTTCTCGAATCCACTCTCGCGTGGTCATGTGTGACGTCATGAGCTGCGGTGCGATTTTCTCTTCCAGCGTCTTATATGCACGTGTTTATCCTTGCTTGGAAATCATTCATGTAAACAAAAACAGACTATCATCAATTTCTCGTCCGTTTATTGCTTAATATATTGTACTCTAATTGTCATCTTTGATAATGGCTTATGCAAGCCGAAAGCTTAGATTGGATTAAAAAATATGTATCAATATTGTGATTTTCTTTCTTCGTTTAATGATAATGTTATTAAGCTTATCAGGCGATATGAAAAGAATTTACATAAAATAAATAGACAACACTTGTCTATATTATTTAATGAAACATGTATGAATATATATATATATATATATATATATATATATATATATATATATATATATATATAATTGTTTATTTAAAAATTATAACATAAATATGTTATAAAATCACTACAAAAATAGCCATTTTGTTTCAACACCAGCGGTGTCTTATCAAGTGATGATGTTGAATGTAGAATAAAGGAAGACATTGGTGCTGTTTCATTGAACAAATTAATTACTACGTCGGATTTCAACATTGAAACTACATTAAACATGTTTTACAAATATAGGAGCTGCTCTTAAAGTACCCTCCATGCGGTAATATGAGATATACAACGTGCTAGAGTCACTTGACGTGTGCTGATACCTAGATCGTCTCCAACAGTCTGTAGAATCTGTTCTTCGTGGTTAGGCGTACAAGCGGATCTCGGTCTCCCTCGATTCATAGTTTGTGGCGCCATGGAACCTGTCTGAGCAACGCGACGATAAACAGAAGCATTGTTTGGATGACTCGGGTACCTTCGGTCTGGAATCTGATACAGCCGTGCAGCCGCTCGTTTATTACTATTCGTGCGGCCATATATAAAAATCATATCTGCCTGCTCACAGTATGAATATGCTGCCATTGTTAAATGGAACACGTCTGAGTTACTATTCAAGTTAAACGTTAAAGACACACTAGCCACAAATGTACACGAATGACAAATGTAACCTAGTCAAAATTACAACACAGCGCCATCTATCGTAAACTTTCTTTAAATTTAATGACTCAAAAACGAATCTTTTGTGGACATGTGTTTTTATGGACTTTCGTCCTTGCTTTGGTGTAAGGAACCCTCACTCAAAGTATTTAAATGTATTTTAATACACCCTGTAAATATATTACAGCTAACCATAATGTGAAGTACTCATACAGAAATCGCTTTAGCCGTGACAACGTCGACAGCTTCAAAGGCGACGATGTAAATTGGATGTTAAGTTGTTTTTTTTTCGGATTCAAATACAACTTCCTTTTTTCTAGCATCTTGTATGCAAGAGATCAGAGGAAACGTTCTAGGTAATTTAAATACATTGACTGACCTCTCCATTTGTTAAGTTTGAGACGCATCCACTTATACCGCCAGAGACATCTCGTCTTGTTCAATATTACTTTACCAGCAAATAATCAAATTTTCTTCGCTTAGAAAAAATTCCTTTAACTTTAGGCCTTTAATCTTTCGATAACACCTTCCACACACACACACACACACACACACACATATATATATATATATATATATATATATATATATATATATATATATATATATATATATATATATATATATGTGTGTGTCGGGGGGAACAATAAAATTGTCCAAATCGTGTAACAGCAAAATTGTCCAATTCTTAGATTAAGATTTGAACCGTTGAATCTTAGAAAAGATTAAAGGTATCTTACCGGAATTCTTCGAGGTTTTTATAACATTACTGTCGTTTACATTGAGCCATAAAAATCTATAATTACTCTCTACGCTTAATAGAAGTATCGCGACGAAATCGATCATAAACGAAAATGACATTTTCATCATTAATTAATCATAGTTAAGGAAGCTCTTGAAGGACTGAAATAAAGTTCAAATATATATATATATATATATATATATATATATATATATATATATATATATATATATATATGTATGTATATGTATTATTTCAGGACCATTTTCCAAACTCATTCAAGATAATCTTCGCCCTTTCTAACCTTCTATCTTTCTGTCCTGGAGTAATAAAAAATGTCTTACAGTCTTTTTTCCCTGGTCTTTGAACTCTCACAGCTGTAACTCCTCTCTCACGTGCCATTAAAAAATTATTTATTATAAAGAAACAAAACAAAAACAGAGCATTTACTTAAATATTTGTATCTATAAAAAGAATGTAAAAACATAAAAATGTCTTAAAATAATTGTCGGACTTTGTCCGTCTCATAATGTGTGACTTCATTTGTTTACATTTGGATATGCTTTGAGCAGATATGAATGTACTTGAGAGATTCATAGAAGGTTGAAGTTTAAAGGCAGTAAATTCGACCTTGCTAATCGAATGATCGTCTGTGGCTCGATCGGTTAAGAGCACGTCATGTTAAATGACGGTTCCGTATAAGATACCGGTTCAATTCCTGTCGGAGGACGAATATTTTCTTTGAAAATTTCTCGGACATTCAGGCCGGTAAATGTGATAAATACTGTTTATTATAAAACAGAGCATTTGCTTAAATATTTTTATCTACAAAAAGAAAATATATATATATATATATATATAATCTCGCTGTTTACAACATATTATCTATCTGAATGTTGATGTAATAATCCAGGAAGCCATGCGCAAAACCAAATTGGAATCCGTCAAGGAATCTCGATAAAGCATTGCTTTCATACTGTGTTTTATTTCTCTTGGGAAATGGAATTCTCTTTCCTGATTCTTTTAAATTGGTTCGGATTTTTATTGAAACTAATTAGAGAGACAGACATTGGCAAATATTTGCATAAAAATAACTGATTTTTTTTTTCAAATTTATAAATACATATCGCAATAAACTGAAGCCATTCGAAATGACAAAGCAATTATTTTTTAGCAGTCACGTGAGATGTTATAAGAACGGGTTAGCTACAAAACAGAGGCAAAAAATCACTGGTCGGTGTTTAAAATAATTCTCTTTCTCTTCTTGCTCGATATATCCTGTCACTTCCGTCAGGAAAGTTTCAAAATAATATAAAGCTGTTACTCTAGGGTGCAATCTCCCAAGCATTACCTATCCTTCTAGAGGGGTCTGGGGTTAATAACCGACGCCTGAGGGGTTCCCAGAAAGGGTACTTTCCGAGGTGGCTTGAGCAATTTTTCCACGGTATTGCTGTCAAACTGACTTTAAACTGACCTTGTGTCACATTCGTTAGCGACGTTGGTTCACTGAAAAATACATTATTCTTCTTCGATATTTTCAACCGATTTGCGACAATATCGCCGGTCTAATATAAATCTGGATTTATTAAAAAAAAAAGGTCCAAAATCATGAAAATCGTGTCTACGTACAGAACAGTCTTTTATCATCTCAATCGAAATTTAATTTTCCTTTAATATATCTCAAATTATCACATATATTATGATCATTATATTTATTTGAAGTTACATATATATTTTTTTCCGATTATTTCTTTCAAATTTTCCAGTTTTTCTATATTTATTTGTTTTTGTCCAAATAATCTGAAGATCGTATTTTTACTTTTTGATTTGCTTAAATAAAGTTATATTCATAAATCTGCATTTTCTACTTGCATTCATTTTTTTATCAATTAATAGTTTAGGAGTTACTAATGTCAAAATGTCAGAATAAATAATTTTATTCTATGTTAAATAAGGCTGTTGACTGTTAAACCTGACAACTTGTTGGCAACTCCTGCAGCCAAGCCAGCCACAAATAGTATAGAAAAAATTCCTTTTTAAATGGCATGCCATTTCAGAGCAGAGGTAATAATGGCTATCCAAAGATACCTTTCAATTGATAGTTTAGTTGTTATTACTGTCAAAATGGCGGTATAAATAATTTTATTCTATGTTAAATAATGACTTCATAATCTTCGAATATTTTAGACTTAAATCCTGATTTATATTTTCTAACCATTTGTTTCTGTTATCTGTAGAAGTCAAATGACTTACCTGCTAATATGGCTGCCTTTTTATGTAAAGGCAAGCAGCCCACTCTACCTTATAGGAGAGTACCTTATAGGAGAGTACCTTTTATACTGTTCAAAGAACTCCCCACAGTAACCCTCTACTTTGAGTGTCCCTTGGGCCTTATATTGAGTGAAAATTATGATATAAAAAATTATTGTTTTAAATAGCATGTCCTTTCAGAGCAGAGGTGATAATGGCTCTCCAATGATACCTTTAAAGATACTTTAGTTGTTATTACTGCCAAAAAAATATTGTATAAATAATTTTATTGTATGTCAAATAATGACTTCATAATCTTCGAATATTTTAGACTTAAATCCCGATTTATATTTTCATTTTTTACTTTCTGTTATCTTTTATCTAAAATTAACAAACTATTCAAAATTTCTGTTTGTTTATGTAGTATTTCGTAATTTGTTTTGTTTTCTAACGTTTCATATATGAAATATATTTACCTGTCCTCTTGCAGGGGTCTGGGGTTAATACCCGACGCCTGAGGTGTCCCCAACAAGGGTACTTGCCGAGGTGTCTTGATCAATTTTCCCACAATATTGCTGTTAAACTAACTTTAAACTGATCTTGTGTCACATTCGTGGGCGCACAGAAAAATACTCTTTTCTTTGATATTTTCAACCAATTTGCGACAATATCGCCGGTCTAACAGAAATCTGGACTTATTATTAAAAAAAACGGTCGAAAATGATGAAAATCGGGTCTACATACAGAACAGTCTTTTATCATCTCAATCGAAATTTAATTTCCGTTTAATATATCTCTAAATACATATTACTTTTAGTCAGTCGGTGCGGGAACTAGAACTCGCTCCCTATCCTCTAATATAAAGAGAACACTGACCTGTCTTGAAATAATTTATCTACTTGAGAAACACACAGAAATGCTTTTGTCGTAGAAAAATATTCAAGTTTTTTAATATTAAGTTTAACTGGAAAACGTAAATATTTCTTAAAAGTAATATAATAATTGGATATAATTTGCAATTATTATTTATTTTATTTCATTTATTATATATATTATGATTTTTATATTTAAGTCAATTGTAATGACAAAAGTATGCGGATGTAGGCTCTAAGAAAGCTTTATTCAACTGAGATTTCAAGGTTCGCATATAGTGTCCTTTTATAGTCCCAGTAAACAGAAATAGCACTCTCAAAGAGGAGAATAACAAAACAAGCAGATACCACTCTTGATTTTTCATAACATTAAGTTATATATATATATATATATATATATATATATATATATATATATATATATATATATATATATATATATGTATGTGCCTATGTGTGTAATTGCACATGTAAATGGACGTATATATATGTGAGATTTACATAAGTGTATGTGTGGTATATATATGTATATATGTATAAATGTATAAAATGTATATATGTATAAAACAAAATCTTTAATATTGCCTTCAAATATTACTCCATCGTAATTTAAAACCTAAACTTTAAGTAAAAAAGATTACCCATCTAAAAATAGTCACAAATTACATTCATGAATTAGATTCAAGCTGATAGAGATGTTACCTTAACAATCATTTACAATATTGAAAGATTACTATCAGTAAACTGTTATATTTTAAATAAATTTCTTTTAATGTACTTTCTATGAATGTGTTTTTAAATATACTATTTAACTCATATTAAATCCCTAAATTATTTGTAAAAGAGTTAAATATTTAAAGTGCTAGAAAACTTCAAATTAATTTCTTCGGTGATTTTAAAAAATTAAATTAGTATCAAACATTAAAATATCTTTTTTTTTACATAAATTGCTAAAAATTACCACTCCTCCTCTTCCTTCGTAAAGCCTAATCACAGCTTCTTTCTCTTTACTTCCCCCTTCTTTCTTTCTTTTTCTTTTTTTCTCTCTTCTCCCCCTTCCCTTTCAATATATCACTTCCATTAAGTTAACCGATTAAATAGGTCAATGTCTGGTCCCTCCTCCCCTAATACTAAGTATGATGGATAGAAATATTAAAATAAACACTCTCTAAGCTCGATCATGTCGCTCACACCACTCCTCACTGCCCTCTCTGTTAAATTACATAAACTTAATACTACCCGTCAAAAGTGTAAATGTTCATTTCATTTTTCATTTCACCTTTTGGAAGTGTAGCCTGATGATCCAGCGTTCTTTAAAAGGGCTATGGTGAAATTAATTATTACATGGAGCCTTAAAGTGGTCTGTTTTTCTTTAAAATATATATATATATATATATATATATATATATATATATATATATATATATATATATAATCTCAGGGTATTTTAGGCTTAAATTTTAATTTATATTTTCTTTTTTTTCTTTCTGTTATCTCTTTTTCTAAAATTAATAAAGTTCTCGATATTTGAGTTTGTTTATTTATGTACTTTTTCGTAATTTGTTTTACTTTTTAATGTTTTTGTTTCACTAACGTTTTATATATGTTAAAATCTGTTGTATTGGAGTTTCTAAAACACGTAATGTATATAATGTTTATATACATACATTATCTTCCAAGGGTTTTCATACCCAGCCGCGGCTAGTGAAGACGAGCGCCCATTGTCTCTAAAATGCTTCCGGGGCATGTGTCTCAAAAGGTCTCTGACAACTAAGTTCAGCTTCAAAAGCCGGAGAATGGGCGAAGGCGTACAACTGGCGCCTCATAACCAGCTGATTCGGTTAGATGGAGCCCGACAGTCCCAGAAGAAAGTCCGTCTAGAAAAACCTTGATTTTAAACCTCCACTACATGGGGTCATATCCAAACACGGAAAAGGTTAAGAATGTAAATCCAGACAGAAAACTTGTATGCGGCTGGCTGTTAAAACTGACACTTTCCGGTTCATGTCGTCTGAGAAGCGCACAGCCTCTATATACCCTCGACCAAGCCTGCACCCTGGAAAGGTTGCCTCATTTTAACCCTCAAAGAACTGAATTTTAAACAAACAGGACGCGAGATAAACGAATTAATACTATTCTTTGTTCTTGAAAAATGGATTTGTTATCAAAGTCCAGAAGAACGATTTAGTACGATTCAAACATGTTTTTCGTACTTCGCTGATGAGAAAAAAAGTTAACCATTCGTATGAGATGTGCTCAATCTCGAAATTCTAAATTAATCGTCGAGTTGCGAGTTTGAAGCTTTCAAAAGGGTCATAAGGTTGAATTGATGTCTAAGGTGAAAAACTGAATAGCTTCGAATATTGCAAAGGTTAAAACAACGCTGGAATTTGAGAAAATGATTGGCACCTACTACCGAATTGTGACAGCGTTGATTGAAGAGCCTAGACTTGCCCTACACACGTCTGATAAGGATAGATTAAAGACATTATACTGCCAGTATTTGTCCCCTATCAAGAGAGAAGTGTGTTTTTGATAAGTTATCAAATTAAAGTGATGAGGAAGTGAGAGGAGTATCGCAGAGAACAAACATTGTGCAGTAAAACAAGTGATAACATATGTAAGACCCCCTCTCTCTCTCTCTCTCTCTCTCTCTCTCTCTCTCTATATATATATATATATATATATATATATATAAATATATATATATATATATATATATATATATATGATCTATGTATTTATATATCTATCTAATACTTTTTATATCTGTTTGTCTTTCCGATTATGTATCTTACTAACAGTTTCTATCTATCAGTCAATGTGTCTGTCTGTCTCTGCAAGTCTATATTTAACAGTCTGTCTGTCAACATATTTATCTGTCTGTCTGTATCTCTGTATATCTATCTATCTATCTATTTACCACTATCTTTCTCTCTCTCTCTCTCTCTCTCTCTGTCTGTCTCTCTCTCTCTCTCTCTCTATATATATATAATGTATGTATTTGTTTAACTAATATTATCTCTCTCTCATTCTCTGTCTGTCTGTCTGTATCTCTCTCTCTTTCTCTCTCTCTCTCTCTCCATATATATATATATATATATATATATATATATATATATATATATATATATATATATATATATATATATATATATATTCCGATTATGTATCTATCTAATTATTTCTAATTATCAGTCTACGTATCCGCCTGTCTTTGTATTTATGTATCTGTCTATCAATATATCTATCTGTTTTTTGTCCTTCTGTCAGTCTGTCTACGTATCTATCTGACTGTCCAAGTACCTATCTAGCTGTCCGTCTTTCTCTGTGTCTACCTCAGACTGGCTCACTGTCTGTCAGTCCGTGTATCTATCTCTCATTTTTGGCAGATAGATAGATAGATAGATAGGTGATTTATGTCTACCTTCGTATCAGTCTGTCTCACTTTAGTTACCTATCTATCTATCTATCTATCTATCTATCTATCTATCTATCTATCTATCTATCTATCTATCTGTCTGTCTGTCTATTTAAATAGATAGGAAGGAAGAAAAAGTTTGAGTGAGATAGAAAATGATTTAGAGATGAACTGTCAGATAGATAGATAGATAGATAGATAGATAGATAGATAGATAGATATAGATAGATAAAGATTATCTCTGTGTTTTCTCCTAATTGTCTGCCTTCGTTTATATCTCTCTCTCTCTCTTTCTCTATCTATCTATCTATCTATCTATCTATCTAGCTAAATCTGTTTATATCTGAAAAGATAGCCTCTCTTTCCCTGCCCTACTTTTCTCTTCTTTTTCTCAGTCGCTATTCTCGCTCCGACGACAGGAAGTCTAGTGTCAAATGAAAATTCACTCCGATGACAGTTCACTAAAAACTTCTTATGAGCGACAAGTTTCTAGACTTCAATGATTTCTCTCTTCATATCAGCAATGTTACCTTTCAGCTTTCTACTTTTAACCCTTCGTCATTCACCATGTCTGTTTATTCGTGCTAAATGCTCGTGTCATATAGGATTCAGTTCATTCATTTACATATATTTGATTTAGTAACCAGGTTGAGAGTGATATAGGCAAGTCATAGACTGAAGTAGTTGTCTTTCTTTTTCATTGAGTTTAGAAGTTTTTGTTTCAGTTTTGGTTGAGCCTAATGAATCTCATATCGGATTATAGATTCAGTTATGACCCTTCGCTAGCTTCAATTCCTGCTAAGATTACAGCACAGAATTATAGCAGACACTTTCGAAAACTTCTACCATTTATCTTAAAATTCTTGAAAACAGTTTTATTAAATCGAGACGACCTCCTTTGTGTGAGCAAAAATAATGATTTCTTCACATTGTCATTTTATGGTAACTGTTTACATACGGGAAAAATGAAATGAAAAAGAAAAAAAGGGAAAAACAGAAAAGCAAAGAGCCATTACTTGTTTCTATGTATATTGTATTTTTGCAAGTATATTTCTTACTTTGAGCTGAAATTTTACACACAAACTTGTGCGTGTATGTAGATTTTTATCCTACTCATTGATATATATATATATATATATATATATATATATATATATATATATATATATATATATATATATATATATATATGTATATATATATATTTGTGTATTTAGGCAGCAATCCTTCTTTCAAGCACATTTCATTAAAAACGACTGACAAGGTGCTTTTATTTAGTTTTTTATATAATTTCTCGTGCGATCTAATAAAGTTTTTCTTTTCAGAGGATAAATTATATAAAAATTGTCCGAATGTTCTTTTTATCCGAGCGCTTTCGGCTATACATTTAGCCATTATCAAGGATTATAGTTCAACTGTTAGAATTAGAAATAGTTTGTTATGTGTATGTTTTATAAAGTGATTCATTTTTTTGTTTCAAAACACGGTCAAGATATTATGTCCATGTTCAAAGTTAATATTATTAAGTGTTGGTTTGTTTATTTTTATAAGTAAGGCTTCCATTATTTTTAGCCTTTTTTTGCAAGTGGATGATGCTATTATATTAGTGTTGTCGACAAGTATATTCCGAATAGTGTCCGGTAGGTCTCCATGAATATTTAAATGAGATCTAATTGAGCTATTGTCAGAAAGGTGTAGAGTTAATCTGCGTGTTAAACAATTTGTAGTGTGGCCTATATAATTATTTACGAAAGTTGTTCTTGAGGAATACAATTCCTTAATGGGCATTTGAATTCGTAAATAATATTTGCTCTATTTAATTTTGTTCTAGGAGGTGAATTATTATTTTTAACTATAAGGTTGCAAGTTTTAAATTTTTTATAATAAATAATTAATCTAATTTTTTTGCTATTATCAACTGGTGCTATGCATTTTTTTATAATGTTATTCATTCGGCATTCATCCTGTTATATATATATATATATATATATATATATATATATATATATATATATATATATATATATATATATATATCAATTTTTAACATACAACGTGTGTTAGCACGTGCGATACCCTGTCTTCATCAGCCGCCGATCAGGGCTGATCTCACGGTTTCGGTGGCTATGTCGGAACCGCCACCCCAGGCGCCACCAGCAGCATTTGCCACCAGGCAGGATATGAAGAAAAGCTAATTGATCGTTACTCTTTGTAAATTCTCGTAATGAAATAAATAAAACGATTGTTCCTCTTTGCCGCTTCTGTCCGTAATGAAAGTTCCTGAACGCGTTTGCCGTTATTTACGCGCACGTAAAAATCGTTATAGACGACAACGCAAATATTTCACTTGCGCATGTTAGGTCGTGATGTTGCGCGCATAATATTTCAGTAATCTTTGTTCTAATCGTAACTTTCCTTTCTGGATTTGTCGTCGATTTGGTCGTTTTTCCTCTTTCTTATATTTCATTTCTATTACTGGTCCAAACCACTCAAAGCAAACGTCGTATATTATTCTACAAAAGGAACTGATCTGTTGCCCTATGTGACCCATAACATTGTTATTAATGATAAAAGAATATATATATGCTCTGTGGCCGAAAGGTTAAGGCACATCACGCGAAATGATGGTTCCGTATAGGATACAGGTTCGATTCCTGTCGGAGAGCGAAAATTTTCTATGAAAATTTCTCGGACATTCAGGCCGGTAAATGTTATTTAATACTGTTTATTATAAAACAGAGCATTTGCTTAAATACTTGTATCTATAAAAAGAACGTTAAACATAATATATAAATGTCTTTAAAATAAATTGTCGGACTATGTCCAATTCTAAAATATATATATATATTGAGACATGTTTCTTTGAATAATTTAGACAAGTCTTGTTTACTTCTCTTCAATATGATCCTTTCATATGTATATTGATTTTAACAGGTATATTTTTACTTACAGCCGAAATTTTACACACACACACACACACACACACACACACACACACACACACACACACGCGCGCGCGCGCGCGCGCGCGCGCTGTGCTGTGTCTCTAGCATCTTGAGTGGTATTACTATACACGTGTATTTTATTTTTTTCTTCCCTGTCCTTCATTCATGTCACCCATAGCAAATAGTTTTTCTCATAATTTTCTATTCCCCGTGAAACAGTTCTGACGAGAGGGGACGAAACCGGTTAACTGGTATTTATTTTAAATCTAACATGGCCATTAATAAAACATTGGTTTTTTATGCCCTGATACGCTTTTGTACCGTCTCAAATATATTTAAATATATATATATATATATATATATATATTATACAGCGACATTTTTTTTATTAACACAAGCATTCATATATATATATATATATATATATATATATATATATATATATATATATATATATATATATATATATATATATATATATATATATATGTGTACGTACGGGAGTTGCTAAGTTTGCCTATAGTCGGGCTGACACACCTCACCGGTCCTTTGAAGAGGTGTTGAGGTTTATCCCCTGTTTACTGTTTAGGATTGGGTTTCCTGTTACTTCTATTTCTCTTTCACTCCAAGTAAACCCCTACGTCTTTGCGGCATTATCGCCTTCCTTAGGATGAATTGATTCATATATGGATGTACGGATGGAATATTAGCAAAATGTTAGCGAGTGATCAGGACGTTTGCTTTCTGACCATGAGACCCGTGTTCGAATCACACCATGGTCAATTTGTCAGGAAGGTGATGTTATTAGTCTGGAGGAGGCGATTCAACGTGTAGCAACTTTGGAAAATACCTGAAAACCATACCACGCCTTGACCCTAAACTTGTGACTGAAATTGGGCAAACGGAATCATTAGCTACAAGTCATCGTGACCGAAGTTTTGAGGGTGTTGGCCTTGTTAGGACAGTTGTTCACGATAGATAACGCTCTCTCTCCCAGAAGTTGTAACTATGGTCCGTTTAGCAGTATAAACCACAGGTGGACTCTTTGGTTATTATACTAAAACAACAGGGATTGACTAGTCGCCTTAGTAGACGGGTATCCTTCATATATATATATATATATATATATATATATATATATATATATATATATATATATATATATATATATATATATATATATATATATATCCGCCCAGTATTTTTTTTATTCGCCTGTCTCTATCGTTTGCTTTGTTAGTCAGTTGAGATTATGCCATGATGGTAATTGCATATTTGAAACTCAGACTGGGAGGAGACAATCGAAGATAGGAAAAAAATCTTTAAATAAAAAAAAGAAAGCGTCGATAAAGTTTTGGTAAATTACGATAAAAATAAAACCGGTAACAATATGAAGAATTTATTTTTCTTTTATTCCAGACGAACCAAAGTGTACTCGTAATTGGCAACCGGAATCAAATAAATCTATACATACAATAAAACCCTGTCTCTCATTTCGTTTCTTAGCATATATATATATATATATATATATATATATATATATATATATATATATGTATATAATGTACTAAGTTCAAAATAAGAAAACAGTTTTGTCAGGCATTACGTAATTACTTATCTGTATCTATATACAATTAAAGTAATTCCGATAAATGAGATTTTATGCAGTCGTTATTTCGTCCTGGGTATGATGATAAATAACATCTAGCAGCAGAGCCTCTGATCAGGAGGTTTTCAGGAGTTTGAAACACCTCTTAATTGCTAGTGTTCCCAGGTCCATCATGACCCGGGGTGGTAGTACCTGTTAGGGTCCTAACTATGGGTAAATAGTTAATACCCAAACTGGTGTCAAAACACTATGAAAATGTAAATATCGGTTACATTTTTGTTAAAGCTTTTTGCAATAGATTTTTGCAATAGATTTTTTTGCAATAGATTTTTGAAATTATTGGATGACTGCTTAGGAATACTGGTACTGTAAGTTGGATGCGCGAATGGTCTTATATATAATGTCTAGGAATATATATATATATATATATATATATATATATATATATATATATATATATATATATATATATGTATTAAATAAAAACAGACCACTTTAAGGTTCCATATAATAAATTATTTCACCACTGCCCTTTTAAAGGACCGCGGATCATCAGATTTTACTTCCAAAGGTTTTTTTTTTTCGTTTCAACATTTGGTAGTAAAATCTGATGATCCGCTGTCCTTTAAAAGGGCTGTGGTGAAATAATTTATTATATGGAACCTTAAAGTGGTCTGTTTTTATTTAAATTATTAGCTCGGATTTATATTGAGATCTCTGGATTTTATCCTCCTTGGGTCTACCCATACAGATTACCTAGTTTTTCGTAAACTATATATATATATATATATATATATATATATATATATATATATATATATATATATATATATATATATATTACAAAGAGTTAACCATACCTTGAATCAATCAGCAGTATGAATGCGATTATTGGCGAAATCACTTCGCTAGTAGACATAATTATAAGCATTATACTACTGATAATCCTCTGAATGATGAGATCCTCAAATATAAAATGGATATGGTCATTTCTTTTAAATTTCTGCTAGTACTTTCGAATGCTTCGCGTAATTCATCATCAGGCCTTATTTTTCCATCAGAATCAAAACTGGGAGATGAATTAAATGTGTTTATCCAACCGAAAGATGTTTTTAAGAATGAGCTATATATGTATATATATATATATATATATATATATATATATATATATATATATATATATATATATATATATACACAACCCTAGTCAACATTCTAAGACCAGATACAAAAGGGTTAAAAATATAAAATAATATTATGTCAATCAAGTTTATTTGCGAAACTTTTACCTTTAATTAGAAAATGTAGTGAACATTGTAAGCTTTTAATTGATTAATTTAAACAAACATCGAAAAAAAGAATGTTTTTGGTTGTTCATAAAGACCATGTTTGAAAAAAAACGAAATTACTGGACACAAATCTTAGAACTGGTCAGTGTGCTCATACTTTCAGGCGTGTAGACATCTACTTAGCTCATTTCCAGTATTAAATTTCAGATTTTAAAATGGCTATGGGTAAAATTTTAACAAAGTTCTAACAGGGCAGGATTATTAAACTTCAAATACTTGGTCTTTAGCAACATGACATTACAAATGAAATTGGCCGTAGCAGATCTGTCATTGCTAACTTCATTAAAAATGCGTATGCGTATGCTTCTAAAATATCAAACGGTTGCCCCAATAAAATCCCTCATCTCTAGACAGACGCAGCGGGCGAAATGTTAAGAGTGATTCAATCCTAACATCAAATCAGCTAAAAGCGAATACAGATGCGGAATGCAGCTTTCGAACAATTCGAAGGCTTTTAAATAAGAAAAGGTTTAATAACGTGAAACAGTTCCAGAGGCCTTGCCTTCTTCTTCGCCATAAAACCTCCCGTTTACAATTTGCTTTCGATTATCAAACTTGGGATGCGGATAAATGGAAGACAGTGTTGTTTTCAGACGAGAAAAATCAGCCTTGATGGCCCAGACTGCTTTCAGCGTTACTAGCAGGCAAAAGATGCCCCCAAAGAAATTTTATGGTCTGTGGATCATTTTCGTACAATAGAACTCTTGAGTTACAGGAGGTAAAACGTCGTCAAACAGCTGCTAGTTACATTTGATATTTTAAGAAAGGCATCGCTAATTACTGAAGGCCCTCATCTATGTGGAGAAAACTGGATTTTCCAGCAGGACAATGCTGCAATCCACAATGCTCTCCAGATGGAAACCCAATCGAGAATGTTTAGGGATGGATGACAAAGGATGTTTATAAACATGGATCCGCAATTTGAAACTGTGGATGCTCTCCGTGCTGCAGTTTGTGCATCCTGGGCGTGCATCCCAAGCAGCTTCATGCAGAAGTTAATAATGAGCATGCCAAATTGAATTTTTGAAGTATTTGCTGTCATATATGGTCTGGAACCCCTGCTGCTTGCCTCAGGGTTCTTGATAAGATCCAGAGACGGATATGCAACGTAATTGGCCCTGAGCTGTCATCTCGTCTGTAGTCGCTCTCTCATAGACGCGCCGTTGCCTCGCTCTGTCTTTTTTACAAATACTTTCACGGTAATTGCTCCGATGAGCTGCTTTCGCTGGTTCCTAGGCGTCATGAATTTAAGCGTCCTACGAGCCTGACATCCCGCTCCCACCCCTTCACTGTTGAAACTGTTAGATGTAGACGTCTCTTCTACTCCAATAGCTTCATGTCTCGCACCTCTCGCCTGTGGAACTCCCTTCCTTATTCCTGTTTCCCTGACAAATATAATCTCCAACTATTTAAGTGTAACATCAATCGACATCTCCAGTTGCCTTGATCTATCCACTTCCCTTCTCCACATCCTTTCCCCTTTCATTCCTATCTGCTCTCGCTCCGAATCTTCTGTAACCCCCTTGCCTTGTTCGATCCACTATCTTTCTCCACATCCTCTCCTTTACCACTCCTATCTGCTCTTCTGTAACTCCTTGCGTGCTAGTGGCTTCCAGCCTTGCTTGGGGTGAAAAGCTTAAAAACATTTTTCTCAAAAATGGAGGATATACTGAATATTAAATTGTCGTTCTGACTTATTTGTTGTGTATTTTGTATGTTTAACCCTTTTGTATCTGGTCTTAAGGTTTTGGCCAGGGGTGTACATTGGAGAGCAGAGGTCCACTTCCAGTTGGTTTCTTATATTCACTTACGCACAAACAGCCTTGGGAAATGTATGAATCAACCTCTTCTCCCCACAACTATGGGTTAATTAGTAAAACGTTTGTCACTAAATGAATATTATGTATAAAATATAAATAAAAATTGCGAATAACTTATTTATATTTCAGCATTAACCCATACAATAAAGCTAACAACCCCTTGCTTAACTATTTAAATAATTAGTTTTAACTTATTTTCTTTATCATCTTGAAGATTTTATGGTTGGAAGAGACTTTTGTCGAATATTCAGTAAATACAGCTGCAAGAATTTATTAACCATTCGCGGAAAATTACATTCAAAACGTGTACCTTGTAGCGCAGTTACATTAGAAAATAGATAAGATTCACATGTGAGGTGTGAAAACTGTGAAAACTGTATTAACTTTGAAACTTTTACCTGTGCGGACTCGACCAGCATCGAAGCAATGTTCAGTATCGTACGGAGAGCTTCTTTGCGGTCGATGACATCTAGTTTGACCCCCTCCCCCAGAAAAAAAACACGGTAAAACGGCACAATCAATCAATGATACCCTACACAGGTAGAAGATCAATTTAAAAGAACTCGACCAACCGATGGCGTTGGCTTGACTTGTCCACCAAACCTCTGGAAATATATGCCGAAAACTAAAGGGTTACAATGCAATGGTCACATCCTCTGTGGATCTACTGTGTTTGATCCTCACTTGGGCCACAAATAAGCGATGTTTACAAAATCGCTATATTTTGGGGTACTTCGTCGTGATGTAATCGTTAAATAATAAAATTAATTCTTTATCGGACCCGAAATCCATGAAATATCTAACGATGGTTGATTGACTGGTCTGTTCATTAAATAAAGAATTTTAAGATAAATGGTAGAAGTTTTCGAAAGTGTCTGCTATAATTCTGTGCTGTAATCTAGCGAAGGGTCATAACTGAATCTATAATCCGATATGAGATTCATTAGGCTCAACCAAAGCTGAAACAAAAACTTCTCGACTCAACGAAAAAAAAAGACAACTACTTCAGTCTATGGCTTGCCTATATCACTCTCAACCTGGTTACTAAATCAAATATATGTAAATGAATGAACTGAATCCTATATGACACGAGCATTTAGCACGAATAAACAGACATGGTGAATGACGAATGGTTAAAAGAAGAAAGCTGAAAGGTAACATTGCTGATATGAAGAGAGAAATCATTGAAGTCTAGAAACTTGTCGCTCATAAGAAGTTTTTAGTGAACTGTCATCGGAGTGAATTTTCATTTGACACTAGACTTCCTGTCGTCAGAGCGAGAATAGCGACTGAGAAAAAGAAGAGAAAAATAGGGCAGGGAAAGAGAGGCTATCTTTTCAGATATAAACAGATTTAGCTAGATAGATAGATAGAGAGATAGATAGATAGATAGATAGAGAGAAAGAGAGAAAGAGAGAGAGATAAACGAAGGCAGACAATTATGAGAAAATACAGAGATAATCTTTATCTATCTATCTATCTATCTATCTATCTATCTATCTATCTATCTATCTATATACGAGGGTCATTCAATAAATAAGGTGAATTTTTCGGTATAAGGACTTCTAATACAGATAGAAGCTTACTCTTTTTTATTTTTTTTTGTTTTACTTCTTTTTCACATGGATTTAATTTAGTTTTGCAGATTAAAAAAAACTTTGAGAGTTTTGGCGATTAACAAAGATGGCCGACCAGGAAGCATGCTCCAGGATTGAACAGCGGTCAGTTATCAAGTTTTTGGTTGCAAAAGGGTGCAAACCAGTTGAAATTCATAGGAGAATGTCATCTGTGTATGGTGCGACATGTTTCAGCCAAAACATGTCTACAAGTGGGCTAAATTGTTTAAAGAAGGACGGAGCAGTGTTGAGGATGAAGACAGGCCTGGGAGGCCTACAGAAGTGAGGTCTCCTCAGGTGATCGAATCAGTCAATGACCTCATTCAGTCTGACAGAAGGGTGACAATGGATGACATTGCAAGGACTTTGAGCTTATCTGTTGGGACAAACGCAGGGGTCATCAGTCAGAATGAGTCATCTTGCATCATGACAACGCAAGGCCTCACACAGCAGCCCAAACGGTGCAGACCATCAACGAGCTGGGCTGGGAACTGCTCCCTCAGCCCCCTTACAGCCCAGACCTTGCCCATTCAGACTTTCACCTGTTTGGTCCTTTGAAAGCGTTCACGAGAGGCACGAAGTTTAAAAGTGACGATGAAGTCAAAATTGTTGTGAGCGACTGGCTGAGACATCAGTCCAAAGATTTTTACGCTGAGGGAATATGGAAGCTTGTGCACAGATGGGGAAAATGTCTGAGAGTGCTGGGAGACTACGTTGAAAAAAAAGGTAAAATCTATCTGTATTAGAAGTCCTAATACCGAAAAATTCACCTTATTTATTGAATGACCCTCTTATATATCTATCTATCTATCTATCTATCTATCTATCCATCTGACATATAGTCTCTGGATCTATCTAATTCATTATCTATCTCACTCAAACTTTTTCTTCCTTTCTATCTATTTAAATAGATAGATAGATAGATAGATAGATAGTAAGATAGATAGATAGAAACAAACTGATATAGATAGATAGGAACATACTGAGATATATAGATATGAACAGAGTGAGATAGATAGATAGATAGATAGATAGATAGATAGCTAATCCCAATTTCCACTATTCAGTATATAAAATAAAACTATTCAGTGTTAAAATAAAAACGTTCTGCACAAATAAATCCATTCATTATATTTAACTGGATTAAGAAGTAATTATTTCCCTTGTTGTCGTTTTTATTATCTTAGTGGCGCGTTTAACCAACTAGAACAAAAACCAACCATTTCGATTTTGTTTGTAATTAAACATTAAATGAAAACATAAAAGCTAACACATTCCTAAACACAAAACTCTGTACAACCTGCTTTCACGCGCAACCCTGCCTTTTTCGGAGACATCAACCGATCAAATGAATGCATTTAAGATAAGTGTGTCGATTCCCCGAATTGAAACCTTGCATCAAAACGAAGGCTTTGTTTATGCTGTCTTATTTGAATTGCTAAGCAATTTACATTTGATAGTTTATGTATATTTAAGTTGCATATATTAACCACATTCAATGTAGATTTATGTATTGGCATGGACAAACCATATGTCTGAATATATATATATATATATATATATATATATATATATATATATATATATTATATAATTAAGTAATTCATTGAGTCTGATAAAAACCCCAACAGAATGCAGAAAGCACTGGACGGTCGTTTCGTCCTATATTTGTGACTCAGCAGCAGTGCGCATCCACTACCGAGAATTGAAACCCGGACAGTTATGTTATCAAGCATACGCCATACCAACTGTTCCAACGGGTCTCGGTGACGAAGAGATAGCAAATCAGACTCAATATAGCGCCACTCGCTCACATATAATCCGTGGTGGAACTCAACTGAAGTTCTATGTAACCATAGGACTGTGCCCCCGGGAGCCACGACTACTATCACCAAGCCGCTCAAACTGAAGCATTAGAAGCTGGATCAAGCAATGAAATATACATGATAGAAATTGTTAGGAGGATTTGATAATTAAATTAAGTAATTCATTGATTTGCTACCTCTTCGTCACCTCTTCGTCACGTTGCTTGACAACCTAAGTGTCAGGGTTTCAATTCTCGGTAGTGGATGCGCACTGCTGATGAGTCTTCAATATAGGACGAAACGGCCGTCCAGTGCTTTCTGCATTCTGTTGAGGTTTCTTCTAGACTCGATGAATTACTTAATTATAATTATCTCAAATCCTCCTAATAATTTCTATCACTTGTATATCCTTGCTTGAACCGGCTTCTAATTCTCGGTAGTGGATGCACACTGCTGATGAGTCCCAAATATAGGACGAAACGGCCCTCCAGTGCTTTCTGCATTCTGTTGAGGTTTCTTCTAGACTCGATGAATTACTTAATTATAATTATCAAATCCTCCTAATATATATATATTGCCCGTGTATATGTGTAAGTTTGTCTGTCGACTCAGGCGGTATATCTGAAAAGCGTCAAGAACACCCCTACCCGCTCCTTGTTGAAACGAACATCGCTACACATGAAAAGCTAAGGTCTCGACACCGAAATAGAATTACAATTGTGTATGTCTATATGCCCGAACGCATGCCTCGGATTGTTTATATGGGTGCGTGTGTGTGATCCAAAATGCGTGTGACTATGTGGATGAAAGTGTCATTTCAAGCGGACACAGAGGAGAATTCCCCTTCCCAATACCAAAACATATTGAAACAAACATAATTAGATCCAATTTGTCTGATTATCGCAAAAGCATGAAACCCCGGGTCGCAAACACATATTCATACAATTGAATATGTTCAACGCACTTTTCCGGACATACAGTTTTGGTTTTACAATCCAACCTTGAGGAAGCAGACGTTCTCGGCGAAACGCGTCGTATATAGCATTTCTACTTTGTCTGCTTATTTGCATGTGTTCCTAAACTTCCCTAAAATGTCATTTTATCACCAGTTACCAACCATTACGTCAATTACTGTTATATTGTGTTTTTTTTATATATTTTTATATTGTTTTCAGTTAACAGTATGAAAATAGCGTTCTCAAAATTCTTCCAGTTGCTAAGGACATTTTGTTTTGTTATTGTTAGTTACTTTGTTTAATAAATTCATTTCGTTTTTGCCTTGAAAAAGTCCACATCGGAAGAAACGCGTCGGCAACAATTACAGTTTTCCTATTGTATTTTACATTTATAAATATGGTCTTTTTCTACCGGTTAACTCTGAGAACTTTTTCATATATATATATATATATATATATATATATATATATATATATATATATATATATATATATATCCAAGCCGTTATCCATTACTCCCCCGTGCCTCCCTCCAGTCGAATCCATTACATTCACTTACGTGCTAACACCCTTGGGAAAGGTGGGAATCCTCTTCTTCTCCCTCCAGCTATGGGTAAATAGCAGGACAGACTGGGTTCTATAGCCTTGGACGGCAACTGATCTAGGAGAAGGACAACTCTGAATTCAAAACCTGCGGAGGGTCGTTTGGGGACCTTGTGACATTCGTTGCACCAGGTCCCTGTATTCATCCCTCCAAAAAGTGTGGATGGCCCTACACAAAGCCTTCACCACTATAATCAAATCTTGTGTGGGTGTCCGGCTTTCAGTTTCTGGGAACTGATCTGTCTGGCCCTCATACGTCGAGTTCGACGGGAGAGTCCATCATATATATATATATATATATATATATATATATATATATATATATATATATATATATATATATATATATATCATCCTAATCTGTAAATTCGGTCGAGTACAAAATCTCGCACATTCGAAAAGAAATTCCAAATTCGTAGAGACAAGCGTTTGCATTGTGATGGAAGAAATATTCTCACTGAATACGCAGATTTAATGACCTATATTCGTACAGCATAAGACAAAAGATCGTCATCAAGTGACTTCCACTTTCTCGAAAACTCACGTGGCATACGTCTGAATGTTGTCAGGAAATTAATGAAACTGTTTGAAGGTCTGCATGTTTATGCTGCTAGCCTAGAATATTTGTTATTCTAAACTAGCAGTAGAAAAGAAGGTATTTAATCAGCATTTTTTTAAATTTAATTTTACTTCAAATATTTACCTTGCTTTTAAACTTTTCCCTCTTTTGCGTAATTATTTTTTGACTGGTTCATTAATTGACTGAACAGACGATGTTTATTTTATTTTTTTTATTTTTTTTGCTGATTGGCTGGGATACAATTGCACATGCGCTTTGCGCGTTTAAAGAAAATAAGCGTAAATTCTCTTCGCCTGTTTACCTTCAAAACTCGCTTTACAAGAAATCAGGCTACAAAAAATTCCTTAGAAAATGGTTTATTTTTTTATGTTTTAGTTTTTTAATCGATATCACCCAATGCAAGGCGGTAAAACCACTAAGACACAAAGGTGTGGAAGAATTAGGAACAGAAACATTAATAATGAGCGGGAAGAGGAAAGAGTAATCAGGAAGACAGTAGATAGTGATCGACATTGCATTTATATTTTTGCAGATTAAAGTTGGTTGGAAAGCATGGCCATTTTTTCTATGGCAAATTTTTTTTATTACGAATGTTACTAGAACCATTCTCGGCACTGTTATGGATATAGTAACTCCCCTCACCCCGAGACTCGGTAAAATATATGCTAGTATCCTTTCCGATTTTCAGTTGTTTCAAGAGCTAAATTGTTTCAGTAACTTGGATTGAATGTAAAGAGACATTTAAATCCACCTCGATTTTAACCTTTTTAATTCTATTGTCAATCGACGTCTCCAGATGCCTTGATCTATCCCCTATCCTTCTCTTCATCCTTTCCTCTATCACTCCTATTTGCTCGCGCTCCAACTCCCTGTAACCCCTTGCGTGCTAGTGGCTTCCCGCTTTCCTTGGGGTGTAAAGCTTAAAAAAAAATGTTGGCACGACTTAGCGTTTTATATGCCTACACGAACCCCGGGAAAATAAAAAAATGAGATTCTTCAATTCATTCAGAAGGTGGCCAATATCAGAAATAATCGTCAATTTGAGCACCTTCAGAGCTGGAACTCGAATCTGTTGGGGGAAAGATCTACGTTAGTCACGTTTTGTTCAATAAAGAATAAGTAATGACTGCTGGACGATATTTGTTTAAACTAAAATATAAAGAATTCTTCACAGTAACTACTGTCAAGAAATAAAATTTCTATTTCGAAAATGTTTCTCTCTCACTGAAAAGGACATGAACATAGACTTTTACTGATGAAAAGTGAAGGTAGACTTGCGAGACAGAATCAAAAGGAGTCAGCTGTTGTTTGGTGAGAAAGACCGGACGACAAGTTTGACTCTTTACTGCAGTCAGAGTCTCTGGTATGTTGAATGGATCTGTGATTTATATGGCTTCTTGTAGGCTCCAGAAGCCTATGTTTATTTATTGGCGAGAGCTGATTTTATCAGCTATTCTTTATTTTTATTAAAATTAAAATTAGAAAATATGTTTGAAAACGGGGCCTTCGCATGGGATGATTATTTTTGTTGTTTGATCTTTTATGAATGGAAACAGTTAACTTCCGCTTATTTTGTAGGCTGACTGCTTGGGAATACCAAGCTGGGAGTGGAGGTGCTATAATGGATAACGGCTTGGAAATTGGAAATCGAAGGGCTAAGTTCGACTTCCAGTCGAGTTCATTATATTTCCTTACACGCAAAGTAAATACCCTTGAGAAGCGTATGAATCTATTGCTCCCTCTTCTCCAGTTCAAAAAACTCTTACAACCCCAAAATATGCTTCGGCTTTAAATAATCGGCAAAAGGTTGATAAACCGTAAAAAAACAAATGAATCAATGTATATTACTAAAACGTTTTCCAACCACAAAATGTTATATCTCACATTAAGAAATCCTCAAAAATCTTTAAAAATGTGAAAAAAAAAATGATGGCTCATTTGAATTATTTTTTTTCTTAATCGAGTTCACTCTATGCAAGGCAATACAGCCACTAAGAATAAGGGTTTAGTGGGTGTGGAATAATTAGAAAAAAAAGAAACGAGCGAGTACAAAAGAAGTGTAACCAGGAGGACAATAGATAGCGATTGACATTGCATTTAAATTTTTGAAGATTAAAGTTGACTGGAACTCATGTAGCCAGAAGTGAGTTCCACAGTCGAGAAGTGCGAGAAAAGAAACTGTTAGCATTTCGTGTTTAGTAAAACGCAATTTCTCGAATTTCGAAATATAAAAGAATAAGTGACTAAACATCGAATACTGAAAGCAACTGCTCGTCGTGGCAAGAATTTTCACGTATCTGATTTTGGGAAAATATTGTGTGGACTGGTTATTTTTTTAAGTTTCAGCCTTAGCCTGTTCTCATTCTTCTGACAAATTTGTCCTGCTGTCTTCTTCCTGTCGGACATCGAAAGACGAGCCATTTATGACTTCCAGCAATACAGTTTACCGCAAAGAATGTTAGTTCTCTGTGTCCTGCTAGAAGGATTTTTCTTGTCTGTGTTCATCCTTCAAATCTACAAATCTACCAAATCTATCTTGCTTTGAATACTCTTGTCATTCACTGGGATATGATAAGCTTTTAGCCACCCTTAATTACAGCAATTTTGGCTTGGGTAAAAAACGTCTCTTCTATGAATGATAGTTAACTTATATTTTGCAATGAAAGTTCGCGGAAGTAAGGAAATTGGTGAATTTCAACGAGGACAAAGAATAGAATGGCATCGGTGTGGCAAGCCAAATAGAGAAATTGCTAGGTTTTTCCAGGTTAATCGTCAAACGGTTAATAATATTGTCAAGAAATTTAATGACGAAGTCCATTGTTATGTAGCACAACGTTCAGGAAGACTAAGCATCGTGTCTGAGAGAACGAAAATGGCGCTGAAGAGAGAAGTCACCAGAGACTGTCGTCAGAGCGTCAAAGATGTCGCCAACAGCATGGAAATGTCGTCATATGTGGCGAGAAAGACTCATTAACACTTACATAACAGTTCAGTACTCATTTCTTTGTTCCTGTTCCTTCAAGTCTTTTCTTCATCTGTGAGGAGATTGTCCAGCATTCATTGCCATATAGGAGGAATGATATTACGTAACAGTTCAATACACTTTTTGTTTCTGTTGCTTCAAGCTCTTTGACAGTTCTGGAATTTTCTTCCTCGAGTAGTTCATGGGCCTTGTATAGAGTGAACACGATTATAAAAAACGAATAGTATATTAAATAAGTACAGAAGTTTAATTAAATTCCAAAATGCGATTGATTTCTGAATGTTTGAAAAACCCTACATGTTATTTCTATCGACATTTTTTAAGAATAAAC
>OZ038518.1:21236637-21304137 GCA_964036315.1 Acanthosepion esculentum | reverse complement strand
TTACATTATTTGGACTATTGTCCTCATCTTTGTGTGTGGGGGTAGTTGAGTGAGAGACCAACAAAACTTCTTGTAATGCCAAAGATGATTTAAAGGAAAGATTTATGACAGCATTCACCATAGTAACAAGGAGACAGTCCAGAAGCGTTGCAGACCGTGGGTGAAGCCAATGGCGACATTATTGGATAAATTTACTCTTTAGTATTCCATGATACTTTTGTGCAATGTTGGTGAATACATCTGTTAAAATGAGATGCCGGTGTTATTTTCATTTTGGCGTCATTTACACGACAATTTATCCATCGCACCCTGCCTATCTGTTAAAATGAGATGTCAGTGTTATTTTAATTTTGACGCCATTTAGACGACAATTTATCCATCGCACCTTGTCTATCTATTAAAATGAGATGTCAGTGTTATTTCAATTTTGGCGCCATTTAGACGACAATTTATCCATCGCACCCCGTCTATCTGTTAAAATGAGATGCCTGCCTTCTTTTCATTTTGGCGTCATTTAGACAACAATTTATCCATCGTACCTTGTATATTGTAACGATTTACAAATATTTGTAAATATAGACAAAATCCACGTATGTGCTAACTACTACATTTCGGTGGGGGGCGAACCTAGCTGATTGTTGAATTATACTTCTGATTTTTTTTTTAAAAGGGGATTCGCAATAAATCTAATATTAATATTACTATCAGGCTATATTCACGACCGCCACAGGCCTTAGGAACAGTTTATATTTAGCTCAAGCCGCCATATCCAGACGGTATAAAGTTCTAAACATCACTTCAACAAGTTCACAATCGTTTTGATACGATGATAGTTTTCTGATTTTGACAAGTTTAAGCTCAGGTATCTGGTCTTAACTTTTGTCGTAGATATAATCGAAACATTGAACTGACGCAGACAATCTGAACGAGATTTAACGTGTCTTTCCGTTTCCTTAGCAGTCGAGTCTGCTTTAGGCTTGATTATTACTGTCTGACCAAATTTTCGGGTTTTTGTTCGGGTTTTTTTTTTTTTTCGTATTTTTTAGAATTTTTCTTTCGTGTCTTGAAATAGAGTCAGACTTTTATCGCTTCCTTTCTTCCCTTCCTGCTCTTTTTTTATAGATTTCTTATTCATACAGTTTTCTTTCCCCCCTCATACCTTGACATATCTCTTTTCTTTCTTCGTTTTATCATCTTTTCTTACTCTTCTTTTCTATTTCTGTTTTTTTCTATCGCTATCAATTTTTTCTTTTCATTTTTTTTTTCTTTTTCGGTTTCATTTTTTTCCCGCATGAGATTTAACGCGAGATATTTACAAACCTTTGGTCAAATAGATTTAAATAGGTTTTGATGATTGTGTAGCTCCAAATATCTAAATATATAATTCTGATATCTTTGAAAATCGGCATTTGGAAACCTGACTTCGGAAACCTGATTTCATACTTCCCAAGCCAATATGCCTGATAAAAAAAATTTTTAAATTTAGAAGAAAACGGTTAACTTAGGAATTTCGATTATTTAAAATAAATATAATCATAATAAATTTAAGTCGTTGCATACTGAGAAAGAAAACACTCGGAAAGTTCTATTGAACTTCCAACGTCAGGAATTTTGAAAGCAAGATGGTAACGTCTTGGACATATTTTGCGAATGGATCCAGAATGCCCAACTAAAAAATCCATGGAGTTTTACTTTGAAAAGACCGATTTTCAAAAGTTCAGAGGTTATCCAAGAACCACCATAGTCACAACGCTGACCCGAGACATTCAAAGAACAAGTCAGAAAGATCCCACTTTTCCTTTGGGGAAGTTTGCAATCAAGGAAGATTTGCAACGAATCCGTAAACTCGCAGAGGACAGAGAAGGCTCGCAAAATATTATCGAACCAGTAAACAATATCACTGAAGATGACAGAACATTCTAATTCATGACCTCAAATCGAAACAGCTTTCATGATGATAGTGATAATTAATTTATCAAATTAAAATAAAATAAATAATAACTGCATTAAAAATAAATAACTATATATATAGTAGAGCCGGCCACTCGTATTCGAGGATACGGGTCTACTAGGGCGGATAGCCAATCCCTGTTGCAGACGCTTGATCTGGCGCATTTGTGTTTATTCAACACCCACAGAGCCCACCTTGTGCTTTATACTGCAACTATGCTGAGCAGACCTTAGAGTTTCTGGGAAAGTGTGTGTTATCTAGCGTGATCAACAATTTGAACAAGTCCAGCACGCTCAATCCCTCGGCCATGCTATCGACGGGCCCAAGGGTTCCGTCTATCCAATGGTTTTCAGGAATTTTCCAAAGGTGTCGCACGCTGGTATCGACTCCTCCAGGCTCCTTCCTGACAAATCGACCATGGTGATATTCGAAGCCTGGTCTCATGGTCAGAATACGAACGTTCTAACCACTCGGCCACGCGCGCCTACATATATATATATATATATATATATATATATATGACTGCGTGAATTTAAGCGCGCCACTAGGTTGGCATCTAGTCCTCCTCGTTTACTGTTGGGATAGCTAAATGCAACTGCCATTTCTTCTCCAATGGTTTCTTTTCTAGCACTTCCCACCTGTGAAACGCCCTTCCGTTTACCTGCTTCCCTGATAACTAAAAACTTAAAAAATTTAAATGCAAATTCAATCGCCATCTTCTATCTTCTTGAATCCCGTTCATCCTTTCCTCAATCCTCCCTATACTCAGTCTTTTCTCTTATTTTCACTTCCTCTAACCCGCTGCGTACTAGTAAAATCCCTGTCTTGCTCGGTGTAAAGTGATGTCGAAATTATTATTATTATTATTATTATTATTATTGTTGTTGTTTGTGTGTTATGTTTCTTGCTTTGTTGTAGAGCCGGGTTCAAACTATGGCCCTTAGGCTCTATAGGACGTGTCATTTAATTGATATCACATTTAGTATATGGAATATTCCAAGTAGGGCGATTTTATGGGCAACTGTTATGTTGATGTTACCTGGGACACTATTAGTAAAATTTTCCATTCTTTTCTCACGAGGCCGAGAGCTTCGATTACTGTTGGTATAGTCTCAGTCTTCATTCTTCACATCCTGTTAATCTCGATCTCCAGGTCATTGTATTTGGACAATTTCTTGATAGTTTTTATGGGGGTCTTTTTCTCAGATGGTACTGCTATATCAATAAGCATACTCTTCCTGGATTCCTTGTCTTTTGTCTGTTAGCTTTTATTTCCATGTCAGTTTCAGTTTGCATGTCCCAGAGGATAGTTACATCGTTATATTGGGTAACTGTGTTTGGTTAGTGGTCATACCATCATCTCTCAGTGATTTCGATTTTGTGCTTCTTGCATATCTTCCAGTGCACATATGTCGCTACCTTGTAATGTTTCTGGGTATATTAATTTTTTGCCAGTTCCGGACATCCTGAGATATTATTATTATTATTATTATTATTATTATTATTATTATTATTATTATTATTATTATTATTGTACTAGCCACAGACTGACGTATTTTCTAACGATCATTCTGTTGCAGGCGTCTTTCGATTAATTGGTTTGTTCACGCGGATAGAATAGAAAGGTAACTTGGTAGGATTAAGTTAGCCATATTCTAAGAGACAGGCGAGAAAACGAACACCTATTGTATATATTTTCTAAGATAACCTTAATCTCTCCTCGGGTTAGAGTTGGGAAGTACTGTCTGTTAATGGAAATTTTGGGAATAAAAACGTAAAAGAAATCTTGAAAGAGAATGAGTTCAGAAAAAGAATGATTGATATTTGTTTAGAAGAAAACGTGGCGGGAAAGTGTGATTGAAAAGTAAGTAAGTAAGTAAGTAAAGAAAGAAAGAAAGAAAGAAAGAAAGAAAGAAAGAAAGAAAGAAAGAAAACAGAAAATTAAAAAAGAAAGAAAGAAATTTGTTTACAGGGAAATATAAAATAATTTGATTGATAAGAATATGTAAAAGAAGACGGATTTACTATTGAGACAGGAGTAAGTGGCAGTGTCATCTGCATAAATGCCTACTTGGGAAATGATGACATGAGAGAGATCATTGATGAAGATCAGAAACAGCTTAGGTCCCGATTGGAATTGGATCTCGACTCTCCGATTTCTCATCCCGAACCTTTATTTATTACACCACCCGCACATTTAAGCTTACAGTACCTGGCATTCCCCACCAATCACCTCTCTAGTTACTGAACAGGTTTAACGTTGCTTATCTTTTAACGTGATATGGCCGTAATTCCAGAAAGTAAGAATTTTAAAAGAAAAAAAACGAGGAAGGAAGAAGAAAGAAAGAAATAATAAGGAAATAGTTGAAAGATAAAATGGTGAGAAGGAAAATAACAAAGCAAGAATATCTCCCAAATAGAAAAAGCCAAAAGAAATGTCTGTAAAAATAATCTGAGAATACCAAAGACATTTAATGAAACTATAATCTCTTCGACTACATAAGAGACAAGAAAAATGCCAAAGATTTAAGACTGAAGTGACCTTTAGCTAAAATTAGACGTACAGATATTTCATTATTTCAGAAAACAGCTACTGAATACGAAATGTCACGTTGAATTGTAATATCATCCTTTAAAAGTTGAGTCCCTTCATTATTTTATCAATCAAGACTCTCCACAACTTCGTGTATCTTGTAATTCTAAACTAACTTCAAGTCTTTTATTATCCTGGGTATGATGAAAAACTACATCTGGCAGCAAGGTCTCTGATCGTGAGGAGTCCTGGGTATGACGATAAACTACATCCGGCAGCAAGGTCTCTAATCGGGAGGAGTCCTGCGTATGACGATAAACTACATCCGGCAGCAAGGTTTCTGATCGGAAGGAGTCCTGGGTATGACGATTAACTACATCCGGCAGCAATGTCTCTGATAGAGAGGAGTCCTGGGTATGACGATAAACTACATCCGGCAGCAAGGTCTCTGATCGGGAGGAGTCCTGGGTATGACGATAAACAACACCTGGCAGCAAAGTCTCTGATCGGAAGGAATCCTGGGTATGATGATAAACTACATCCAGTAGCAAGGTCTCTGATCGGGAGGAGATTTGAGTATGACGATAAAGTACATCCGGCAGCAAAGTCTCTGGTCGAGAGGAGTCCTGGATATAAGGATAAACTATATCCGGCAGCAAGGTCTCTCATCGGCAGGAGTCCTGGATATGACGATAAACTACATCCGGCAGCAAGGTCACTGATCAGGAGATTTGAGTATTTGAGGAGCGTAGAATCACCTCATAATAGCTGTTTCCAGGTTCCCCCTAATCCGGGGTTGTAGCATCTGTTGGGGTCCCAAATATGGTCAAATAGTGAACCCCAAACAAAATTCAGTACATTTTTATAATAGATTTTATAGAAAAATGACAAGCAAGGCATCAGTAAAAAAGTATAAAAATACATTTTTATAGTAAAATTACCTGCCACACATTTTCCTCTACAATAGATGTCTCAGTTATTTCCCTTTAACTCAACTCTCCAGTGACTAGACCCAAATAGTTGTGAGTTCAATACCAGGCTACAGCAGTGGTGAACCATAAATTGGGAAGTTGAATTAAAGGAAAATAACTCAAACAAACGGAATAGCCACGGCACGTGGAACTAGAACAATCTACTCCGGGGGTGGATGACATAAAAGATTCGGTTCGAAATTCCAGTCACCTGAAGAAGTCCGACTGAAACGTTGTGAATATGAGGATAACAGTCCTTTCTAGCACGTTCGAAATTTTGGTTAAGAATCTTTTTTTACGTCAGCTGGTGGGAAAAGATCAGTATTGTAAATTTAGCACCTTTTTTTGGCATTAAAAACACATTGTTTTGGAAATTCTTGCAAAAATCAAATGATTTTAATTAAATTTTTTGGGGATTATTCAGCAATGGAAAAAATTATTTTAAAATATTTTTTAAAAATATCTTGGTAAAATATATATATTTTTACATCTATTATCCCCCCCCCCCATACACACACTTAATTAATTTTATAAAGTTTCGAGAAATTAAATTCCAGCATCTTCTTATATATTAAAGATGACTTCTCGGAGAATTTAAATCCTCAATTTGTTTTTTCCAAACCAAAACACCATTTACCGAAAATATGCTCTGAATCTTAAAACAAAAAAAAAACAAAAAATAACAAAAAAAATGAAACAAAACTGTGATATTATTTAACTAGAAAGCTTTTAGTTGCTTTTATAAATAAGATATTTTCAAGACAGTATTGTATTTAGAAAAAGATTTTCAATGAATATTGAATTTTTGTAAGAATTGTTTTCATTTTTTTAAATTTTAATTAGAAATATTTATTAAGTTTTAAATCTTTTAAAATTCTGTTTTAATTTCACCCTTTTAGAGGAAAACTATATTTACTAATCATAAATGGAAAAGCTGATTATCAACATTAAACACCAATATTTAAAAAATAATTTTTTTTAATATTAATTGTATGAACGAGGCGCTTTTTTTAAGTACGGGCGGCCATAAATGACATTATCAGAAAATAAGGGCGATGACTATAGTATCTGTAAAGTCAAATTTTCTAAAACTCAATAAAACGTTAGATTACGGAGAATATTTTCCTAAATTTTTAAAATTAGAGAAAACTTAAATAAAAATGGTACTCGCGTCATTTTATTTATGTTGTCATCTCCTGTCAAACAAGTCCACGAAGCTACTATCGTTTAAAAACACAACTACTGTCTGGTGAAGAAAAAAAAGAATTTCTGCGATATTTTAAACTTAATGTAAATAATATTTATTTAAAACTAGCAGCATGGTCCGGCGTTGCCCGTGCTTGATTCAAAAATCGCATGACTCATACAGCAATCGCTATCACTTGACTTAAAATATTTTTGCCCTTCCTTGACTCTAAAGGAGTGCCCTTTGCCGTGCTGATGTTGCTACATGCCTTACTTCTTGCCTATCTCACACTGCTAATTTTTTCTAAGCTCTATACTAAACATTAAATCTGTTACGAAAAAAGAACTAAACAAAAGGAACACAAAACGATCAGCTTTAAAAAATGACTCGTAACTGGAAAAACCGAATGCAAAAAGAATGTTAACAACAATTACTTTTTCACACCCAACCCAGTTCTGCGGAATCAGAATCAACGTTGAGTTTAAGCAAGCGAATGAGCCAATTGGAGTAAAGTGTCATGCAGATTTAAATTTCTCCCACTTGTAACGAATGCAGCTATCGATTTTTTTTGCATGGTAGCATGCTAGTTAACATTCGTGTCAGTCAGCTGTTGGCTCTCACGCTGGCCAATAGAATCTTCCTGCCTATTCGTGGCAGTCAGCTATAGGCTCTCACTCTGGCCAGTAGAAAATGGCTGCAAACTACATGAAAACTGCCGTAGAAGCATGAAAAATTGATTATTTCCACTATCGATGGGAGTTGGGAAATGCAAAATCGGTCTTGGCCTTGGAGCGTGTGCATGTAAATTTTGGTGCAAATCCGTCGTAAATTGCGGCCGTACATTCGTTACACACACACACACACACACACACACACACATCCTGCCTTTCATATGTAGAGATCAGATTAATTATACTTTAAATCAGCTAATATAGAAGAAGAAGAAGAAGAAGAAGAAGAAGAAGAAGAAGAAGAAGAAGAAGAAGAAGAAGAAGAAGAAGAAGAAGAAGAAGAAAGAAAGAAAGAAAGAAAGAAAGAAAGAATATACTTTAGGAGTTAACACTGTGCCTCTCTACAGCACTGTGTTTTATCCAAATTTTCAGAAAATACTTAGCCTTGTAACTGTTATTGCTCTTGCTAGTATTGACGAGGACTTCCTTCCTAATTTTCTTTCTTTATATTAGTGAATATATTTTTTCTTCAGGCCACAAGTTCTATCCATTTTTTCATTGCTGCTGTTGAATATCTTCGAATGATGTTTGTTATTTTGGTAAAGATCTTTGGGTATGATTCTGTAGCACCAGTCCCCGACTTTTGGAAAAGGTGTAAGAACCTATACGGTTCATTCGCTCAAAGCCGTTTTTAATAATTGATTTGGGTAAAGCGGTTGTCTACCGTTTAAACATTACTGCACGAGGTGGACGCTATGCGTGACATTCATGGTCTGCAATAGCGTCGCGTCTAAAACGAATCTACGGGAGGTCTCATATTTGCCTGAAAAGGTGATTTTTTAGCAATAATTTTAAAAGTTCTTCTCCAGAAACTGCAAGAGAAAGTAGCAAAGAGAAATACCATTAAAAAAATAATAAGACACAAAGCGTGATGGTTTCAAAATGGCAATCTATGGCATTAGCTTCGAATTGCAAATATAAGTATTAACCAGTTGCTAAAATTTTAATAATGTAGTGTTGTAACAGATGGTTCCAATATGCCTTCTGATTTCTGGATCAGGTCTCAGTTCAAAGACTTGGGCAATTATTGTTTCAGAAATCAAATGAAAAAAACGGGAATAATAGTTGAAACATCTACAAGAACTCTTGAGAAAGATTTAGGTGGGAAACACTAAAACTCTACATAAATCAAATTACCGAAAACACATAGCTATAAGTGAGGCCAAATATATTAAACATCTCTCTCCCACTATCAAACTCACCTTGTTTAACAATGGCAGTGGCGTGCTGAAAGTTTTTTTTTTTAAATAGAAAGACTCTCACTCGAATTCCAGACGCACACAACACGCCAAGGTTCGGAACACTATTCAAAAGAACAAAAAATATACATCTCAAAAAGTCAAAACATGAAGAGAAACTAACAGCGCCAAAAGAAAATCCCATTGAAAATGGCTAAAGATGTCGCTGAGAGCGCTTGGGAAATTGGATGGTATGGACAGATTTCGTACCCAACTAACTACCACCATACGGAAAAAATGTAAGAACGCTGGTAAAAAAAAATAAAAATAAAAATAAATGAATAAAAATTAATAAAATTTTCCTTCAGCATCTCTCTATATTTCTGAGATGAGGTACACTATTTACATTGTTCGGACTATTGTCCTCATCTTTGTCGCCATATTTATTACAACGTTTCGGCCGTTGTACGCTCCGGCCTTCTTCAGGTGGTTGGAATGTCGAACTGAACCCTTTATTTCTCTCACTGGGGTAGACTGTTCTAGTTCCCCGTGCCATGTTTAATGGACGTTAGTTATCCTTTATCTCCTGTTAATTGCCTTAAAGGACACATGGCACAGTGGATAAACGCATTGGTTAGATCCAGTGACAGGACCCAAAGAGTGTGAGTTCAATATCTGGTTAGGGCGGTGGAGAACTTACAGACAGGAGATAACTGACAACTGACATCCATTAAACATGGCACGTGGAAGTAGAACAGTCTACCCCAGTGAGTAAATGCTCTGTTTATAATTCAGGGCGGTAAATGCTATTTAATACTGTTTATTATAAACAGAGCATTTACTTATTTATTTGTATCTATAAAAAGAATGTTAAACATAAATATGTCTTAAAATAATTGTCGGACTTTGTCCATTTCATAATATATATATATATATATATATATATATATATATATATATATATATATATATATATATATATATGAAAAGTTATAAGTTTCTAACTGGAAAACGGAAAATTCAAATATAAGGTTTTTCTTTGAATTTTTTTTATTGCCCTGTACGAGTTGTTATTATTCTCATACATTGAGCTCTCTACCAGGAGTTTTACCTGGATATTCCTTTCTTAGGGACTCCTCGGGATTATCAAGATAACTAAAGAATTTTTCGTATATACAATAAATAATTATTTTAAAACATTTTTTTTTATTTTAAGACATTTTTTATGTTTACGCGTTCTTTTTATAGATACAAATATTTAAGTAAATGCTTTTTTTTTATAATAAACAGTATTAACAACATTTACCGGCCTGAATATCCGAGAAATCTTCATAGAAAATATGCGTCCTGCGAGAGGAATCGAACCTGTATCCTATACGGAACCGTCATATAGCCTCACGTGCCTTAACCGATCGAGCGTTTCAATCTTAAAATAATTGTCGGACTTTGTCCATTTCATAATTATAATTCTAAATATAATATATCACTCATATATCGCTGGTGTTCAATGTAATGCAACAGATCTATTAAGCATATGTCGATAAATAAAGATTGTGCCGTGCATGAAACTCAGAATCGTGTGAGCAGTGAGTGATAATATATATATATTTGTATATATATTTGTATATATATATATATATATATATATATATATATATATATATATAAGTGAACATAGAAGTCACTTAGAGGCGACAGCATGTTTCATGCTAGATGCAATCGTCAGGCAATCGTCGTCAGTTGCCTGATGATTGCATCTAGCATGAAACAGACTGTCGCCTCTAAGTGTTGACTTCTATGTCCACTTTTATATTTACACACGCTCTCTGATATTGAGGACTTTATCCCATAAATATAGCACACTTTAAGACTATATTTCTTCATATATATATATATATATATATATGTAATAAAAATAAAGAACAGTAAGATATATAATCCGGTGTTTTTATTGATATTTTTATTTTTACAAAACAGTGCTCAATGTACATTTACAGAGTAAAAATATTATAAATTAACTGATTTAAAATACCGTTTCTTCACTACACAGGAATTACCATGTTTCAAAAACCGAAGCTGAAAACTTCAAATTTAATTATTTAATTAAATTAAAAGCATTAGTTCTGTTGCAGCTTCAAGCGAATTTTTGAATAACTTATTTTTAGATTTACTGAGATTTAAACGCACATACAATTCATAATTTTTGTTTCCAAGGATACAGATAAATCCAATCATTTAGACAGGGTTATATATATATATATATATATATATATATATATATATATATAGAGAGAGAGAGAGAGAGAGAGAGAGAGAGAGAGTCATAGTGGGAGAGAGAGAGTCATAGTGGGAGAGAGAGAGTCAACAGGAGAGAAAGATAAAATTCGATACAGTTAGAGGAAACGAGTCAGAGAGAGAGAGAGAAAGAGAGTCAAAGAGAGAAAGGCAGAGAGAGAGAGAGAGACAGACAGACAGACAGAAAACAGAGAGAGATTTATTCTCACTTGGCTTTGTAAGATTGGAACAGAAACGTAAATATTTCAGAAAAGTGATAATGGAAACACGATAGCACAGCGCGACAGATTTGGGAAGTAGTGAATGCGAGGGAATGCGATTGACAGAGAGTGTGAGAGGTAAAGACTCGTAAACTGCTCGAGAGTGGCCGAAACAGAGATAAAGAGTTAGAAAATAACAAAAATCTCCGTCTCAAAGAGAGAGAGAGAGAGGGGAGAGAGGAGAGAGAAGGGAGACAGAAAGAGATTTAATGTAAGTATGACAGAAATCCTAATGTAAGACTTTATGCGAACATGAAATAATACACCGTTCTAAAGGAAATGATTAACAAGTATCCCTTTATTAGTTTAGTTAGGCAAGCATTGCATCAAAAAGATGTTATTAATGCTCTCCGCCGTCTGCATGAGATCAATTTCCTCATTATAGCGAATCAGGCTTCAAAAAAATGCCAATTCCAAAATTGTTACCACTTCTGCGAGCCTCATTACGCATAGATCAAACTAGGCTACGTTTTAATTAAGAGTAAAACGAGTAATCTAATTAACGTCATGTTAAATTTTCTCTGAGCAACTCACAATGCAACTAAGGTATTATATCTCTCTCTCCATATTACATATTCGCATTTCAATGCAGGCGAAGTGACAAGCTCCCCACAAAAGCTTGGGCTTCAATATTTTTTGCGCTGTTATTATTTAATGAGGTGTGCTTTCCCCACTCGGCCACGAAGAGCTTCACAATCAAGCTAGGTTATATTACTTCCAATCTCTATCTTCTCTATGAGCCGTATCGTCCCAGGATGTACGTGTTAATGGCTCTCCATATCTTCCTCTTGGTTGTAGATCTTTATAGATTTTGTCTATCTGTTATTTCTACTGAAACTTGTTCCGCTATTTATTTATATCATGCAGTATCTTCTCCCCTCTCTCACTCTCTCTCTCTCTCTTCTCCTCTTCCTCTCTCTCTCTTCTCTCTCTCTCTTCTCCTCTCTCTCTCTCTTCTTTTCTTTTTCTCTCTCTTCTCCTTTCTCTCTTCTCCTCTCTTTCTTCTCCTCCTTCTCTCTTTTTTCCTCTTTCTCTCTCTCTTCTCCTCCCTCTCTCTTCTCCGCTCTCTCTTTTCTCCTCTCTCTTCTCCTCTTTCTCTCTCTCCTCTCTCTCTCTTCTTCTCTCTCTTCTCCTCTCTCTTCTCCGCTCTCTCTTCTCTCTCTCTTCTTCTCTCTCTTATCCTCTCTCTTCTCCGCTCTCTCTTCTCCTCTTTCTCTCTCTCTTCTTCTCTTTCTCTCTCTTCTCCCCTTTCTCTCTCTCTTCTCTTCTCTATCTTCTTCTCCTTCTCTCTTTTCTCCTCTTTCTCTCTCTCTTCTCTCCCTCTCTCTTCTCCTCTCTCTCTTCTCCTCTCTCTTCTCCTCTATCTTCTCCTATCTCTTCATCTTCTCTCTCTCGCTTGCCTTCAATCTTTCCTGTGAGTATCAAATTTTCCAAGCCCTAGAAATGTCTCTGATGTTAAGTATACGATTCCTTTTCATTTGCATTTCCTATAATACTTCCTACAGATGCACGTTGCAGCCGGGATGCTGAATATATCAGCCACCAGAAAAGTGGCAAATTTTATATTTAAATTGAATCTACATTCAGTGTGTATCAAAAATACTTTTACAATCTTTGGAGGCGGGTTGCTCACAAGCGGGTTGCTCACAGGCGGGTTGCTCACATAAAGACAAAAGTCCCAATAAACATATGTCCGCAAATCCTTCGTTTTTGTGTTGCTACCTTTAAAGTTTACGGTAAACTCTGTTAAATGTACAATCCAAGATACAATTCCAAAACACTTATCAGCATAGTCTATAGTGCCACGGATCATGTCTCAACAACGCAACAATAAACAGCAGCAAATTTTGGATGACTCGGCGGCCTTAGGTATGGAAACGCAATACGATCCATCCGTGCAGCCTCGTGTCCATTACCAATCTCATGGCCGTATGTAAAAATCATATCTGCCTGCTCACAATATGAATACCCTGCCATTATTAAACGAAACACTTCACAGATAACTCACTACTACACATGTTAATCATCGAAGAAAGACTAGCCACAAATGTACACGAATGACAAATGTGACCTAGTCGCTATGGCAACACAGCGCCACCTATAGTAAACTTTTTCAAACTTAATTACCTGACATATCTTTGTATAGATTTGTTTCCTTCTTCTGGTGTGAGGAAGCCACCCGTAAATTTTGTAAAACTATTTTTCTTAAAACCTGTACATATACCGGGTGTTACAGTAAATTTTTTTTTTTTTTTTTTTTTTTTTAAGCGCATTACCCCAAGCAAGACTGGGCGCCACTATCACGCATGGGGTTACAGAAGGGATGGAGGAAGAGCAGATATGAGTGGTAAAGGAGAGGATGTGGAGAAAGAGAAAGACGGAGGGTCGATCAAGGCAAGGGGGTTACAGAAGATTTGGAGCTAGAGCAGATAGGAATGAAAGATGAAAGGATGGAAGGGAAGTGGATAGATCAAGGCAACTGGAGATGACGATTGACGCTACACTTAAACCGTTGGAGATTGTATTTGTCAGGGAAACAGTAATAGGGAAGGGAGTTCCATAGGCGAGATGTGCGAGAGATGAAGCTATTGGAGTAGAAGAGACGTCTACATCTAACAGTTTCAACGGTGAAGGGGTGGGAACGGGATGCCAGCCTCGTAGGACGCTTAAATTGTCCAAATCGTGTAACAGCATGGGATAATTGCCCTCCCACGAAATGGTAAGAATCTGAAAAAAAAAAAGAGAAAACTAAACGAGTTTCTTTTTTCCAGGTTTTAAGAAAATACGTTTAGCCATCTTGACACCATTTGACGTAAGAATCACTAAAATAACCTTTTAGTTATTCAGCTAGAAAGAGAACAGGTTAAAATAATTTTGTGCCAAACTCGCAATGTATTCCCAAGTGAGCAATGGTGAGAGGAAAAAGATCATTCAGGACTTCAGTAATGGTAACAATATTCATACTCTGACTTCCATCTTCTAAGTCTATTCAAGTACTATCAAGAGAACGGTGAATGAGTTTAAAATACAGCCAATAGTAGAGAAGAAAATTGGGATCAGGAGGTCACAACAGGAATTTAGAGCTAAATACATTCTTATAGTTCAAAGTAGAATCCAAAAGTGTTATAAAAACCTCGGAGATTTCCAGTAAGATATCTTTAATCTTTTCTCAGAGCGTAATCTAACAATTGCACAGATATACTATTCCACCTGGTACATAGATAGATAGATAGATAGATAGATAGATAGATAAGGATATTATGCTGAAAGGTACTCGGTTAAACCAAGAAGCCAATTGAAAGGGTAAAAATGTCATATTTATGCATTTTCTTCGGATGTTAGGAGTTAAGTCGGGCGAAGAAATGTTCAGTACTTTTACTTAATATATATATATATATATATATATATATATATATATATATATATATATATATATGTGTGTGTGTGTGTGTATCTCCATGTATATGTATATATATATATATATATATATATATATGTATGTATGTATGTGGATATATATATATATATATATATATATATATATATATATATATATATATATATATATATATGTATATGATGCCTTTGAAGATGGGACACGGCACGAAAATAGGCATTTATTTCAATTACCTCAAAGTGTGGTCTGTCTCGGTATTTTCTCGTTTAGCTTTCATTTTCATGCGTTATCGAGATTGACAGAGAAGAATCGAGAAAAAGAAAAGTAAAAAAAGTAAAACGGAGAGTCTATAAAGAAACCACAGTGAACGAAAAAGCGGGAAAAATCAGAAAAAGTAGGTATAATTCGAAAGCCCGGGAAAAATCAAAAAAGCGCGGGAATCCGAGGAAAATGTGGAATTGATTCGGGCAAAGAGAGATTGTCGCATAGAAGGGAAAATAATTTAAGTGTATCTCGAAGGGAATGGTTCATATGAAAAAGAAAAAGAAATAGGAAATGAACGACCCACCAAAACGAATAAAAATCTTGGAGGAAAAAAACACAAGCAAAGGAAGAATGGATGGAAGAGATACAAACAACACGTGGTGAGAAAAAGAGATAGATGGAAAGAAATACTGAAAGAGAAATAGGAATGAAACATAGACATGAAAAAATAAATATATAAATTATCTCTGTCTATATATATCCTACCTATCCTCGTAAATTACACTTCCACAGCGTCGTCTGGAAACCGCTACATTGTGGAGCACATTCCTGAACGGATGCCTCCCCGATCGCTACAATATCAACCTCTTTAATTACAAGACCAACCGTTATTTGCCTTACATATCCTCATAATCTACACTCACTGCTTCCTTACATCCATAGAAAAACCACTCAATAAAACTCTACATTCAAGGCGCTTCTGTTTAGTATTGATGGAATATTTAGTAAAAAAAAAAGCGAGGTAGAAGACGACGAAAAATAATTTGGAATAGAGATGGAAGAGTAGGAGAAAAGCATAGCAGAAAGCCATTTCTAACAAGGCGAAAAGTAAGGAAGAACAAATGAAGGAAAAGTCTCAAGAAATGGTGAAAAATGTCAAAAAAAGAAATTGGAGAGTAAAAGAAAAATTACGGAAACTACAAAAAAAGAAAAAAAGTAGCGATGAAAACCAAAGGATGAAAAATCGCCTAAAAAACTAAATAAACGGTGAACATTGAATCTGAACTCGACAAAGAAATCAATGATGGCCGATAAATAACTAAAACAATATTCAACCGAACGAAGAAAGCACTGTCGATGGATCGTAAGAATAAAATTGTGGCGAATGTGATCAGAAAAGAAAAAGAAAGGAAATAAAATATCTGTGAATAAAATTGTGAATATTTATGATTTTCAATGATTTTTCCATTACATAAAGTTAAGTACATCTCTTCATTTCCATGTTCAACATGAGGGGTACGGAATGATTTAAGTTAAATTCTGAAAGCGATTGATAAAAAATTAACAAAGAGCTCACGTTAGGAATGAATAATATATTTTGTACGACTATTATAATAATATATTCGAAGACAAAATCTTTATTCTAAAATCGGAGATTATCTTCCGAAACTAACGATATTTTCCAGTATATAAAGAAGGTGCGACACGTATTTGAGATCAAGTTTCGAGAAGCGATTTTCTTTTTCTTTTTTTTCTTATCGAGTACGCACCAAGCAAGGCACTAAAGCTACTAAGACACAAGGGTTACTAGGTGTGGGAGAGCTAGACCCACAAACATTACTAAGGGGGCGAGAACAAAAGAAGAAGAATCAGGATAGGAGATAGCGATTGACATTGCATTTAAATTGTTGCAGGAAATTTTGCCTGGAAAAAAATAGAGCTGTAAGGGAGTTCCACAAGCAAGAAGGACGAGAAAAGAAACTGTTAGCAGAGAACTTACGGTTACATCTGGCTAGCTCAACTGTAAATTGATGGAACCTAGTTGCCAGTCAAGTACTACGGTTAATTAAAAAAAACGTCTATGCGAAGAACCTAACGGTGGTGGGAAAGCGATTGCAGCCGAGACGCCAGATCAGGACCGATAATATTGCTGATACTTCTGTGGATTTTACCAAGGAGCTTAAGGTAAATAACAGAGGCACAAGGACCCGTATGTGGGAGCAATATCTTTGTATTATCCTTTATATATTTTTGATACATCCTGTGTGTACACACACACACACACACACACACACACACACACACACACACACACACATATATATATATATATATATATATATATATATATATATATATATATATATATATATACGCATATAATTTATAATTTATTTAAAAACTTAGAATTCTGTTTCACGCTTAGACATTTTTTAAAAATGACAGGCGTCTGTTTTTTAACAGGGTTTCGAAATATGTTGTTCCTTTCAAGTTTTTTTCATTTATTCATAAACATCGGTTTGTAAAGTCTCCGCTTTCATCATATATATATATATATATATATATATATATATATATATATATATATATATATATATATATAAAGACATTTTTATGTTTATACATTCTTTTTATAGATACAAATATTTAAGTAAATGCTCTGTTTTATAATAAACAGTATTAACCAATATTTACCGTCCTGAATGTCCGAGAAATGTCTTTGAAATTAATTATTGATCTGAACACAAAACGCCAACTACAATTGGAAAATACCAAAATAGTGCAAGTACAATAATCTAAATATCTGGGAAGTGTTTTAACAGGTGACAGAATGTGCGACACTGAAATCCGAAGGCGTATTGGGATAGGCAATGGTGCTTTCCAAAGTATTAAGAAACTGAAAAGAATCCTTATAAACAATTAAAATAGTAATGACATATGTAATATCAGTCCTCCTATGTGGCAGTGAATGCTGGACAATCTCCTCACAGATGAAGAAGAGACTTGAAGCAAGAGAAACAAAGAAAAGTGTACTGAACTGTTACGTAATATCAGTCCACCTATATGGCAGTGAATGCTGGACAATCTCCTCACAGATGAAGAAGTGACTTGAAGCAAGAGAAAGAAAGAAAAGTGTACTGAACTGTGATGTAATATCAGTCCCCCTATATGGCAGTGAATGCTGGACAATCTCCTCACAGATGAAGAAGAGACTTGAAGCAACAGAAACAAAGTAAAGAGTACTGAACAGTTATATAATATCACTCCTGATATATGACAGTGAATGCTGGACAATCTCCTCACAGATGAAGAAGAGAATTGAAGCAAGAGAAACAAAGAAAAGAGTACTGAACTGTTACGTAATATCAGTCCTTTTATATGGCAGTGAATGCTGGACAATCTCCTCACAGATGAAGAAGTGACTTGAAGCAAGAGAAACAAAGAAAAGAGTACTGAACTGTGATGTAATATCAGTCCTCCTATATGGCAGTGAATGCTGGACAATCTCTTCACAGATGGAGAAGAGACTTGAAGCAAGAGAAACAAAGAAAAGAGTACTGAACTGTTATGTAATATCAGTCCTCCTATATGGCAGTGAATGCTGGACAATCTCCTCACAGATGAAGAGGAGACTTGAAGCAAGAGAAACAAAGAAAAGAGTGCTGAACTGTGATGTAATATCAGTCCCCCTATATGGCAGTGAATGCTGGACAATCTCCTCACAGATGAAGAAGTGACTTGAAGCAAGAGAAACAAAGAAAAGAGTACTGAACTGTGATGTGATATCAGTCCTTTTATATGGCAGTGAATGCTGGACAATCTCCTCACAGATGAAGAAGTGACTTGAAGCAAGAGAAACAAAGAAAAGAGTACTGAACTGTGATGTAATATCAGTCATCCTATATGGCAGTGAATGCTGGACAATCACCTCACAGATGAAGAAGTGACTTGAAGCAAGAGAAACACAGAAAAGAATACTGAACTGTTATGTAATATCAGTCTTCCTATATGGCAGTGAATACTGGACAATCTCCTCAGAGATGAAGAAGTGACTTGAGGCAATAGTAACAAAGAAAAGAGTACTGAACTGTTACGTAATATCAGTCATCCTATATATCAGTGAATGCTGGACACTCGCCTCTTTGCTGAAGAAGAACCTTGCAGAAAGAGAAATGTGACTCTACAGGAGCATACTGACAATAAAATAGACTGAACTTTTGAGCACCACCGAAGTTTTAGAGAAAACAGTAACAAAATGGACACTTATACGTAACTTCACAAGAGAGAGTTGGCATTTTTAGAGAACATAACGAGAAAAGAGCATGGGAAATTTTGATACTCTCAGGAGTGTTTGATGGCAAGTGTAGCAGATGAAAACAATGCCTAATCTAAATTGCCAGCTTAATTAAATGGTTGGAGGAACACGTTTTAGGAGAAATAACAAAAAGACAATATTTGTTAAGAGATAAAAAGGACAGGAAATTGTGGAGAGCCATGATAGACAACGTCCTGAAGGGTCATGGAACATAGAAGAAGAAGAATGAGCTTGTGTAAATTGATGGCGGAACAGGGTTTAGGAGAGATAACGAAAAGACAAAATTTATTAAGGACAAAGGACAGGAAATTGTGGAGAGCCATGATCGTTAACGTTCTGAAGTGTCACAGCACAAAGAAGAAGAAGAAGAAGAAGAAGAAGAAGAAGAAGAAGAAGAAGAAGAAGAAGAATGAGCTCGTGTAAATGGATGGTGGAACAGGGTTTAGGAGAGATAACAAAAAGACAAAATTTAATAAGCGCTGCACAGGTCAGGAAATTGTGGAGAGCCATGATCGCCAATGTCCTGAAGAAAATGCACCGTTGTCAGTCCCGATATGCTGGATCTTCTTCATCGCTGTCGAAAATGCATAAGCTATAAAATGCAAACTGAATACGAGGAAGGGTCAATCAATTTCGGGGAGGTTACGGGAACTCCAAACATTTTTCGTTCTTTTCTTATTATTATTTATAAACTGAATTATATTTGCACATACGCTATTTCATTGTATATTGAACAGGGAGAACAGTCTACTCAATTCTTCCATGACGTCGTCCGGGTGAACCAGTGCAATGCTACCTTGCTTTTGAAATTCTCTTGGCCCAGGACTTCTTTCGAGACGAGGTTTCGTCCAAGATTTTTTGACGTGATGATATTTTAATTGTCATTTGCTTTCTTCTTTCTTCCCGGATCCCAATTATCTTTGTCGACAGGTGGTAGCATGGCCGTCTTTCTGGTGTTTAACCTGCCTAAGATTTTTTAACGCGGACTGTTAAGGACACAGCTTCAGGCAAAATGAAATATTATAGATTCTTGAAGAATTTCGGAGGAAACCTATGGTTGCCTTTTGTTTACCACAACTCCTATTTTTATTTATAGGTTGTTGCTTTCGTGGAGAAATTAAAGTCTATATTAAAAAAAAAAGCTGGAGGAAGGAGAAGAAAACAACTTTTTGGAGCAGAAAACATGCTCTGATTAAAAATGATATTGTGATTCCTGTATCTTTTATTGCTTTGCCAGAGTAAATGGGTTGCATTATTTTTGGAACATACTTCGTCTAACAAAATATTCCCCGTGTTATTGCTGTAAAAAAAGCGTGATTTCTATGCAGTTGATAATGAATAAATCGATTTTTTTTATGCATTGATTATTGGCGATGATCAGGATCTTGTTCATTAGGACGACTATCAATTTAGATATATTGGAGGAACTTATGTAAGTACAATATAGGTAATAAGCCTGCCCTTGTGGCTAAAATCCCAATAATTATGTTAAATGTTAAACGAGAAAGCAGTTTAAAGGAGAATGAAGAGAATAATAGAAAGGAAGGCACTGAAAAGATGGAGACGGAAAAGATAGATGAGAGTGAAGGTCAAAGAGAGAGAATCATTTGGGAAAAAATGAAGAGACAAAGAGAGGAAAAGATGTGAATAGAAAACTGGGACATTTAGAAAGAAGTATCAAGAATAAAAAAATGGCGTCAATCAGAAAAGATGAATACGAAAAAAAGCAAGAAGGAAAAAGACGTTTTGTCAGTATAGGAAGGGGGGGGTCTATGTTTGAAAGAAGTAGAGGCAAAGGGAGAGATCGTGATAGACAATAATAAAAAGGGGAAATTGTAAAAGAGATGAAGACGGAGAAATATATTATGTGAGTAGAGTCGAGAGAGAGAGCGAGAGTTGGAGAGAAATGTATGATTATCAATTGTAAAAATCAGAATAATGAAAAGTGAAACAAGGGAAAAGATGTCATGTGAGTATAGGAGAGAGAGAATTGGGAAGAATATGAGGCAAAGAGAGAGAGAGAAAGAGAGAGAAGATTTGCAAGAGATAAAGACAGAAAAATGATGATGTGTGGTTAGAGGAGGAGAGTGGAAAAGAAAGAAAGAAAGAAATATAAAAAGAAAAAGGAAAGATAGAAAGAAAGAAAGAATGAATGATGTCTAGACAAATACATGGAAGCGTAGAAAGAAAGAAAGAAAGAAAGAAAGAAAGCGTAGAAAGAAAGAAAGAAAGAAGAAAGAAAGAAAGAAGAAAGAAAGAGGGAATGATAAGTAGAGACAAATAGATGGAAGCGTAGAAAGAAAGAAAGAAAGAAAGCGTAGAAAGAAAGAAAGAAAGAAGAAAGAAAGAAATAAAGAAAGCAAAAAGAAAGGAAGAAGAAAGAAAGAAGGAATGATAAGTAGAGACAAATAGATGGAAGCGTAGAAAGAAAGAAAGAAAGAAAGAAAGCGTAGAAAGAAAGAAAGAAAGAAGAAAGAAAGAAAGAAAGAAAAAAAGAAAGAAAGCAAAAAGAAAGGAAGAAGAAAGAAAGAAGGGATGATAAGTAGAGACAAATAGATGGAAGCGTAGAAAGAAAGAAAGAAAGCGTAGATAGAAAGAAAGAAAGAAAGAAAGCGTAGATAGAAAGAAAGAAAGAAAGAAAGCGTAGATAGAATGAAAGAAAGAAAGAAAGAAAGAAGAAAGAAATAAAGAAAGAAAAAAAGAAAGAAGAAAGAAAGAATAAAAGATAAGTAGAGACAAATAGATGGAAGCGTAGAAAGAAAGAAATAAATAAAGAAAGAAAGAAAGAAAGAAAGAAAGAAAGAAAGAAAGAAAGAAAGAAAGAAAAGAAAGACATTTCTCGGTAAAAGAATGGTAAGGAAAACATTTCGGAGAAAGGAAGAAAGAAAGAATGAAAGGAAGAAAGAAAGACGGAAATAATTATAGCTAAATATATGTACGAAAAGAAAGAAAGAAAGAAAGAAAGAAAGAAATCGGAAAGAAATAAAGAAAGAAATCGGAAAGAAAAAAGAAAGAAAGGAAAGAGTGAATGTGTAATAAAGAAAGACTGTAAAATGAAAAGAAAAGAGTGAACGTCGGGAAAGAAAGAAAGAAAGAAAGAAAGAAAGAAAGAAAGAAAGAAAGAAAGAAAGAAAGAAAAAGACATTTTTAGGTAAAAGAATGGTAAGCAAAACATTTCGGAGCAAAAAAGAAAGATAGAACGACAGAAAGAATGAAAGGAAGAAAGAAAGAATGATTGAATGAATCAATGAAAAGTTAGAAACAAATAATAATAGTAATAACAGCTGTTTCCTTACAAGGAAACATTCGGTATTCATTGAGCGAGCAGACAGCCCTGCGTTCGTTGCAAATTTATTAAATCTTTCTATTTTTCAAAAAATATGTTTTTTTCTTTAGCCGAGAATTTCCTTTGTAATATTTTCTTTGAGGTAGTTCACATGAAGAAACCGAAAACTAAGTATTGACAGACATATGTATGGTAGTTTTCTAAGCTAGCTTAGATGTGGCACAAGGCCAGAAGTAGGAAGCACCCAGTGATGATCGAATTCACTATTCACTTGTAATTGGTGCAGGGAGACAAGCTTGCTAATCATGACATTACGTCGAAGTGAGCATAAATAGATCTATGGAATAAATAAATAAAGAAATAAAGAAAGAAAGAAAGAAAGATAAATAGAAAGAACGAATGATAAGCCTATTCAAATAGACTGATGCGTAGAAAGAAAGAAAGGAAGAAAGAAAGCAAAGTATAACTAGATATATTTACGCAAAGAAAGAAAGAAAGAATTATAGCTAGATATATGTACGAAAAGAAAGAAAGAAAGGAAGAAAAAGAAAGAAAGAAAAAAGAATGAAAAAATTATAGCTAGATATATGTACAGAAAGAAAGAAATAAAGAAGGAAGAAAGATAGAAAGAAAGAAAGAAAGAAAGAATTATAGCTATATATATATATGTGTACGGAAAGAAAGAAAGAAAGAAAGAAAGAAAGAAAGAAAGAAAGAAAGAAAGAAAGAAAGAAAGAAAAAGAGAAAGAATTATAGCTAGATATTTATACGAAAAGAAAGAATGAAAAAATTATAGCTAGATATATGTAGAGAAAAAAGAAAGAAAGAAAGAAAGAAAGAAAGGAAGAAAGAAAGAATAAATGAATGAATGAATGGAAAATAAGTATAGACAAATAGATGCGTAGAAAGAACGAAAACAGAAATAAAGAAAGAAAGAAACCAGAAAGAAAGAAAGAATGAATGAATGAATGAATGGAAAATAAGTATAGACAAATAGATGCGTAGAAAGAACGAAAATAGAAATAAATAAAGAAAGAAACCAGAAAGAAACAAAAAAAGAAAGAAAGAAAGAATGAATGAATGAATGAATGGAAAATAATTATAGACAAATAGATGCGTAGAAAGAACGAAAATAGAAATAAAGAAAGAAAGAAACCAGAAAGAAAGAAAGAAAGAAAGAAGGAAAGAAAGAAAGAAAGAAAGAATGAATGAATGAATGAATGGAAAATAAGTATAGACAAATAGATGCGTAGAAAGAACGAAAATAGAAATAAATAAAGAAAGAAACCAGAAAGAAACAAAAAAAGAAAGAAAGAAAGAATGAATGAATGAATGAATGGAAAATAAGTATAGACAAATAGATGCGTAGAAAGAACGAAAATAGAAATAAATAAATAAAGAAACCAGAAAGAAAGAAAGAAGGAAAGAAAGAAAGAAAGAATGAATGAATGAATGAATGGAAAATAAGTATAGACAAATAGATGCGTAGAAAGAACGAAAATAGAAATAAAGAAAGAAAGAAACCAGAAAGAAAGAAAGAAAGAAAGAAAGAAAGAAAGAAAGAATGAATGAATGAATGAATGCAAAATAAGTATAGACAAATAGATGCGTAGAAAGAACGAAAATAGAAATAAAGAAAGAAAGAAAGCAGAAAGAAAGAAAGAAAGAAAGAAAGAAAGCAGAAAGAAAGAAAGAAAGAAAGAATGAATGAATGAATGAATGAATGAATGGAAAATAATTATAGACAAATAGATGCGTAGAAAGAACGAAAATAGAAATAAATAAAGAAAGAAACCAGAAAGAAAGAAAGAAAGAAAGAAAGAAAGAATGAATGAATTAATGAATGGAAAATAAGTATAGACAAATAGATGCGTAGAAAGAACGAAAATAGAAATAAATAAAGAAAGAAACCAGAAAGAAAGAAAGAAAGAAAGAAAGAAAGAATGAATGAATTAATGAATGGAAAATAAGTATAGACAAATAGATGCGTAGAAAGAACGAAAATAGAAATAAATAAAGAAAGAAACCAGAAAGAAAGAAAGAAGGAAAGAAAGAAAGAAAGAAAGAAAGAAAGAATGAATGAATGAATGGAAAATAAGTATAGACAAATAGATGCGTAGAAAGAACGAAAATAGAAATAAATAAAGAAAGAAACCAGAAAGAAAGAAAGAAAGAAAGAAAGAAAGAATGAATGAATTAATGAATGGAAAATAATTATAGACAAATAGATGCGTAGAAAGAACGAAAATAGAAATAAATAAAGAAAGAAACCAGAAAGAAAGAAAGAAAGAAAGAAAGAAAGAATGAATGAATTAATGAATGGAAAATAAGTATAGACAAATAGATGCGTAGAAAGAACGAAAATAGAAATAAATAAAGAAAGAAACCAGAAAGAAAGAAAGAAAGAAAGAAAGAAAGAATGAATGAATTAATGAATGGAAAATAAGTATAGACAAATAGATGCGTAGAAAGAACGAAAATAGAAATAAAGAAAGAAAGAAACCAGAAAGAAAGAAAGAAAGAAAAAAAGAAAGAATGAATGAATGAATGAATGAATGAATGCAAAATAAGTATAGACAAATAGATGCGTAGAAAGAACGAAAATAGAAATAAAGAAAGAAAGAAACCAGAAAGAAAGAAAGAAGGAAAGAAAGAAAGAAAGAATGAATGAATGAATGAATGGAAAATAAGTATAGACAAATAGATGCGTAGAAAGAACGAAAATAGAAATAAAGAAAGAAAGAAACCAGAAAGAAAGAAAGAAAGAAAGAAAGAAAGAAAGAAAGAAAGAAAGAATGAATGAATGAATGAATGCAAAATAAGTATAGACAAATAGATGCGTAGAAAGAACGAAAATAGAAATAAATAAAGAAAGAAAGAAAGAAAGAAAGAAAGAAAAATAGGGTGAAACATCAAAGGACATATGTTTTTAATGGAGGTGTGTTTTGTAAATGCGTTACATTTCCATATTTATTTTTTATTTTCCACTTTTATTTTGCAAATCATCCTCGCTAAATCCTTGTTAAGTGGCAGAAATCAATTTACCCCATGTTTTCTGACAGGGCTGAATTAATCACAGAACGCTTACCGCTCACGAAAGCAAGGCTATTCCAGACCCCACCCTCTATTAAAACATTTGTGATATCATGAGATACAAACATCATCTCCGCTCATCTACCAACTCTAGATTCCACGGTTTGTCCACACGACTCGCATAGTGGAGAATGCATGTGAATCGAGGAAAATTGATTCCTTGCCCATCACTTCAGTTCTATGTCTATCTCGCCATCGTGTATGTTCTACCATATATATTACTTGAAAAAGAAAAAAAAAGAACAGCCTCCGGGTACAAAAACCTAATTACATCAATTCTTTTCTCTCGACTTCCTGCTTAAATTTCTTGACGGGTATCCATTGTTCTATGGGAGGTAAAAATTAATAAACTTTTTCTCGATGTATTCAAAATATTTTGTAGAAATTAATTTCGCTTGCAGCGTTTCGAAATAATAATTATTGCAATTTTGTGCTTCCGTATACCTAGAGGAATTTTTGTTCAACGATACTTTAAACCTGAATAATACAATTAAAATATCACACACACACACACACACACACACACACACACGTACATGTACACGTACACACGTACACGCACGCACACACATACACACGTACACGCACGCACACACACACGCACACACACAAATACACATACGCACACACGGCTTACGGCTATATCGCGCTGAATCTCCAGTTCTTGTACTTTCAGCTAAGTTAAGCAACGTCGAGCCTGGTCAATACCTAGATCCGGTGACCGTTTGGAAATACTAGGTGCTGTAAGGTTGGATGTGAGGGCGGTGTAATGGGTAAAGACTCGTAGAGCGGAGTTTCAATTCCAGTCGGCTCCGTTATATTCATTTACGCGCAAAATACTCATGGGAAAGGTATGAATCCACTTCTTTTTCACCCTGGGATATGGCTTAATTCATAGGACTTGTATTATATCATTATTATTTATTATTATTAAACTGCAAAAGGTAGATATACCGTAAAAAATATAATCAGCCAACGTATAAAGACAATTTTTGAAAAACCATTTCCGTAAAATTTGTCGTGCATTTTGTACTAAAATGGTCCTTACCTGGCATATCGGCTTCAGTCAGTTTCTAACAGTAACTTGAGTGGCTCATGACCCTTGTAGCTGTTGAGCATTAGAAAATTTCAGTTTGTCTTCTTTATTTTAACATCGACAGTCTTTATCATACTAAACGTGCCATACAGCAAAGAGAGAAAATTGAAGATTTAGTTTTAAAAAACAGTTTAAACTTTTCTCGATATGGGGCTGTCAATTCATCATTCAATCTCTCATACAAATCAGAACTGGATAGGAGCCAGCATAGCCTGGCAAGAATGTCTACCCGAATCAAAACCATGAAATCCCGTACATTTTTTTTTCTTTTACAAAAGATTTTAAAATCTTCCTGTTATAATTTATCACTGCAAGAATCAGATTAACAAACATTGGAATATTGCAGTCATATCTGGGCTTCTAAATCTACGATTTCTAACATTGACAGCGTTCAAAATCGTTTCTCTCATTTTTGTACTATTCAACCGATCTCGCCCAGAGGCAACCATGCAAGACCGACGTTACTCTTACATTATTTCCATAATTGTCCGATAAGCGCCATTCTTTATTTTCACCAGTTTAAACCTTTACATACCATTTCCACGGTGTCGAATTATATACCTTTCTCTCATTTTCATAATAAAATTTGCTGTCCTGTCTAAGATGATAAACTGCACCCGGGTCGTAGGTAAAACGATAAATTACATCTAACATCAAGGCCTCTGATCAGGAGGTTTTGAGGAACGTGTAACCACCTCTTAATTGCTGGTGTTCCCAGATCCACTCTGACCCGGGGTGGTAGCATCTGTTGGGGTCCCAGCTATGTGCAAGTGGTTGGCCCCCAAGCTTGGGTCAAAGCACAGTGAAAGTGTCAAAATAGGTTTTAATACCATCAATACGTTTTGGGAAAAAAATACTACCACCAATAAATTTTAGAAAAAAATATTACCGGCAATGAAAGTCTTGTCGGCATTAAGTACCCCACTGAGGTTGATATGCCGAAAACAAACTAAACCAAATAAATTTGGATATTGAAACTCAGATATTTTTTCAAAATAACAGACCCATTGTAGAACAGACCCTGCACATATTCTATCTTTTTATAAAAAAAAGAATATTATGAAAGATTCAAATTCGACCGCAGAAGAAGTTTTAAGTGCTTTTAAGAAATATTATATTCATTTGATCTAATTGCCCGGGGATTAAAATAAGTCCGTTCGATATATAATGAACATAACTTAACGATACCCATGACGAAAAAGAGCCATAGAGTTACCATATCAATTGCAGCTATATCAGTATTGTTACGTTTGGGGCAACATATGTCAGAGTTCGTCTGGATTCAGGCTGATTTTAAACTTTTCAAGACACGAAGGTCCACTCAGTTTTGTTATTTAATCCATGTTTGGGAGGAGATTGTATTGATTCGTACTTTTCCCATCAATATATAAACTAAAGCGAACATAACGAATTCGACTGCAGTTGGAATGTAGCTTAACGATTTATCATTTATCACACTCATTAGTAGTTTAACTTGCCACTTGTCGGAACTATGTGCAATCCATGCACAATCCATGATTATTATTTTAATAAGTAGCTTTCAGTAATTATAATTCAATTTCACGTCATTATATATCACTTTTGCCTAGATTTAATTATATCAAATGTTCTTTTACCAGTGATTTTTCTCTTTTTCTATGATAATTCATTAACTGTAGATTTTTTTCTGCAGTTCATTTATATTACTTCTACATTATCCTTATTGCATGACATGCTTCCTTGTCACTTTCTCCTTTTGTGAGTCTTATTCATTCAGGATGTTGGCGATCATCCATTTGTTGAAGCTCTTCTTCTCTTTCTTCATCTTCACCTTCTTCTTCCTCTTCCTCCTCTTCTTCCTCTTCTTCACCTTCTTCTTCTTCTTCTTTTTTCATCTTCACCTTCTTCTTCCTCTTCCTCCTCTTCATCTTCCCCTTCTTCTTCTTATCCTCCTTCTTCTGCTTCTTTTTCTTCATCTTCACCTTCTTCTTCCTCTTCCTCCTCTTCTTCCTCTTCTTCTTCCCCTTCTTCCCCTTCTTCTTCTTCTTCTTCTTCTTCTTTTTTCATCTTCACCTTCTTCCTCCTCTTCCTCCTCTTCATCTTCCCCTTCTTATTCTTATTCTTCTCCTCCTCCTCCTTCTTCACCTTCACCTTCTTCTTCTTCTTCTTCTTCTTCTTCTTCTTCTTCTTCTTCTTCTTCTTCTTCTTCTTCTTCTTCTTCTTCCTCCTCCTCCTCCTCCTCCTCCTCTTCATATTCCCCTTCTTATTCTTCTTCTCCTCCTCTTTCTTCTGCTTCTTCTTTTTCTTCATATTCACCTTCTTCCTCCTCTTCCTCCTCTTCATCTTCCCCTTCTTATTCTTATTCTTCTCCTCCTCCTCCTTCTTCACCTTCACCTTCACCTTCTTCTTCTTCTTCTTCTTCTTCTTCTTCCAGAAGTAATTTCCACTCGAGCAACATTTTCCCTCAAACCACTACTCTGTGTAATCGACTCCCACGGGGATTTTTCCCCGATTAGTACAAGCTTATCCTGTTCATGTCTAGGGTTTACTGTTATCTGCCTCATATATCCGCATAAACCGTAGCTCTTAATCTGTAACCCTCTACCTGGAGTGCCTTTCCCGGTCCTTCTACAGGGTAAAACTCTCTGTAAAAAAGATATTCCGTGTCCCTTCAGGACTCTGGTGATCATAGCTCTCCACAATTTCCTGTCTTTCGTAGCTCTTAATAAATTTTGTCTTTTTGTTATCTCTCCTAAACCCTGTTCCGCCATCTATTTACACAAGCTGGCCAGGAAAGTTGTTCTCCTCTGTCCATCTTGCCTTCAATCTGCCCTGTGAGTATTAATTTTCCAAGCCCTCTTTTTTCATTATGCGCCCTTGGATTTTCAACTGTCACTTTCTGATATAAGAGTCCTTTTTTTTCCTTTTCGTCTAAAACTTCGTCGTTGGTTATATGTTTGGTTCATGGTATTCTCATCATCCTTCTGTAGAACCACAATTCTACTGCTTCAAGTTTCTTCTTCATATGTGAGGAGATTGTCCTATAGGAGTCCTACTTTTACGTAAGAGTTCAGTACTATTTTCTTTGTGTCTAACGAAATTTTCCTGTTTCTTAATACATTGCTTAGTTTTTGGGAGGCTTCTTTCGCTATCCCAATACGCCTTCTGCTGTCAGTATTGCACGTTCTCTGTCAAAAAGACTTCTCAGATATTTAAATTTTTAAATCTAGTTGAGTTTGGTATCTCCAGTTTGTAAATTGTATGTTGGGGTACCCCGTTTGCTAACAAACATCTATTTCATCTTCTTGCAATTGTTGTTTATTCCTTGCTTCTCGCTTTCCACCACTCCCTTCTGTAGGAGTTTTGTGAGTTTCCTTTCCATGTCTGCTATCAACAATGTATCATCTGCATATCTTATGTTGTTATGAGTGTAACCGCCAATAAGAAATCCTGGTCGCACTTCCTATTCTCTAAGAATCGCGTTATCGTAAAGGTTTAATAAGTCCAGTGGGATGTCTCATCCTGGTTTTACACTCCTTTCCATTTTTATATATTTACTGAATTAATTTTCTATCATGATGCAGGAGGTTTGCTGGCGCTATAATTTTTAGTTATTCTAATATTCTTCGCAATTAGGTCAAGGAAATTCTTTAAAAACTTTAATGCAACGTCAGACGCCATCATCTGTCTTCCTGAATTCTCTCCTTTTATTGACCTTTCAACTCACTAAAATCGTCTTATTGTCTTTCACTCAGAGTAACCCCCTTGCGTCGTAGTGATATTATCTTCTGTCTGGTGGAAACCTGTACTTTTATTGTCCTTCCTCCTCACTAAAGTCTTCTCATTCTCTTTCACTCCCAGTAACCCCTTGTGTCTTAGTGGCATTATCGCCATCTTCTGTCATCCTGAAACCTGTTCTTTTATTGTCCTTTCTCCTCATTAAAGTCTTCTCATTCTCTTTCACTCCCAGTAACCCCTTGTGACTTAGTGGCATTATCGCCATCTTCTGTCATCCTGAAACCTGTTCTTTTATTGTCCTTTCTCCTCATTAAAGTCTTCTCATTCTCTTTCACTCCCAGTAACCCCTTGTGTCTTAGTGGCATTATCGCCATCTTCTGTCATCCTGAAACCTGTTCTTTTATTGTCCTTTCTCCTCATTAAAGTCTTCTCATTCTCTTTCACTCCCAGTAACCCCTTGCGTCTTAGTGGCATTATCGCCATCGTCTGTCATCCTGAAACCTGTTCTTTTATTGTCCTTTCTCCTCATTAAAGTCTTCTCATTCTCTTTCACTCCCAGTAACCCCTTGTGTCTTAGTGGCATTATCGCCATCTTCTGTCATCCTGAAACCTGTTCTTTTATTGTCCTTTCTCCTCATTAAAGTCTTCTCATTCTCTTTCACTCCCAGTAACCCCTTGTGTCTTAGTGGCATTATCGCCATCTTCTGTCATCCTGAAACCTGTTCTTTTATTGTCCTTTCTCCTCATTAAAGTCTTCTCATTCTCTTTCACTCCCAGTAACCACTTGTGTCTTAGTGGCATTATCGCCATCTTCTGTCATCCTGAAACCTGTTCTTTTATTGTCCTTTCTCCTCATTAAAGTCTTCTCATTCTCTTTCACTCCCAGTAACCCCTTGTGTCTTAGTGGCATTATCGCCATCTTCTGTCATCCTGAAACCTGTTCTTTTATTGTCCTTTCTCCTCATTAAAGTCTTCTCATTCTCTTTCACTCCCAGTAACCCCTTGCGTCTTAGTGGCATTATCGCCATCTTCTGTCATCCTGAAACCTGTTCTTTTATTGTCCTTTCTCCTCATTAAAGTCTTCTCATTCTCTTTCACTCCCAGTAACCCCTTGTGTCTTAGTGGCATTATCGCCATCTTCTGTCATCCTGAAACCTGTTCTTTTATTGTCCTCTCTCCCAACTAAAGTCTTCTTACTCTCATTCATTTCCAGTAACCCCTTGCATCTTAGCGCCATCGTCTGTCTTCCTGAAACCTGTTCTTTTATTGTCCTTTCTCCTCACTAAAGTCTTCTCACACTCATTCTCTCCCAGTAACCCCTTGCATGTTAGTGGCAATATCGCCATCTTCTTTCTCCCTGAAACCTTTTCTTTTATTGTCCTTTCTCCTCATTAAAGTCTTCTCATTCTCTTTCACTCCCAGTAACCCCTTGTGTCTTAGTGGCATTATCGCCATCTTCTGTCATCCTGAAACCTGTTCTTTTATTGTCCTTTCTCCTCATTAAAGTCTTCTCATTCTCTTTCACTCCCAGTAACCCCTTGTGTCTTAGTGGCATTATCGCCATCTTCTGTCATCCTGAAACCTGTTCTTTTATTGTCCTTTCTCCTCATTAAAGTCTTCTCATTCTCTTTCACTCCCAGTAACCCCTTGTGTCTTAGTGGCATTATCGCCATCTTCTGTCATCCTGAAACCTGTTCTTTTATTGTCCTTTCTCCTCATTAAAGTCTTCTCATTCTCTTTCACTCCCAGTAACCCCTTGTGTCTTAGTGGCATTATCGCCATCTTCTGTCATCCTGAAACCTGTTCTTTTATTGTCCTTTCTCCTCATTAAAGTCTTCTCATTCTCTTTCACTCCCAGTAACCCCTTGTGTCTTAGTGGCATTATCGCCATCGTCTGTCATCCTGAAACCTTTTCTTTTATTGTCCTTTCTCCTCATTAAAGTCTTCTCATTCTCTTTCACTCCCAGTAACCCCTTGTGTCTTAGTGGCATTATCGCCATCTTCTGTCATCCTGAAACCTTTTCTTTTATTGTCCTTTCTCCTCATTAAAGTCTTCTCATTCTCTTTCACTCCCAGTAACCCCTTGTGTCTTAGTGGCATTATCGCCATCGTCTGTCTCCCTGAAACCTGTTCTTTTATTGTCCTTTCTCCTCACTAAAGTCTTCTCATTCTCTTTCACTCCCAGTAACCCCTTGTGTCTTAGTGGCATTATCGCCATCTTCTGTCATCCTGAAACCTGTTCTTTTATTGTCCTTTCTCCTCATTAAAGTCTTCTCATTCTCTTTCACTCCCAGTAACCCCTTGCGTCTTAGTGGCATTATCGCCATCTTCTGTCATCCTGAAACCTGTTCTTTTATTGTCCTTTCTCCTCATTAAAGTCTTCTCATTCTCTTTCACTCCCAGTAACCCCTTGTGTCTTAGTGGCATTATCGCCATCTTCTGTCATCCTGAAACCTGTTCTTTTATTGTCCTCTCTCCCAACTAAAGTCTTCTTACTCTCATTCATTTCCAGTAACCCCTTGCATCTTAGCGCCATCGTCTGTCTTCCTGAAACCTGTTCTTTTATTGTCCTTTCTCCTCACTAAAGTCTTCTCACACTCATTCTCTCCCAGTAACCCCTTGCATGTTAGTGGCAATATCGCCATCTTCTTTCTCCCTGAAACCTTTTCTTTTATTGTCCTTTCTCCTCATTAAAGTCTTCTCATTCTCTTTCACTCCCAGTAACCCCTTGTGTCTTAGTGGCATTATCGCCATCTTCTGTCATCCTGAAACCTGTTCTTTTATTGTCCTTTCTCCTCATTAAAGTCTTCTCATTCTCTTTCACTCCCAGTAACCCCTTGCGTCTTAGTGGCATTATCGCCATCTTCTGTCATCCTGAAACCTGTTCTTTTATTGTCCTTTCTCCTCATTAAAGTCTTCTCATTCTCTTTCACTCCCAGTAACCCCTTGTGTCTTAGTGGCATTATCGCCATCTTCTGTCATCCTGAAACCTGTTCTTTTATTGTCCTCTCTCCCAACTAAAGTCTTCTTACTCTCATTCATTTCCAGTAACCCCTTGCATCTTAGCGCCATCGTCTGTCTTCCTGAAACCTGTTCTTTTATTGTCCTTTCTCCTCACTAAAGTCTTCTCACACTCATTCTCTCCCAGTAACCCCTTGCATGTTAGTGGCAATATCGCCATCTTCTTTCTCCCTGAAACCTTTTCTTTTATTGTCCTTTCTCCTCATTAAAGTCTTCTCATTCTCTTTCACTCCCAGTAACCCCTTGTGTCTTAGTGGCATTATCGCCATCTTCTGTCATCCTGAAACCTGTTCTTTTATTGTCCTTTCTCCTCATTAAAGTCTTCTCATTCTCTTTCACTCCCAGTAACCCCTTGCGTCTTAGTGGCATTATCGCCATCTTCTGTCATCCTGAAACCTGTTCTTTTATTGTCCTTTCTCCTCATTAAAGTCTTCTCATTCTCTTTCACTCCCAGTAACCCCTTGTGTCTTAGTGGCATTATCGCCATCGTCTGTCTTGCTGAAACCTGTTCTTTTATTGTCCTTTCTCCTCACTAAAGTCTTCTCATTCTCTTTCACTCCCAGTAACCCCTTGTGTCTTAGTGGCATTATCGCCATCGTCTGTCTTCCTGAAACCTGTTCTTTTATTGTCCTTTCTCCTCATTAAAGTCTTCTCATTCTCTTTCACTCCCAGTAACCCCTTGTGTCTTAGTGGCATTATCGCCATCGTCTGTCTTCCTGAAACCTTTTCTTTTATTGTCCTTTCTCCTCACTAAAGTCTTCTCATTCTCTTTCACTCCCAGTAACCCCTTGTGTCTTAGTGGCATTATCGCCATCTTCTGTCATCCTGAAACCTGTTCTTTTATTGTCCTTTCTCCTCACTAAAGTCTTCTCATTCTCTTTCACTCCCAGTAACCCCTTGTGTCTTAGTGGCATTATCGCCATCTTCTGTCATCCTGAAACCTGTTCTTTTATTGTCCTTTCTCCTCATTAAAGTCTTCTCATTCTCTTTCACTCCCAGTAACCCCTTGTGTCTTAGTGGCATTATCGCCATCGTCTGTCTTCCTGAAACCTGTTCTTTTATTGTCCTTTCTCCTCACTAAAGTCTTCTCATTCTCTTTCACTCCCAGTAACCCCTTGTGTCTTAGTGGCATTATCGCCATCGTCTGTCTTCCTGAAACCTGTTCTTTTATTGTCCTTTCTCCTCATTAAAGTCTTCTCATTCTCTTTCACTCCCAGTAACCCCTTGTGTCTTAGTGGCATTATCGCCATCGTCTGTCTTCCTGAAACCTGTTCTTTTATTGTCCTTTCTCCTCACTAAAGTCTTCTCATTCTCTTTCACTCTCAGTAACCCCTTGTGTCTTAGTGGCATTATCGCCATCGTCTGTCTTCCTGAAACCTGTTCTTTTATTGTCCTTTCTCCTCACTAAAGTCTTCTCATTCTCTTTCACTCCCAGTAACCCCTTGTGTCTTAGTGGCATTATCGCCATCTTCTGTCTTCCTGAAACCTGTTCTTTTATTGTCCTTTCTCCTCACTAAAGTCTTCTCATTCTCTTTCACTCCCAGTAACCCCTTGTGTCTTAGTGGCATTATCGCCATCTTCTGTCTTCCTGAAACCTGTTCTTTTATTGTCCTTTCTCCTCACTAAAGTCTTCTCATTCTCTTTCACTCCCAGTAACCCCTTGTGTCTTAGTGGCATTATCGCCATCGTCTGTCTTCCTGAAACCTGTTCTTTTATTGTCCTTTCTCCTCATTAAAGTCTTCTCATTCTCTTTCACTCCCAGTAACCCCTTGTGTCTTAGTGGCATTATCGCCATCGTCTGTCTTCCTGAAACCTTTTCTTTTATTGTCCTTTCTCCTCACTAAAGTCTTCTCATTCTCTTTCACTCCCAGTAACCCCTTGTGTCTTAGTGGCATTATCGCCATCTTCTGTCATCCTGAAACCTGTTCTTTTATTTTTTTTTCTCCTCACTAAAGTCTTCTCATTCTCTTTCACTCCCAGTAACCCCTTGTGTCTTAGTGGCATTATCGCCATCTTCTGTCATCCTGAAACCTGTTCTTTTATTGTCCTTTCTCCTCATTAAAGTCTTCTCATTCTCTTTCACTCCCAGTAACCCCTTGTGTCTTAGTGGCATTATCGCCATCGTCTGTCTTCCTGAAACCTGTTCTTTTATTGTCCTTTCTCCTCACTAAAGTCTTCTCATTCTCTTTCACTCCCAGTAACCCCTTGTGTCTTAGTGGCATTATCGCCATCTTCTGTCATCCTGAAACCTGTTCTTTTATTGTCCTTTCTCCTCATTAAAGTCTTCTCATTCTCTTTCACTCCCAGTAACCCCTTGTGTCTTAGTGGCATTATCGCCATCGTCTGTCTTCCTGAAACCTGTTCTTTTATTGTCCTTTCTCCTCACTAAAGTCTTCTCATTCTCTTTCACTCCCAGTAACCCCTTGTGTCTTAGTGGCATTATCGCCATCTTCTGTCTTCCTGAAACCTGTTCTTTTATTGTCCTTTCTCCTCATTAAAGTCTTCTCATTCTCTTTCACTCCCAGTAACCCCTTGTGTCTTAGTGGCATTATCGCCATCTTCTGTCATCCTGAAACCTGTTCTTTTATTGTCCTTTCTCCTCATTAAAGTCTTCTCATTCTCTTTCACTCCCAGTAACCCCTTGTGTCTTAGTGGCATTATCGCCATCGTCTGTCTTCCTGAAACCTGTTCTTTTATTGTCCTTTCTCCTCACTAAAGTCTTCTCATTCTCTTTCACTCCCAGTAACCCCTTGTGTCTTAGTGGCATTATCGCCATCTTCTGTCTTCCTGAAACCTGTTCTTTTATTGTCCTTTCTCCTCATTAAAGTCTTCTCATTCTCTTTCACTCCCAGTAACCCCTTGTGTCTTAGTGGCATTATCGCCATCGTCTGTCTTCCTGAAACCTGTTCTTTTATTGTCCTCTCTCCCAACTAAAGTCTTCTTACTCTCATTCATTTCCAGTAACCCCTTGCATCTTAGCGCCATCGTCTGTCTTCCTGAAACCTGTTCTTTTATTGTCCTTTCTCCTCACTAAAGTCTTCTCACACTCATTCTCTCCCAGTAACCCCTTGGATGTTAGTGGCAATATCGCCATCTTCTTTCTCCCTGAAACCTTTTCTTTTATTGTCCTTTCTCCTCATTAAAGTCTTCTCATTCTCTTTCACTCCCAGTAACCCCTTGTGTCTTAGTGGCATTATCGCCATCTTCTGTCTTCCTGAAACCTGTTCTTTTATTGTCCTTCCTCCTCACTAAAGTCTTCTCATTCTCTTTCACTCCCAGTAACCCCTTGTGTCTTAGTGGCATTATCGCCATCTTCTGTCTTCCTGAAACCTGTTCTTTTATTGTCCTTTCTCCTCACTAAAGTCTTCTCACACTCATTCTCTCCCAGTAACCCCTTGCATGTTAGTGGCAATATCGCCATCTTCTTTCTCCCTGAAACCTTTTCTTTTATTGTCCTTTCTCCTCATTAAAGTCTTCTCATTCTCTTTCACTCCCAGTAACCCCTTGTGTCTTAGTGGCATTATCGCCATCTTCTGTCTTCCTGAAACCTGTTCTTTTATTGTTTCCTTCTCACTAAAATCTTCTCATTCTCTTTCACTCCCAGTAACCTTTTGTTTCTTTAGTGGCATTATCGCCATCTTCTGTCTTCCTGAAACCTGTTCTTTCATTGTCCTTTCTCGTCACTAAAATCTTTTCCTTCTTGATCACTCCCAGTAATCCCTTGCGTCTTACTGGCATTATCGCCATCTTCTGTCTTCCTGAAACCTGTTCTTTTGTTGTTCTTTCAGCTCAGTAAAATCTTCTTATTCTCTTTCACTCCCAGTAACCCCTTACGTCTTAGTGACTTTATTACCTTGCTAACGATTAAATGATTTCTATAAATTTAGATTGACTCTTACGCTTTTCTCTGCCTAGACAACAGGAAAATGCCTTGATATATACTTCAAGAAATGAAAACGATGGTGATAAATAGAAAAATGGATTTTGAGGAAGAAAATTAGCAAAAATCGGAGATTAATTCACTGAAGAACGACTCAGAAAGACGGAATAAAACGAATAAGAAATACAAAAAATAGAAAAAAGCAAATATAGAAAAGGAAAAAAGAGATATAAAACCCGCAGGGTATAAAATTACACGCATGCGTACACTGGGGATGTTCTTCTTCCTCTCCGAGTAAAAACGTCATCAGAAATGAAGACGTAAAGTAGCAATCTTAAGATTGGAACTCCGAATTCTTAAAAAGGATCACCAATCGAGTTCCTTCTTCGGATATGTTCCAAATATTTTATTTCATTTACTTGTTGTTTTTTTGCGTTTTATAAATTGCAATTAACGATTTTATTTGTTTTTTTTTATTTCTATTTTTTTGTTTTGTTTTTTAGGAATTGATTTCGCCTGGTTGATTACCAAAGAGAACTTTAGATATTTATAAGCAATCAGGTTCGATTTGCTCAGTTATTGATAGTTTCAACGCGAACACCCGAACGCTCACTGAACTGTAAGATGTCCGATTTTCAGTTGGAGCGAAGCGACAGTAACGGTTCGTTGAGTATGTGAAAGATGGAAGAAAAAGAGAGACAGAAAGAGAGAGTGAGAGAGGGGGGCAAAGAAATAGGCCCAAAGAGATTCGAGATTCTCTGTGTATTGACGAGAAAGTAAGAGAAAGACAGCGATTCTATAAGTATTGGGGAGACAGTAAGAAAAAGACGCGCACACACACACACACACACACACACACACACACACACACATATATATATATATATAGATATATATATATAATAAAAAGAATTGAACACTAATATTCCATGGGTATAATTTATTCCATTGGAATCGTAAAAATGATCCAATTCATCAGACATACAGATTCAAAAAGCATGATTACATCCTTACTCTGGACATTGAGTTCTACCTGGATCATATCCTCTTGGAATTATTTTTATACATATATGTATGTGTATATATAATTGCATATGTATGTGTATATTTACCACTAATATTGTCTATATATATATATATATATATATATATATATATATATATATATATATATATATATATATATATATATATATATATATATATATATATATATATATATATATCTCCAAGTATAGGATTGGTGTATACGGAATAAATTCCAATAAACAACAAATACAGTTCTTAAAAGAGTGCTCAATACAAAGTAGGGAAAAGATAATTATATTCGAAAATTATAACATAAATATTTAGATATTTGTAAGCTATCAATTTTATGTTATAATCATATTTATGTTATAATTTTCGAATAAATATATATATATATATATATATATATATATATATATATATAAATAAATAAATATATATATATATATATATATATATATATATATATATATATATATAGAGAGAGAGAGAGAGAGAGAGAGAGAGACGGGGAGATTATATTTGTATAGACGAAAAAGTAAGTCAAAGAAAGAGAGAGAGATACAGAGAGATTTTATGTGTATTGACGAGAAAGTAAGACAAATATAGATAGAGAGATTCTATATGTATTGACATAAAAGGAAGATAAAGAGAGAGAGAGAGAGAGAGAGAGAGAGAGAGAGAGAGATGTTATGTGTATTGACGAGAATGTAAGAAAAAACAGAGAGAGAGATTCTATATGTATTGACGAGAAAGTAAGACAAAGAGAGAGAGAGAGAAAATTTATATGTATTGCCAAGTTAGTAAGACGAAAAGAGAGAAAAACAAAGTAAATTTAAATCAACACATGGTTACTTCCGACGTGAAACACATCTGTTTACCTTATCTTCTACGTTATTGATAACTGTCGCTCCAAGCGCGTTGTGTTTTGTTTAGCGATGAAATGCAAACGCTTATAACAACGTTGAAAATCTGACTTGCAGTTGCATGAAAACGCAGAGACTGATAGCCAGTTTTGTGGTAAAAGCTTCTGGTGGCGCCAGGGGTGGCAGTACCGCCTTAACGTAAATTTCTCGGACATTCATACCAGTAAATGTTGTTAATACTGTTTATTATAGACAGAACATTTACTTAAATATTTGTAAAACACACACACACACACACACAAACTCACACACACACACACACAGACACACACTTACACACACACACACACACACACACATATATATATATATATATATATATATATATATATATTCTGTAACAGAAAATATATTAAAATAATTGTCGGACTTAGTCCAGTTCATAATATATGATGTCATTTGTTTACGTTAAAATACGCTTCGAGTAGATATGATCGTTTGAGAGAAATCATGTGAAATTTGTTGTTTAAAAACAGTAATTTGATTTTGCTCACAAGAGGCTTCCGTACAGAATATAGGTTCGATTCCTATCGGAAGACACATATTTTCTATGAAATTTCTCGGACATTCAGGCCGTTAAATGTTGTTAATACCCTTTATAATAAACAGAACATTTACTGAGGTATCTGTATCTATGAAAATAACGCATGTATATATATATATATATATATATATATATATATATATAATTTGTGTATTTAGGCAGCAAATTCTCTTTTAGGCATGTCTGATTGAATACATGACAAACATTATGTCTGCTGATTTTTAATAAAATCCGTTCATACTCACGAATAACCTTCCGTGTATTGATGTTAAAATATGGGAGAAATGTGCTATAACTGCTTAGATTTCTTTTACTTTTATTTCCCAAGTACTTTCGATCTTCTTCCAAGATCATCTTCAGGGGTGGAAGTATTATAAAACTATGTGTTGTTCAGGGGTACAAGTATTTATACAAAGCAGTGCGTTGCTAACCATTAACGTAATTTTTCGCTATGCTTTTAAATGCAAACGGTTGACAATTTGCGGAGCGTTCATTTGAACATGAAAAATTATCCATTATGGAAAGTTTTCCTCTGTTATAATATCCTGGTTTTGCGCGCATTGAAGCGTGAAAAACTGTTCTTTATAGACAATTCAGAACATTACTGCAGTATTCATAGATAATTCTGTTCAGTGCCGGCTTTAATTTTTTAATGTAAATTGCTTTTAAGATCTGTAGCATGAATTTATTATTTTCATTTTGTACGATAGTTGTGGTGTCGATCAATAATTTTTTATATTGGGAATGTCGACAGGGATATTGTTGTAGATGTCTTGCAATGAACGAATTGTCAGACATGTATAGTGTAAGATATCTTGTTATTGTAGTTCTCGTATACCCAACATATATATTATCTATTGACAAAATTAGCCGACATAATGTCTGTAACTTATTCAATCAGACATTGGAAAAACGTTTTGTTTTGCGTTTCATTCGTTAGGACTTCATCTGACTGGGTTTGTTGACGGTGTTGTTCCTACACATACGCATCAACGAGAGATGCTGGTAGTTTCAACATTTTTGAAATAATATTTCGAAATATTTTTTCAATCTAGCGAAATCCATCTATACACTTTTTCTTTTTCTTTCCATCATATTTGTTTTTGAATATCCCACATTGTGATAAGAGAAAGTCTGCCAAAAATGGTAAAACGTTGTAAGAACATGGGCGTAAAAATCTACTGTGAATGACCCGGTGATTAAAGTACTTTCTAGACATTTTCATCTTAGTGAGTTATTTTTTTGACTTTTTATTAGAAATTTAATTAGAAAAAAATATATCTAAAATTTTGAAACTACCAGTATCTCTCGTTCGTGCGTTTGTATAGTCACAACATCTTCAACAAAACCAGTCCAATGAAGGCCTAACAGATGAAACACGTGACATCCAATATGTCATACATCTTTTCTTTCAAAAACTGTTCTTGATATATAAAAATTTATATATCTTTATTATATATATATATATATATATATATATATATATATATATATAAAATTTATCCGAAAATTATAATATAAACATGTTATAAAATCACTACAAAAATAGCCATTTTGTTTCAAAACATCTGGTGACCTATCATTTTGTTTCAACACCAGAAGTGTTGAAACAAGATGGCTATTTTTGTAGTGATTTTATGTTTACATGTTTATCTTATAATTTTCGAATAAGTTATATTTGCTCTACTCTGTATTGGGCACTCTTATAAGAATAGTATTTTTGGTTATTGGAATTTATTCCGTATAGACGAATTCTATACTTGAGTAGACATACATGCACACACACACACACACACACACACACACACACACACACACACACATATATATATATATATATATATATATATATAATATCATTGAATAATATGGACATATAATGTCTGTTTCTTTCTTTAACTATGATGGCGACCTGAAGATGACCAGTGGGTCGTTAGTCGAAGTGTGGCTTTAATAAACTCTGTAGCAGTCAAAGTTTAAATAATAGTTCGAATAAATTGATGAAGTCAAAATATATTTACACTTTCTCATCTCAAATATAAAAAAGATAATAATAGATTATATATATATTAATATAGATATATAATTTATTCGAAAATTATAACATAAATAGTGATTTTATATCATATTTATCTTATAATATTCGAATAAGTTATATTGGGCACTTTTATAAGAATAGTATTTTTGGTTATTGGAATTTATTCCGTATACACCAATCCTATACTTGAGTATACATACATACATATATATATATATATATATATATATATATATATATATATATATATATATATATATATATATATATATATATATAATCCTTGAAAATGGCTAAATGTATAGCCGAAAGCGCTCGGATAAAAAGAATATTCGGACAGTTTTTATATAATTTATCCTCTGAAAAGAAAAACTTTATTAGATCGCACGAGAAATTATATAAAAAACTAAATAAAAGCACCTTGTCAGTCGTTTTTAATGAAATGTGCATGAAAGAAGGATTGCTGCCTAAATACACAAATATATATATATATATATATATATATATATATATATATATATATATATATATATATATATATATATATATATATATATATATATATTCTCTTATTTTAATCTATTCTCTTAATTTATATATATTCTCTTCTTCTTTAATTATTCTTTTATTCTTGAAATTCACTTACAAGCCACATTTTTCCTTCCACGTCGTCGGTGATAATTCGTGCAGATGCCTTCAGGGCCTGGAAGTGTTGACAAGCGCCAATCAGCCAATTGTTTCTCGCGGATTGGTCGAACGTGGATCGATCGATGTGTATTTGATTTGCTTGTTCGATTAGCGGTGAACGCTACAAGGTTATTTTTTTTCTTATATATTATATTATGTAGATGTTACCCCCACCGCACATTTTTCTGCAATTTCATGTTAGAAATATGCTTGCATAACTACTCAGATGTATGAAGTCAGTGCAGCTTTTCTTCTACTGCATTCAGAGCAGGGTCAGGATCCATCACTGATGAGGTCGGTGTCCCAAAATACAACCACCGAGGAAGAGTTGTCATTTTGTGCATCTACCTACATGTAAATGCTATGCTGTGGCGTAAATTAAAAGAACTTTGACTCATATATATATTTGAATTGGACATAGTCCGACAATTTATTTAAAGACATTTATATATATTATGTTTAACGTTCTTTTTATAGATACAAGTATTTAAGCAAATGCTCTGTTTTATAATAAACAGTATTAAATAACATTTACCGGCCTGAATGTCCGAGAAATTTTCATAGAAAACTTTCGCTCTCCGACAGGAATCGAACCTGTATCCTATACGGAACCATCATTTCGCGTGATGTGCCTTAACCGTTCGGCCACAGAGGAGCGTCTGGTTCGTAAGGTCGATTTTACTATCTTTAAACTTAAATCTTCCATGAATCTCTTCTATTCATATCTGTTCTAGCGTATCAAATGTAAACAAATGACGTCATATATTTTAGAATTGGACATAGTCCGACAATTTATTTAAAGACATTTATATATATTATGTTTAACGTTCTTTTTATAGATACAAGTATTTAAGCAAATGCTCTGTTTTATAATAAACAGTATTAAATAACATTTACCGGCCTGAATGTCCGAGAAATTTTCATAGAAAATTTTCGTTCTCCGACAGGAATCGAACCTTTAAAGATAGTAAAATCGACCTTGCTAACCAGACGCTTCTCTGTGGTCGAAAGGTTAAGGCACGTCATGCGAAATGACGGTTCCGTATAGGATACAGGTTTGATTCCTGTCGGAGAACGAAAATTTTCTATGAAAATTTCTCGGATATTCAGGCCAGTAAATGGTATTTAATACTGTTTATTATAAAACAGAGCATTTGCTTAAATACTTGTATCTATAAAAAGAACGTTAAACATATCATAAAATGTCTTTACATAAATAAATATATATATATATATATGTGCAGGTATGCAGAAAAATAGGAAAGAACACGGTAGGTAAATAATTCGGAGTTCCTTAGAATTTTTGGTTTTATTTTTAAAAAAGACAGTGCTCCATACAGAAGTAGAGCTTATATTATAATATCTTTTTTTTTTTTTAAATATGATTCCTTCGTTACATAAGAGCTCTCATGTTTCAAAAGCGAGAGCCGAGACCCCCAATATAATTTTTGAAATTAAGTTGAATTAACGTGTCTGGTCTCGCTTCCTCGTCAAGCGAGAATTTGGGAATAAGCTATCTTGTGGTTTGCGCGACCACAAGATAGCTTATTCCCAAATTCAGTGGTCCATTGTGTGCCTGCGTAGTTTTGACAGCATGTTATCATTGAGACATGTTTCACTGAATAACTTTAGATATAGGATTAAAAAAGAGTTGTGTTAGATTAATCGTCATTACGAAGGGGTGTTGGGCGTGATCACCAAGGGTGGGGACGTCATGCCTCTATTTATCTTCCCACGGGGCCTCAGACTCAACACGGATGCCTACATCAAGTGCCTTGAGGAAATACTGCGTCCTTGGGTGAGGTGGATGGTTGCTGGTATAACCTACGTCTGACAACAGGATTCTGCACCAGGCTACACAAGCAACAGAACCCGGTAATGGTTCTCAGACAATTTCTGCGACCACATCAACACTTACATCGGGCGTCCCAGGACTGCAACCCCCTTGATTATTATGTGTGGGCCGCAGCTGAGCGAGAGACCAACAAAACTCCTTGGAACAACAAAGATGAACTGAAGGCAAAGATTATGGCAGTATTCACCAACTTAAACAAGGAGACCGTCCAAAATAGTAGTTAGAGATCCCGAAGTCGTCCTGAGGCCTTGGTGGAAGCCAATGGCGATTTTCTTGGATAAATTTACTCTTTAGTATTTCAAGATATTTTTGTGTAATTTTGCCAAATATATATGTTAAAATGAGATGTCAGTGTTATTTTCATTTTGGCGTCATTTAGGCGTCAATTTATCCATCGCACCTTGTATATCTGTTAAAATGAGATGTCGATGTGATTTTTATTTTTGCGTAATTTAGATGACAATTAATCCATCGCACACACACACACCATATATATATATATATATATATATATATATATATATATATATATATATATATATATATTCCTGAGAAATTATTTTGGTTAACCTCTCTGAGAAAGTGTGAATTTATAAACAATGACTATTACTGCTCAAATGCAATACTTTTCGATAAAACGAATTAAATTCACCTTCATCACCGCCGCGCGCCAAAGGATTACGGTTACATTCTCCGACTGACCCCAGTTCAGCCGGGTTTCGGTCCTAGCTAGAGGCAACCGGTCGTCAAGTCACACTGATGAGCTGTGAAACAGAGAAATAGTCTGCCTGTGGATGACTATATATATATATATATATATATATATATATATATATATATATATATATATATTTGTGTATTTAGGCAGCAATCCTTCTTTCAAGCACATTTCATTAAAAACGACTGACAAGGTGCTTTTATTTAGTTTTTTATATAATTTCTCGTGCGATCTAATAAAGTTTTTCTTTTCAGAGGATAAATTATATAAAAATTGTCCGAATGTTCTTTTTATCCGAGCGCTTTCGGCTATACATTTAGCCATTATCAAGGATTATATTTCAACTGTTAGAATTAGAAATAGTTTGTTATGTGTATGTTTTATAAAGTGATTCATTTTTTTGTTTCAAAACACGGTCAAGATATTATGTCCATGTTCAAAGTTAATATTATTAAGTGTTGGTTTGTTTATTTTTATAAGTAAGGCTTCCATTATTTTTAGCCTTTTTTTGCAATATATATATATATATATATATAATTGATGTGAAATATCTGGCAATGTATGTGAAAACAAGGTGGTCTCTTGAGAGTGTTTTTTGTTTAATTTACGGAAGAATAATAAGTGTTTTGAAAAGACTCTTGTAAATACATATCCTATTTTCATATAAAACGGATTCTGTTTTTGCGTGTATGATCACGTGCAGATTTCTTACGGAACTTTTTCTTTCCCATTCCTGTTTTAAGGTCACGTGTAAGAATTCCCATTGTTTAAGTGGACTTTTGTCAGTAGTTTGTCTTCTGAGGCGTGTCAGGTTTGAAATATGAGTACTGCTATATATGCTATATATGCTGTTCATACTTTCAAATGTAACTATTAACTGATACAACGAAAATTAAAAATTGAACCCTCTACCACCCCTTGTCTAGATGAATGGATTTATCGGTAACCTTGGAAACCCTCAATTATGAATCTTTCCAGTGCCGTTAACAACCGTAAATTTTAAAAAGTAAGTTACTCCAAAATTCGCTTGATGAGGAAATGGAACTAATGTCTTTGGTTTAATAACAAAATTAAATTCAGGGGCTTTAGCTTCCATTTCTGAAACATGGTTATCACTGTGTAGCGGTAAAACCATACTTTAAATCTATTAATTTATATATATATATATATATATATATATATATATATATATATATATATATATATGAATGAACAGACAAATAGAGGGTAATGAATAAACTGAGAGAGTCAGATATGAATAGACTGAGATATATCGAAGGAGAGATATTAATAGAATGAGATAAATAGATAGATAGATATAGGGAGAGAGAAAGATATATATATATACATAAATAAATAAATATATATATATGTAGATAGATAAGAAGATACAGAAAGATAGACATGAATAATATGATACACGCTCTAATACACATGTATGTAGATCGATCGATAGATAGCTAGATAGATAGATAGACAGATAGATAATTAAACAGAAATAAATAGACTGCGTTCTATATATAGATAGAGGGATAGATAGATATGAATAGTTATATATATATATATATATATATATATATATATATATATAGAGAGAGAGAGAGAGAGAGAGAGAGAGAGATAGATAGATAGATAGATAGATAGATAGATAGATAAATAAATATGAATAGTCCTATATAGATAGATAGATAAATATGAATAATCCTATATATATTTATATATATATATATATATATATATATATATATATATATATATATATATATATATATATATATATATATATATATAAGAGTTGCCTGACCATTGCACTAGCATGAAACAGACTGTCGCCTCGAAGTGTTGACTTCTATGTTCACTTTTATATTCACATATATATATATATATATATATAGATAGATAGATAGATAGATAGATAGATAGATAGATATGAATAATCCTATATATATAGAGAGAGAGAGAGACAAGAGAAAGAGAGAGAGAGAGAGATACATGGATATGAATAGTCCTATATATATATATATATATATATATATATATATAGAGAGAGAGAGAGAGAGAGAGAGAGAGAAAGAGAGAGAGAGAGATAGAGAGAGAGAGAGAAAGAGTGAGAGATAGGAAATATGTTAAATAAAAATGAAACCCAAAATAAACCCACAAGTTCGAGAAAATATTTTTTAAGGTTTATAAGTGTTCAATGATCTAAAGTAGAAATTACATTTTAGGACGATAATGGCTCTCCACAACGTCCTATTGACCGGTGAGTTGCAAATTCACCTAGTAATTTCTAAGAACCAATGTCATTTTCGTTTCTATAAATATAGCTCGCTATTCATAATTTCTTCCTTTTCAGTCAGAAGTTAAGCATCGTTGAGCCTGGTCCCTACCTAGATGGGTGACCGCTTGATAATACCAAGTATTGCTAACTTGGATATGCGAGTGGTGTATTTTGGATATCTGTTCGTAATTTCATAGCAGATATTCAGTTCCTGCAGACCTTGTATCATGTAATCATTATTATTTCCCCCAAAATTCTTACAGGCGAAAAATATTTTCTGACTGTAAATAACCTGCCATAGTTTGATACGCCATAAATTTTCTGAAGGACATCTTTCTATTTTCCCCTGTGGCTCCTTTTAAACTTTCTGTTTTTTTGTTTTTTTTACTAAACTCTGCTGACAGTTGAAGTTTCAATCCTGAAATAGGGTCACCCTTGAAAATCTACATTTGAAATTTTGGCTATTAATTTTATTAGAACACCAAGCATTCGTGCTCGTGAAATAATTATCTTTCTCAGATAGGAGTCACATCTTCAAGCTTCTCCATAATTTATGCAGATCGGAAATACTTTTCTCATTTCTACATTTACTTTTAGACGCAATTCACTCCTTGGATTCAATTAACATTTTTTTTTTATATATGTAAATCTCGCAAAATAACGCGAGAATTCACCCGAGCGTATCATACATACGTACGCAGAGAAATGTAAGCTAAACTTAAATTCGCCTGCATGAATACATACAATCAGGTCTTTATATCCTCATCTGATCGATATATTGATAGACTTTTGTTGCCTGCGTGATTGGCTAGGAGAAAAAGATTGATTGCTTTGGTTTCATGGATTTTGTGCAGTTTATTTTCTTATATGTCTGCAAAAAAAAAAAAAATTCGTAATATCTTACAATTATAATTTCTTCCTTTCTTTCTTTCTTTCTTTTCTTTCTTTCTTTCTTTTTTTTTACCTCTGCGCGGAGAAAATTGCTATGAAAAGCAATACGAGTATCTTTATATAAATTTAAAGATGGCGCCGTACACCTTGCAATCTGTCCCTACGACTGCTTTTGCGAGGAGCTGAAGATGACTGCTTTTATTGAGACATACTTATTGTCCATTAGATTCTCTCCCAAGTAATAAAAAGACGTACTAAACATTTAATTCACGTCAAACTTAACTCCTGAAATGCCTATTTTATAAATATACCTAAATGCATATATGCAGATATTGAATATACAAAACTATATATTTTTATATTTAGACATTCATATATATATATATATATATATATATATATATATATATATATATATATATATATATATATATATATGTGTGTATGTGTGTGTGTGTGTGTGTGTGTGTGTGTGTGTGTGTGTGTGTGTGTGTGTGTGTTTTGAACAGTAAAAAATATGTTAAAATTAAAATTTCCGCACACACTTGGTTGTATATTAATATTTTTTGATTCATTATTTCAATTATGTTCCTCGACTAGTTTCAGCCAGGGTGGCCATAATCAGGAGAAAAAAATCCCTGCTGGTTAGTAGCAGTAAAATACAGGAATGAATGACTGTCTCTAAAGAAAGAGAACTTTATCTGTAGTTTTCATTTGATTTTTTATCGTTAATTTTAGTCGGTCCTTGTGTTGGTCAAACGGCCTCTTTCAAGACAAAGGATGGAAGATTCCTGATTTTAAGAATACCCCCCTTCGTCCTTTTGACAGTTTTATTGGTTGCTGAGAATGTGATGTATGTGTTAAGTGTAGGTTATCTTTTAGTGTTTTGGGAGTGTGTGTGATGTGTATATGTGTATATATTAGTATGAGACTTCAGCACCTCCGCAAGCATGTCTGTCTTGTGTGGGTGATTAATGTGGGTAGGGCTTGATTTATTGACTTATATATTAATTCTATCTATGTTGTTGAATTAGTGGTTAAGCCTGTCTGGACGAAGTGATTTGATGCGTGAAATCCATTTGTCTTCATTTTCCTCTAATATATATATATATATATATATATATATATATATATATATATATATATATATATACTATGAATGATCTTTAGTCCTCTAGTCGTAAGTCGAGTTTCATGCTCACTTAATTTCAGACGACTTTTAACATCTGAAGATCGCATAAGTATGAAACTCGAGTTACGACTAGAGCTATCCTTTCATAGGAAATAACTTTGGTAAGCGTTTTTTGCTCGGTGTAGGCATTCTAAACTTCGAGCACTTTACTGAGTAGATAATTTGCTCTTAATACTTTTTTCTTTTCCTTTTTTCAGTATTGTCGGTTTTACTCTTTATCTGGATAAAAGTTTTCGGTTTTGGCAAATTTTCCATTGGTTCCATCAAAAATTGTACGCACCCATAGAAAATCGATTTTTGTATTTTTACCAAGAAGGTAAGTAATAGAATCCTTTTATTAATGCAGGGTATTAATACAGGTGTACATATGTACATTATACAAGTTCAAAATGATTTAGTATTTTGTCAGGTATCCTTTCGCTTTAATATGCGCCTTAATTATTCGAGGCATAGTTATAGACTAAATTCTTTAGTAAGTCAACGACTTTCGCCAGATTTTTGCAACATTTCTTTAATTCGCGAAAATGCTCATCTTCTGTGTAAACTTTCCTATTACGAGCAGGCTTGCCCATTTTCGCACAAACGTTTTCAATTGGGTTATGGTCAGGACCCTGACTAGACCACAGGAATGGTTTTGCTTTAAGCCTACGCGTGACTATTCTTGTAGAAATCGCTAAATTAGCTGTTTTGGAATCATCTTATGCTGTTGCGAATCGATGTTTTTATTTTAATTTTTTTTTGCATTGACGGACCAAGTTTCTATCTTCTCTGTCGTTAGTTTTTAACAATCGGCCAGATGAGCTACGTCTATTATAAGTTCCAGTTTGCTTTCTCTTTTTGGTTAACTTGCGGACACATGACTGTTCGACAGTCCAGGATCATGATAAAGGCGTTTTGGCCTTTCTCGAAGTCAACAATTCTTAGGCATTTTAATAAATGTAAATAAAAATTTAATAATCTTTATATATTGTTCATCAACATTTCTATGGGTGCGTCCATTTTGGCCTCGTACCACACACACACACACACACACACACACACACACACACACATATATATATATATATATATATATATATATTTCATATATTGAATTTTCAAAAACTCCAAAATAATTGTAGTCTGAAGTGGGTCATCATGTTGCCCGTTTTACCCCTTCATATCCTCCGCTAACTTCGATTGAATAAATACTGACTACTTCTGTTATATCTGTAACTGCATTAATTTAAAATGTTTTTAATGAAAGTACTTTAAAGTAAGTGAAGAAGATAGACTCTGATGCATGTAAACATGATGCTGTTTTTGCTCCATTCTAATTGAACGCTTTTTCTGATCGACCAGCTGGTATGGTTGCTAGTACATATATATTCATGGATTCTCGCGCCGTGAGCCAACGCATGTGTATTCCACATTACCATTGAGTCTTTTCATGGGAGTAGAAGATCCACTTAGTGTCGTAGAATGAATTTTTGGTTTACACTGCATCTTCACTTTGTCGTTAAGATGCAGCGGAAACCAACTGAGAAATAAATTTAAGTTTATAAGTGGAAAATTCCAATGTAAGGTCTTTCTTGTATAAAGTAAAAAAAGGAGACAATAGGAAAATTAGTTTTAACCGACGCGTTTCGTCCAATGTCCTAACAGAATCACTACACCCCCAAGCTAACGTACACAAGAAATATATCAGGAAATCAAAATAAAATAGTTGAATCAGTCAACACAACAATACAAACAATATTTCTACACGTGCAAACATAAAACATGAAATAACTGACGTAATTTTTCAGTTGACCATATGAATATACAATAGCGTCTCTAAATTCTTCTAGTTATTAACGACATTTTGTTGTTTATAGATACTTTGTTCCAATAAATTCATTAGGTTTTTTGCCTTAAAAAAACACCTTGGACGTAACGCGTCGGCTAAAACTACAGCAGGTTTCCTATTGTCTTTTTCCCTTTATATATATATACTAGCAGTAGAACCCGTCTTTGACCGAGTCTATCATTATTGAGAATTTTTGCCGTTCAATGTTCCCGTTGCTTCTTTCTTTAATTCATATTATCATTTTCTATAGGTTAATTCTGAGAAATTTTTACATACACACAAACATACATATATATATATATATATATATATATATATATATATATATATATATATATATATATATATATATGCACATTTCATTAAAAACGACTGACAAGGTGGTTTTATTTAGTTTTTTATAGAATTTCTCGTGAGATCTAATAATGGAAGCCTTATTAATAAAAACAAACAAACCAACACTTAAAAATATTAACTTTGAACATGGACATAATATCTTTACCGTGTTTTGAAACAAAAAAATGAAACATCTTATAAAACATACATATAACAAACTATTTCTAATTATAACAGTTGAAATATAATCCTTGAAAATGTCTAAATGTATAGCCGAAAGCGCTCGGATAAAAAGAACATTCGGACAGTTGAAAAGAAAAACATTATTAGATCGCACGAGAAATATAAAAAACTAAACAAAAGCACCTTGTCAGTCGTTTTTAATGAAATGTGCATGAAAGAAGGATTGCCGCATATATATATATATATATATATATATATATATATATATATATATATATATATATTTGTGTATTTAGGCAACAATCATTTTTTTCATGCACATTACATTGAATACGGCAGACAAGGTACTTTGATTTAGTTTTTTCTACAATTTCACATACGATCTAATATTATTTTTCTTTTCAGATGATAAATTATATGAAAACTGTCCGAATGTTCTTTTTATCCGAGCGCTTTCGGCTATACATTTAGCCATTTTCAAGGATGAATTATTTTAACTGCTAAATAAGAAATAGTTTGTTGCATGTATGTATTTACATTTTTCAAAAAAAGGTCAAGATATTTTGTCCTTGTTCATAGTTGATATTATTAAGTGTTGTTTTTTTTTTGTTTTTATTAATAAGGCTTCCATTATTGTTAACCTTTTTTGCATGTAGATGATGGTATTATATTTGTGTTGTCAACGTAACATACTTGTTGACAACACAAATATAATAGCATCATCTACATGAAAAAAGGCTGAAAATAATACAAGCCTTATTAATAAAATAGAAACAAAAAACACTTAATAATATCAACTATGAACAAGGACACAATATCTTGACCGTGTTTGAAAATGAAAACATTATATAAATAGATTTTTCTATGTATTTCATACAATCTATTTCTTGTTGTATGTATTACAATAATCTATTTCTTGTTAACAGTTAATATATTTCAACCTTGAAAATGGCTAAATGTATAGCCGAAAGCGCTCTGAAAAAAAGAACATTCGGACAGTTTTTATATAATTTATCATCTGAAAAAAATTCTTAGATCGCATGAGAAATTGTATAAAATCTAAATCAAAGCCTCTTGTCTCTCGTACTCAATGAAATGTACACACACACACACACACACACACACACACACACACACACATATATATATATATATATATATATACATATATATATATATTTGTGTATTTAGGCAGCAATCCTTCTTTTAAGCACATTTCATTAAAAACGACTGACAAGGTGCTTTTATTTAGTTTTTTATATAATTTCTCGTGCGATCTAATAAAGTTTTTCTTTTCAGAGGATAAATTATATAAAAACTGTCCGATTGTTCTTTTTATCCGAGCGCTTTCGGCTATACATTTAGCCATTTTCAAGGATTATATTTCAACTGTTAGAATTAGAAATAGAAATAGTTTTTTATATGTATGTTTATAAAGTGATTCATTTATTTTGTTTCAAAAACGGTCAAGATATTATTATTATTATTAGTAGTAGTAGTAGTAGTAGTAGTAGTAGTAGTAGTAGTAGTAGTAGTAATCTTATAAGTATAAGACACTATACTCTTTCGGAAACATTGGGTGTCATGATTTGCAAATAATCAAACCAATACCAAAGGGAAAAAATGGTATAAAAAATTGTTCGGCGCCGTGCCCTCTCGGTCACGTTCTGCGATGACTTCATGACCACCCTACCAGAATCATTGCCACTGGCGGCGACCTCGCGACAGAACACGCATTCTTTAGAAGGAACTCATCAACCAGGACCTCCAGCTGATTAATCTCTCGCTGGAGGATGTTCTGGCGCCCTGCCAATGCTGATAGGGCTGGAGGGACCAGGTAACACTGCTAGGCTCATCGCCTTCATGGTATGAGATTTCGCAGCAGCTAACATGAGACGCTGAGAATTTATAAATTAGATTGTTTGTTTGTTTTAGCGTTTTAGTTATATAGTCTAGCCAATATATTTTAGATTATTTTCTTTTTTCCCCCATCATCTTTGTCATTAAATATCCTACATTATGAGAACAGATCTGCCAAGAAGGAAGACAATTTTTAAATGTGGATAATTATATTAACAGAAACAGTAATAGAAACATATAAAACGAGCTGGTTACAACAAGAATTTTCGGTCCGACAGGTCAGATGTGACTGCTGGAAAGGCAGTACCTGCTCTTATTTATAGCTGGGAGATTCCATGCATGCGTGGGTAAATTACCATAACATATGTATATTCTATATATATATATATATATAAATACTAATAAATTCTCTATATATATTTCAAAGAGGTGTGGTGCATATTGGGAAGCGCTCAATATCAGTGATAGAGCTAACATATTTAGTTGAATGGATATGAGTTTGTGACCCTGGGTTACACGCTTATGCGATCCTCATATATATATATATATATATATATATATATATATATATATATATATATATATATATATATATATGAACATTTCATTGAAAACCACAGACAAGGTGCTTTTATTCAGTTTTTTATACAATTTCTCCAATCATTTTTTCTAATAATTATTAGAACCAAAAAGAAAAAAAATAAATGAAAGAAGGATTGCTGCCTAAACACACACACACACACACACACACACACACACACACACACACACATATATATATATATATATATATATATATATAATAAAGTGTGCTACAATAACTTGAACATATTTTAGACTTAATTCACATATAGAATCGATCCAAATTATTCGAGCATCCAATATATATATATATATATATATATATATATATATATATATATATATATATATATATATATATATAATAAAATAGGCAGCATATATTTACATTACAAAGAGTCAATCATACCTTGAATCAATCAGCAATGTGTATGTGATTATTATAAAAGAAAATACGTGGCTTTACCAAATTACAAAATACAAAAAAATTCTCACTTTAAATATTTAAAATTTAGCGTTGCGATTTGCACGCTCCAACACCATATAACCGTTAACAAATAGCTCATATTTTAAAACATCTTTCAGTCGGATAAACACATATAAATCATCTCCCAGTTTTGATTCTGGTGGATAATAAAGCCTGATGATTGATTGCGCGAAGCATTCGAAAGTACTAGGAGAAATAAAAAAATACACCATATCCGTTTTATTTATTTATGAGGATCTCATCATTCGGAGGATTATCAGTAGTGGAATGCTTATGTTTATGTCCACTAGCGAAGTGATTTCGCCAATAATCACATACACATTGCTGATTGATTCAAGGTATGATTGACTCTTTGTAATATATATATATATATATATATATATATATATATATATATATATATATATATATATATATGATGGATATATATATGTTCGCATTCTGACCATGAAACCTGGGTTCGAATCTCACCTTGGTTTCCTTCCTGGTGTTATCGGACTGGAGGGGCCGATCCCAGCTTGCGGCATCTTTCGGAAGTGCCTGAAACCATACCACGGGTTGACCAAAGATTTGTGCGTGGAATTGCGTAGACGGAACCCTTAGGATGCCGTCAGTAGCTGTGCTAGCACGAAGTCACAAGTCATCGTGATCGAGGGCTTGAGCGTGCTTGCCTTGTTCAAAGTGTTGATCACGGTACATAAAATGCCCTTTCCCGGGAACTGCAACTAAGGTCTGCTCAGCATAGCTGCAATATAAACCACAGGCTGTTCAAAAAACACAAATTTGCCTGAGCAAGCGTCTGCAATAGGCATTATCTAGCCGCCCTAGTAGACGAATATGAGTGGCCAGCTATATATATATATATATATATATATATATATATATATATATATATATATATATATATATATATATATATTGTGGCCATCTATATATATATATATATATATATTGTGGCCAGCTATACATATATATATATATATATATATATATATATATATATTTTGAACGATAAAAATTATTAAAAAAATTAATTAAAATCTTCAGACATACTGGGTTGTAGATTAATATTCTTATGCTTTTATTATTATTATTTCATTTAGATTCCTCGACTAGTTTCGGCCAACATGGCCATCATCGGGAGAGAAAAAAATGTTTCTGCTTGCTGTTGGCAGTAAACTACAGAAACTATATATATATATATATATATATATATATATATATATATATATATATATATATATATATATATATATATATATAGCATTGATAGATAATCACTTAAATATATAGATTAATGTATAACGCCTTTTATTTAAAGCATCTAATCACGCACTTGTTCATCTTTATAACTTAAGTACATTGTTCGATGTCCTATTTAATACGGACAAATAGGTTTTGTCTTTATCCTTTGGAGTAAATGAATAAAAGTTATGATTCCTTGGGATCATATTCGATTGAACATTAAGCCATTTGCACACAAAACAAGGAGAGGATCCCTTTAATTGCCCGAGGCCTATTTAGACCACACACAGACAAAAAGACATTTGAAAAGATAACGGTTAGATTGACTGCAAAATGAGATGTCGGCTGCTGAGCCATTTCCTTTCGTCTGTGAAAACAACAAAAAAAAACATGGCCAAAAGGTCATTGAGTAAATCGCTGAATTAATTTATATCGTTAGTAACTAAAAAAAAAAGAAAAAGAAAAAAAAGAAATGTACTATAATTCGCAACACAAAGTTGACCTCTGACCCTTCTAGGAAACCAAATACCTATTGCTCTTTCTTCAATGTGATGATAAAAACCAATAGATTTATTCATTGACCACCAATGAAAAAGTTATTAAACCTTGCGACGTCTGAAGCTCAGAGATATATTTTCTCTGTTCACTCAGCAGTCGAGCATCTATTGAGAAAAAAAATCACTTTTTTTTTATCAAGACTGTTTGTGAAATAATGTGTTGTGTTGTCCCATTGCCTTCTCCAAGATGATCATGGCTCTTTACAGGTTCCTTTTTATTGACTGATTCGTTTTCTGCGGCCTATTAGCCAGTTGTGTGCTGTTTAAAGCCAGAACCTATGTTTTAATTTGTAATAATTTTTTCTTCTTTGGAGGTAATAATGGTTTAGTGATACAAGTCTCACTAATTAACCCGTAGCTGGGGGAGAGGTGGATTCATACCTTTCCCAAGGATATTTGAGCGTAAATGAATATAGCCTCCAATGCACCTTCGAAACACTCTTTGACCAAAGCTTGGCAGTTGTTCTCTCCTCTGTGTCAACTCTAACAGGTCGACGGGGAGGAGTAAATGGTCACATTAAATTTCGCACAGACTAAGTTAATGTCATTCCATTATCATCGATTGGACACGGAACTTTCACTAATTATGATGTTCAGTCACGGAGACGCTGTGATTTGAGTGTCTATTGAGACATATACCTTTGTGCAAATTAATTGAAACAACCGCTTTAGTTTCCTTTCTTTCACCATACGGTCAGTTTTAGACCCACTGGAGTGACAGGGTGTAATCGGTTCCTATTTTTACTTCAGATTAGGTCATTTGCAGTGGTGTGCAGTAATATGAATTTATTTTCGGGGTGTGTGATGAAATTTGTTTGGCCTTGAAAAATATTGCGTCATTCGTGATTTCTTCCGATTTTTTATCACGTCCTAACACTATTGTCTCGACTGTCGATTAGTTGACCTATGACCATTGTCTGCGATGGGCGTTACTCCAAGCTAGTCCGAAAATTGTAACGCTGCATGAACATACTGCCACGCCTTACCAGTGAGCAAATCAAAGAACTATAGATTGTCCCGGAAACTCTCCTGATTTAAATCCAGTCGAGAATTTGTGGTCAATCTGCAAGGAAAAACTTCGTGGAATGGACATAAGAAGTACGAATATGTACACTGGGTCATGTTTCATGGGAAAAATACGAAAACAAAGTAAATAATAACGAAATTATTCGTTTTATTTCAATTAATTTCCACAAGGGAGTATTTGAAACGTGCATTTTTATTTACTTTTTAATTGAGTTCACTCCAAGCAAGGCAGAAAAGCCACCAAGACTCAAGTATGAAATATTTAGAAAGCAGGGAAACATTATTAAATATCAAGAACAACAAAAGTTTAATCCGAAATACAGTAGATAACAACTGACATTGCATTTAAATTCTAGAAAATCAAACTTAGTCTGGGACCGTGGAGCCGGAAGAGAGAAGAGCGAGAAAATAAAAAATCACAAGAGAGAAGTACGAGAAATTAAAATGTTAGCATAGAATTTATGGTTACAAATCAATTTTAAGTTAGTGAGACCTCTACGGTAGTCTAGTACTTCACTTAAGTTAATCCGAATAATTACCATGAATGTATTTATAGAAAAAGGCAAAGGTAGGCAACCTTTCGGCGGTGGTAAAGTGACTGAAGCCGAGACGCCAGGTCGGGACCAATAATGTCACAGATTCTTCTTTGGGTTCTATCAAAGAGCTCTAGACAGCAGGATTACACGATCATATGTGGCAGCAATAGTCTAAGCATGGTCGAATTGTATTATTGATCTGTAAGATAGACTATGGAGAGAAAACCGTCTAGCAAAAAACTCTGAACCAACCTTCCTGTCAGCTGACCCAGCAATGGACTCTTTCTATTTTTTGTCAGCCGAGAATGTTAGCCAAAAAGACACAGCGGGTCACTGTCCTGGAGGTCAGCGTAAGCAATGCTGATGGATGGTAGAGGGGCTTCTTTCAGTTGATTGACAGAAATCAGTTTAGCTTTGGAGGCGTTACAATTAACAAGCCATCATTTGCCCCAGTTAACAACAGACTAGAGGTCGTTTTGCATATCTACCGTCATTTTGACCTTATCAAACTAATCAGACTTGCGTAAATGGTTGCCATCTGTATAGAAGCCAAAATGAGAGCTGATGGAACAGGGATGGTCATTAATGAAAATCAAAAAGAAAGCAGGGTCAAGGATGGTGCCCCGAAGGAAACCTGTATTAGTATAAAATAAATATGAAGAGTAATCGTTCAGTATTACATTCATTTTATGAGTTTTTGTAACATATTTCGCTCTACCAATAAATCCTCAGCCTACAAGTTGTTTTTTTCCACATATGTTAATGTTTATGAAGCAACAACATAATTAAATATTTCAATTCTTCCCTCAAATCAAATTTATGATCTGTTTTCAAATTTTCAAACTCGTAACGTGACTATAAATTTGGAATGAGAATGTTTCATACGAACGAACGCCATTTTTTAAATGTTGCGCAGACTCTACCTAATTTCATCCTAACTGCGCAGATTGATGTTACTGCGCTTGGGAAAATAAATCTTTACATCCCAATAAGTATTTATCTTATATATCGATAAAATCTTAAGTAGCAAATAACGTCAGACGAAGTGGAGAAACATTATTTCCTGTGTAAAGTAATGACGCGTTTGCAAATGCGAACAAAAGATGAGGGAGAATTGAAGTTGTTCTCTCGATATGTGACGTGTCATTGAAGTCTAAGACAAAGTTTAATCTTTATTCAAGAGCCACTCTTTAATTTCGATTTAACATTTAGGAATAAAGAAAGGGAGAAAAGAAACCCCCTTCCAATATATAGGAAGTACTCAATAAACTATTTTACACCATAAAATCGATAACTGAACAAAACGATATACAGAGATCTACATAAAAGACTGATTTTCCACTGTGATTCTAGACAGTCACAAAGAGGTTTACTAGCGTGTATAAAAATTAGTTTCGTTTCTTCTGATAATTAGTCTAATGCCTACTTATTTTAATCCCCTAAAGAATATTATTATAATTATATTTATCGCTATATATTAGGGTGTATCAAAATCAGTATCGTTCTTTTCAGTTTCCTTAAAAGTTTGTCATAGGCATTTCTAAGGACTGTATATGAGGCCTCTTTAAAAATGTTTAATATTATAATTATTACAATGTATCATTCATACAAAAAAGTAAATTAGTAAAGTTAATGATATAAAATGGTGAAATCCATTCGCTAAGTAAATTTTATAGATGCATTAACCCACTAAGCACTTGATGAATGTTTTTTTTTTTTTTAATTATAAACTGTATTAGGTCTTCCTTAAATATACAAATACTTTCGACGTGTCCTCCGGGCATCATCTGGAAACTATTTTCTCTCTGGTAAAGTTCAGATAGCATCCGAAACGAAAGAATAAAATGCAAATCGAATGTTTTTTTGAAGTGTGTTATGGTTAACGGATACAAGCTTGAGGAGCGTGCAGTAGCAACGCTAAAGGTTGAATTTTTTGAAAATTTAAGTGAGATCGTTTTAAACTAAAATGGCAATTAAAGAATTTATTTTGTTGTAGGAGTTTATCAGTCAACGTGGCATGAACTAAATCGTATAATTTATAAATATTAATATTATTTACTTTATAAATATTATAATTATTATATATTTTAGTGTATTAAACGTATTTAGTTAAAACGTATTTCATGTCTACAGCGAAAGACGATGAAATGAATTAAGTCTTATTACTATTATTATTATTATTATTGAAATTTATTTTAACATAACTTTGAAGAAGACAGACAAATTGTCAAAATATTGCTTAAACATTGTTTTTTCTTACTTTTTACTTTTCTGGAATCGCGCTATATCCGTTGAAAAATGTTTGAAGAGATACGGCAATACTTTTGTTATTATTATTATTATTATTATTATTATTATTATTATTATTATTATTATTATTATTATTATTTCCTTTGATTTCTGGCGTTTACACATTTCTTTCCGGGTCCCGCCCAGAGACCTAAGGTTAGAAATGGCATCATGACACTTTACACTCACAAAAAAAAAAAAAACAAAAAAACAATTTACATAGATTAAGCCCTTTGTAAAGTGTGGGCTCTACTTGTGAGAACAATTTTTTGTATTTCTTTAAGGCATGGGCTTCCAGAAATCCCTTCAATGAGTCTACTGGAATCTTTTCCAACAAATCCTAGGGCTCCAACTACAACAGGGATTGTTGATGTTCCTATGTGCCACATTTTTTAGATTTCAATATCAAGGTCCTTATATTTCGACAGCTTTTTGAATATCTTCAAAGATACATTGCAGTCTGCAGGGACTGCCATATGAATAAGGAGGCACTTTTTTTGTTTGTGCTTTTTAATAACAATGTCTGGGCAGTTGGCTTTGATTGTTCTGTCAGTGTGTATTGTGTAGTCCCATAGGATTGTAACAGGTCCTATCTGCGTAACAGGGTCTGGGTGGTGTTCATACCAGTTTCCTTCCCGTAGAAGTTTCATATTTTGCAGTGCAGATATTGGCCCACTCTGTCATGCCGGGTTTTATATTGTGGGTGCCAATATCGTGCAACCTGATACAAGATGATCAATTGTTTCTGGATATTTATCACAGAATCTGCATTTTGGGGTAACACAGCATTTTAGTATATGTGCTTGATAATTTCTAGTTAACAAGCATTGGTCTTGTGCAGCAAGGATAAAACCTTCAGTTTCAGCTTTCAACCCTGCACTACGTAGCCACTGATGGGTACGGGTTTTGTCTACGTCAGCTTGTTTGGTACGGGCAGAGTATTGGCCATGAAGCGGTTTATCTTGCCATTGTTTCTGTATCTGGTCGGTAGCATTTGTCTTTGCTTTCTTTTTATTCAGTAGGTGTACTCTGCTTTAGTTGTAATTCTCCGCCTATTTGAAACTCCATTTTGAACTTGTTGGCTTCCTTTATTTCGGAGAAAGGACCCTTGTTATTATTATTATTATTATTATTATTATTATTATTATTATTATTATTATTTCCTTTGATTTCTGTTGTATTATTCAATTTCTTCCAAATCTCAGTCAGAGACCTAAGGTCAGAAATGGCATCATGACATTTATAAAAAAAAAAAAAGAAGAATAAAACAATCTAATATCACCCACATTTTACATTTACGCCTCGTAAAGTGCGAGCTGTACTTTTGAGTACCATTTTTTTGTATTTCTTTAAGTGGTAGGCTATCAGAGATCCCTTTAATGAGTCTAACGGAAGCTTTTACGATCAATCCGAGGGCTCCAACTATTACTGGAATTACTGAAATCTTCATTTGCCAAATTTTTGAGACAACAAAATTCTTGTATTTCGATGAATTTTTTTTGAAGATTTATTGCAGTCTGCAGGGACTGACACGGTAATAAGGAGGCACAAGAGAGACTACTCTGGAAAATAAAACACTGTGGCGTTTAACAGATAATAAAGCAAGAGAAACTGCGGAGAGCCATCATTTTCTACGTTCTGAAATGGCATGGCGCTTAAAAAGAAGCACTTATAGGTTGTAGATGAATTGAAAGTAATCATCAGCACGCAATGCAATCTAAAAGTTTATATATTTCAATACCAGACACGCTTAATTGATTGAATATTTTGGTATTTGTATATATATATATATATATATATATATATATATGTACCACTGTCATTTGCAAAGAATTCCATTTCAATAAGAAATAATGAAGTCAAACCCTCTTCTAATTATGCACGAAAAATAATCACATCACGTCACTGCTAATAGATCACGTAATATAAAATTGAACAAATAAGAACTCACACTATATATATATATATATATATATATATATATATATATATATATATATATATATATATATATATATATATATATACGTTTTGTGTCTGCGTGTGTGTGTAATAATTTGAGATAGAGTATACTTATCAATAGGACAATATCAATAAAGACAAAAAGAAAACTTATCTTAGCCGACGTGTTTCGTCCTCTCAAGGCAAATGCGAGGATTTCATTTTTGTGAAAAGTATGTCTATACGACAGTAAAACTGTTATTGGTTTATTCGACGGACAAAAACATGCGAGGAAAGAAATTAGGAACAGCGAGGTTAAAATATCTGTGACGCATAATGAGGAAAGAGGGTCTAGAGAATTAAACACTCACAGGGCATACTAACTCTAAGAGATGCACGCGACAACGTTGAGCAACGTAGTTAAAGAGTTAGTTTGAATGGATGAACATGGGCAGATGTGGACGGTCAAGGGTCAAATTTTATTAAAGCAGGAAAAACAGGCAGTTGTTGGTAGAGGATATTGTCAATTTTTTCATGCTTATGTTAACCCAACAAAGAGGCTAGTGAGGGCAAGACGTACTGCTTAGGAGGTTATGTGGTATATATAACGGTAAACACTAGAGATTAAGAATGTAGTGACCAGGAAAGCATCTTCTTTGGAGTTTGTTCCACAAAGCAGCAGTTCTTGGGAAAAAGCTTATTCCTTTCTAATAGAGTATGGGAGTAATGAGGATGATTCAACTCTGTGTAAGTGGCACGGTGGGTCCCAGTGGTAAAGGTCAAGTGTAAATCGTCAGAACACCTGTCAGGAAAATTGCGATAGAGCAGTGAGAGTTTTGTATGTGGGAAAGAGATTCTTGGATGAAAAATAATTAACCCTTACCTGGGAGAGGGAAGGGGTTGATTCATACCTTTTTCAAGGGTATTTGCACGTAACTGAATACAACGAACGTCACTGGAATTGAAATTATAATTTACCTGTTATCTGGTATTCCTAAGCGGTCACCCGCCCTAGAAGATAGGGAGAATGTGGGTGATTCGACACCGTAGACGTAACCAGGCTCGACATTGCTTAACTTTGGTGTTCGTACAAGAATCGGAATTTCAACGTGATATAGCCGTAATAAGGTAGCAGGTGCATTTTAAGGAGTTCTGTCTAATCCTAGACTCGCAAAGGTCAAGAATGTAGTGATCGAGAAAACATCCCACCGAGACAAAATAAACGGTTCATTTCGAAATACCAATCAGATGAAGAAGGCCGGGGCGTACAACAACCGAAACGTCGTGAATATGACAAAGAAGATGAAGACAACACTGCAAACAATGTAGCGTAAATAATTACAATATCTCATCTCAGAAATGTAGACAGATCCTGAAGAATGCTGGACCGTACAGCGGCCAAAACGCTGTGAATATAGCAATGAAGATGAGGATAACAGTCCGAATAATGTAAATTGACTAAATAATTACAATACCTCATCTCAGAAATATAGACAGATACTGAAGAATGTCGGAGAGTACGACGACCGAAACGTCATGAACAGGACAACGAAGATGAGGACAACAGTAGAACGATGTAAATAGCGTAAATAATTACAATACCTCATCATCAGAAATATAGACAGATACTGACGAAGGCCGGAGAGTACAACGACCGAAACGCCGTGAATAGGGGGACAAAGATGAGGACAACAGTCCAAACAATGTAAATAGTGTAAATAATTACAATACCTCATCTTAGAAATATAAACAGTTACTGACGAAGGCTGGAGCATACAACGACAGAAACGCCGTGAATAGGACAACGAAGATGAGGACAACAGTCCAAACGATGTAAATAGTGTAAATAATTAAAATACCACATCTCAGAAATATAGACAGATCCTGAAGAATGCTGGAGCGTACAACGACCGAAACGTCGTGAATATGGCAATAAAGATGAGGACAAGAGTCGAACAATGAAAATAGTGTCAATGATTACGATAACTCATCTCAGAAATACAGACAGATAGAGTCACAGTTCTCGGTAAAAAAAAAAGTAATTTGTCTGTATCGTACTTTATCTTTACGAATAGAAGATAGGGAGAATGTGGGTGATTCGACACCGTGGACGTAACCAGATATGTCGTAACTCGTTTGAACATTTTGCGATGGAAGTAGCGACAGGCATTCAGTCTATGGAAAAGAGGTTGTAGAAACTAAACCAGTAGAAATGACTTGTGGCATACCCGAAGAAGTTTACGTGAATTACTGAATTCTTGCGTTGAGTTTGCACAGCATTTCTTTGTATCTGTAGTCCTGGGTATGATAATAAAATTCATGGCTTTTGATTGGGAGACTGGAGCTTTTGAGGACCTGGAACTACCTCTTAATTACTGTTGTTCTCAGGTCCACCCTGATCCGGGGTGGTAACGCCAGTTAGGGTCCCAGCTATGGACAAATAATGAACCCCAAACCAATGCAAGTATAAGCATATCAGCAATACATTTTTCTCGTCTGAGTCTATCCTTCAAATCTATAAATCAACCATTCGCCCTTGCATGAAATACTGCCCGTCATATACGGTCCAGAGCCCCCGCTATTCGTCTTAAGCTCATCGACAAAATGGATATGCAATGCGATTGGCCTTGATGTGGCATCTCGTTTACAGTCGCTCTCTAACAGACGTGACGTAGCTTCCCTCTGTCTTTTCTACAAATACATTCACAGTAACTGCATGAATATAAACTTGTTAGGTTGGCAGCTCAGTTCCACAACTTTCACTGTGGAAACAGTTAAATGTAGCCATCTCTTCTACTCCAATAGCTTCATGTCTCGCACCTCTCGCCTGTGGAATTCCCTTCCTATTATTTGCTTTCCTGATAGCTATAAGCTCCAACTATTCAAATGCAATGTCAATCGACATCTCAAGATGCCTTGATCTGGTCCCCGTCCTTCTCTTCATCCTTTCCTCTATCACACCTCTTTACTCTTGCTTCCACTCCCTGTAACACCTTGCGTGCTAGTAGCACTCCCACCTTGGTTGGGGTGAAATGCTTTAAAAAAAAAATTACCAGTACGTATTTATAGTAAAATTACCAACAATACATTTTATCTGTAGTTGGAGGCATACAATTGCTTTCGAAATATTAGAGATTGATATGCCACTAAATTAAACCAACCAGTCAATATTAGTATCTGATCTCTGGAGTGTTAGACAGGCCAAATCTATATTCAACGCATTATTTCTCATTTTTATTCTAAAATATTTTTTTTCTTTTTCCCTTCTTCGTCCTTCCCTTCTTGTGTATCAAGAGTTATGTTCTATATACAGACATATACTCATTTAATATTGAAATATTGTTGCTTCTTTGAATGTTTATTATTTATTATATTCTTACATTTTCTTATACACAGATGTCACTGCGTCGATGTCTGGCGCGGAAAGAATACTGCAAGACTTCTAGACAGGGTTGTAAAAGAAAGCGAGGAGAAAAAAGGCCTGTCCATCAACTGCAAGAAGACAGAAAATATGGTCACCAGAAAGAGGGGCAACCAAAAATGCCAGTTACAATTTGGAGATGCTGACATCAATTACAGGAGGTTAAATATATCTTTTTCTGTTAATTCGTCCCAAATTGCTTATCGCAAATATTAATTCAACCCAAGAAATTATAAATTTGAAATCAGTTTGCTAACTTGCCTCGCAACAACACCAAACCATAGAATGAAAAATTACCAAAAATTATATTCACATGTCGTAGGTGTGAATGATATTCGGAGTACTTACACATATAAAAAGTGGATTTATTGCGTTCTATCTAACCCTAGACTTACAGAGGTCAAGATTATAGCGATCGGGAAAACATCTTGCCGTGACGAAATAAAGGGTTCAGTTCCAAATACCAATCAACTGAAGAAGGTCGTATCTGTCTATATTTCTGAGATGAGGTATTATGTACACTATTTACATTATTCAGAATATTTTTCTCATCTTTGTCGCCATATTTATTACAACGTTTCGGCCGTTGTACGCTCCGGCCTTCTTCAGGTGGTTGGAATATCGAACTGAACTCTTTATTTCGCTCACTGGGGTAGACTGTTCTAGTTCTACATGCCATGTTTAATGGGTGTCAGTTATCAGTTATCTCTTGTCGATTCCCCTCTGAAAGTTCTCCACTGCCTTAACCGGGTATTGAACTCACACTCTTTGGATCCTGTCACTGGATCTAACTAACGCCTTTATCCACTGTGCTATGTGTCCTAGCTCCAAGAAGATTTAATTTCGGCATTAAATGACCCATAAGAAGTTGATATGCCGTTAAACAACCAAATATAAAGATCCTGGAATCAATTATTTCCTTTTTAGAGAGCTCCCAAAGTCTTGCGTTCTAACCAGTTTAACAGTTAAATGAAAATGGTTGTCTTCTGAAATTAGAATTTAAATTGAGATTTTAATGGTATTTATCAAAATTCTATTTCGCAAGCAGCTATAACGCAAACCTTAAATATATATATATTTTTAAATAGGTATCACCTCATCCAAGGATGTAAAGACAGTAACAAATAAGTGGGTTACAGGGCGTGGAAGAATTGGGAACAGCAACATTAATAATGAGTGGAAAGAGAAAAGAGTAACCAGAAGGATAGTATACTGCGATCAACGTCGCATTTAAATACTTGCAGATTAAAGTTACCTGTAAAGCATGGAGCCGGAAGGGAGTTCTGCAAGTAAGGGAGTAAAGCCACTAAGTCACAGGAGTTACAGTGTGTAGAAGAATTAGGAACAGAAAGATTAATAGGGAACAAGAAGAGGAAAGAGTAACTGGGAGAACAGTAGATAACAACTGACATCGCATTTAAATTTTTGCAGATTAAAATTGGCTGGAAAGCGTGGAGCCTGAAGCGATTTCCACAAGAGAGAAGTGCGAGAAAAGAGATTGTTAGCATAGAACTTACGGTTACATCAAGCCAGTTCAACTGTGTATTGATGAGATCTCGACGCCAGTCTAGTACTGCGCTAAAATTCAAAAAGTCTAGGAAGAACTCATCCGAACAATTACCATGAAAGTATTTATAGAAAAGACACAGAGAGGCAACCTTAAGGCGGTGGGAAAGTGACTGATGCCGAGACGCCACAAAAGGATCAATAATATTGCTTATTCATCTTATCAACGAGATTAAAATAAATAGCAGGAGCATCGGACCATATGTGGCAGCAATGTTCTAAGTCTGGATGAATGGTAGACTTATAGATATGTAAGGTAGATTCTGGAGAACCAAAATTAGTAACAGCTGATCTACCAATGGATTCAATAGAGCCTTTCCACTTCATGTCAGCGGAAATGACGCGACGAGTCATTTTCTTGGAAGTTAGCATCAGCCCTGCTGATGGAAGACAGACAGAGATCTCTCTCAGATGATCAACGCAGAGTAGCTTAAATGTGGAGGCCTTAAAAATAACAAGCCTTACTTAACGACGGACTTGAGGTCGTTTTGGAGATCGGCTGCCATTTTGATGTTGTCGGACAAAAAAAGTCTTACTATCGAGGTCGGAGTAGATGGTTGTGTCGTCAGCATAGGAAATATTCGGACAGC
>OZ038518.1:21211637-21234137 GCA_964036315.1 Acanthosepion esculentum | reverse complement strand
ATTGAATTAACTGCTACGTTTACCGCTAGAAACGTTGGTTCATTATGTCTTGCCAGACAGGTCTTCTCGTCAGGATCCAGAGGGGTGGGAAGATTTAGACTCAGCCTGGGCATTTTGGCCAGGCTAAATGAAAGCAATTTTTTTGTTGCTGTTCACGAACTGATAAATGACTGCAGCTTTGGTAACAGTATATAATATAGAAAGCGGTCTCCATTCGAACATGTGACTTATGGCCACCAATGGGAGATAAGCGCCTTCTGTATTTCTACAGTGGTCTTTCATTCTCTTTTCCATATAAGCAAATATATATAAAAACTCTATTTTTTGTCAGTTCAGTCATATCAGACCGTTAATGAAGGACACGCTAAGCTAATGTCACGAATTGGAATCGCCATTTTCCTTTTCTTGTTTCAAATGTAAGAACGGAGCTTTTCCTCCGACAGATGTTGCCCCCAAAGCTGTCATTTTGGAGGAGAAACACTCCAATCTTTATGCATCCCTCTTCATTTTAATAACGTTCATTTTTACCATCTCTTCCATTCCTGTCACAGAGCTTATTCAACATTACCGTTTTCAGACTGTCACACTCTACCAGGAGTGACTTTTGAACATTGTACTTGGTTATATATTTATAAAAATAAACCGTCGCATAGATAGGAAAGGCAAAGACTCATGTAAGATTTATTTTAGTTTGGTGGCGGAAGCAGAACAACTCGGATCCCAGATCTTCCACCCAACTGCAGTTCAAGACTGGCTCTTGGGTCGAGATTATGGAGAACGCAAGGAGGCGACCCAATAAGAGCATTTGAAAACGGTTGAAGGGACTCTGGGATTTATAAATGAGAATTAATTAAAATCCATCGGCTAGATAGAATCCGGGGGTGGGCTCTTTTGTTCATTCGCTCGTAAAAACAGTATGAAAAACAAATATATTTTTTTATTATGTCCAGTCCTTTAGAGAAGCGACACGCTGGGATTCGAGCCTTTGGATACATCCAAGAAATTGGATCACCTGATTTTCACTGTTTTCGAAATATAACAAAGGAATCCCGCTTAGACTACTTTGTAGAAGTGACTTCAGCTCTTTCGATTAAAACTACAATCCTAACTTGCTCACGTCAAGGGTCAGTTGTTTTCTACCCTTCTTTTCCTAAGGAATCTTCCCTTACTACCATCTTTTAAAAACTGCAGGGTTCTATCAAGAATAATTTTGGGCATACATTGTTTCTGATAACCAATGACTTTCCGAATGTCATCAATTCCGAAATAGGTATTTATACACATGACAGAATTATTCACTCTTGTCTACTTTGCAAGTTCGACAGATCCGACCAAGCAACTCTTCTCCAAAAGGACCTCTAATCATTTGTTATCTGGGGCAAGAAATGGCTTGTAAATTTTAAAGCATCCAAAACAAATCTGCATTAGTTTAATCTCCACAGAGAACCTTTCCTACCTACCATCAGCTTGGAAGATGTAAGACTCAAGAAGACACTTTTCCCCTCCCTGGGCTCATGTTTTCCACTGACATCATGGTGTGGTGTTTAAATTGAATTAACTGCTACGTTTACCGCTAGAAAATTTGATTCGTTATGTCTTGCCAGACGGGTCTTCTCGTCAGAATCCATCTTGCACATTTATAAATCTACCATTCGCCCGTGCATTGAATATTGCTGCCCTATATGGTCCTGTACTCTGGATATATATTACGGGATTCTTGAAAAAAATTCAAAGAAAAATCTGTAATCCTGAATTGGCATCTCGCCACCAGTCACTTTCTCACCAACGTGACGTGGATTCCCTCTCCTTTCTACAAATATTTTCATAGCAAATGTTCTGAAAATCTTTTTCCCAGGGGGCCACGAGTGGCAAATACAGGGGTTGGACAAAATAATTGAAACACTTGTTAAATTCAAAGAAAATTTATTTAATATGGAGTTAGTCCTCTTGTAGCCTTAAATACAGCTTTAATACATCTAGGAATGGAATCATACAGCTTCCTGACTTCATCCAGAGGAATTTTCAGCCATTCTTCCATTAACACCTGCTCCAGCTCTTTAAGACACGACGGTGGAGGATAACAGTTCCTAACTTGTCGCTCCAAAATGCACCACAAATGTTTAATATTATTGATATCTGGAGATTGAGGAGGCCACACCATATGTTTTAGCTCAGTTTCATGCTCTTCATACCAATTCTTAACCACTCGAGCAGTATGTATTGGAGCATTATCGTCTTGGAAGATGCAGTCAACATCAGGGAATAAAATCTGAGCCATTGGATGAACATGATCTCCCAAAGTGTTCAGGTAATCTTTGCTGTTGATTCTACTATGTAGGGCAATTATTGGACTGAGGCATTTCCATGATATGGCGGCCCAAACTATCACTGATCCACCTCCATGCTTCAATGTTGGAAGAAGGCAGTCAGGGTTGTAAGCTTCTTTGGGCTGACTCCACACATAAACTTGCCCTGAAATTGGGAAAAGAGAAAAACTGGACTCGCCTGAGAATATGACTTGCTTCCATTGGTCTGCAAACTAGACATTGAGATCTCAGCACCACTTCAACCTCTTCTGAATGTTGCGAGTGTAAGGAAACCTCTTGTTTCCTTACAGCGGCTCTTCCATGATATCCAGCCTTATGGAGCTCACGACAAACAGTTTTAGTAGAAACTGAACTATTCAGATGATTATTCAATTCAGCAGTCACTTTGACAGCAGTAGTCCGATGAACTTTTGCCACATTGCGTTTAAATGGACGTTGGTTTTCAAATCCGACCTGAATTGCTACGGCTGCTAGAGGTTTTGCCCTGTTTCTCGAATTGTATCATAGTTCTTGATATGTAGCTCTTGAAAAACCAAACAATTTAGTAACCTTAGTGATCGAGGCTCCTACCATGCGATTTCCAAAAATTTGCTCATTTTCGAACTCGGAGATGTCACGCTTTTACCTTAAATTTTACAAATTCTCAAAATAAAGACAAAGATATTAAATTAGATAAATAAACGTACTTACAATAGATATAACCTGCAATTACGAAGTTTTAGTTAAAGTACTTAATAGGTCTTTGAAATATGAGTGGAATTTGCACCTGTTCCAATTATTTTGTCCAACCCCTGTAGCTATCACCATTTTACTGTTAAACTAACTAGCTTCAACCACCACTTTCATTCTTATAGTTTCTCTTCACTTGTAGAATTACTTTCAGATTTCTTGCCACCCAGTCAACTGGAATCCTAAAAAATTTAAATGCAAAGTCAATCCCCATCTTCTGTCTCATTTATTCGTTTATTATCCCCTCCTAACATTTCTTCACTAAAGTCTATCTATGTCGCTCCCTGTAAAACTTTGCATCCGAGTGACTTTATCGCCATTACATTTTGCAGTACGCAAAAATAAACTCCAGAAAAAAATTGGCAATCAATGAAAACTGGTATTTATGCCAATGGAACTAGAAAAGTTTAACCAAGGGAGCGAAAAAAGGGTTCAGTTCGACATTCAAACCAACTGAAGAAACGTTTGAATAAATACGGCGACAAAGATGAGGACGATAGTCTGAAAAATGTAAATAGTGTACATAATACCTCACCTCAGTAATATAGACAGATATTGAAAGGCCGAAAAGTTGTAATAAATATGGCGACAAAGATGAGGACAATAGTCCGAATAATGTAAATAGTGTACATAATACCTCATCTGAGAAATATAGACAGATACTGAAGGGCCGAAACGTTGTAATAAATATGGCAACAAAGATGAAGAGAATAGTCCGAATAATGTAAATAGTGTACATAATACCTCATCTCAGAAATATAGACAGATACTGAAGGGCCGAAACGTTGTAATAAATATGGCAACAAAGATGAGGAGAATAGTCCGAATAATGTAAATAGTGTACATAATACCTCATCGCAGAAATATAGACAGACACTGAAGGGCCGAAACGTTGTAATAAATATGGCAACAAAGATGAGGAGAATAGTCCGAATAATGTAAATAGTGTACATAATACCTCATCTCAGAAATATAGACAGATACTGAAGGGCCGAAACGTTGTAATAAATATGGCAACAAAGATGAGGAGAATAGTCCGAATAATGTAAATAGTGTACATAATACCTCATCGCAGAAATATAGACAGACATTGAAGGGCCGAAACGTTGTAATAAATATGGCAACAAAGATGAGGAGAATAGTCCGAATAATGTAAATAGTGTACATAATACCTCATCGCAGAAATATAGACAGACACTGAAGGGCCGAAACGTTGTAATAAATATGGCAACAAAGATGAGGAGAATAGTCCGAATAATGTAAATAGTGTACATAATACCTCATCTCAGAAATATAGACAGATACTGAAGGGCCGAAACGTTGTAATAAATATGGCAACAAAGATGGGGAGAATAGTCCGAATAATGTAAATAGTGTACATAATACCTCATCGCAGAAATATAGACAGACACTGAAGGGCCGAAACGTTGTAATAAATATGGCAACAAAGATGAGGAGAATAGTCCGAATAATGTAAATAGTGTACATAATACCTCATCTCAGAAATATAGACAGACACTGAAGGGCCGAAACGTTGTAATAAATATGGCAACAAAGATAAGGAGAATAGTCCGAATAATGTAAATAGTGTACATAATACCTCATCTCAGAAATATAGACAGATACTGAAGGGCCGAAACGTTGTAATAAATATGGCAACAAAGATGAGGAGAATAGTCCGAATAATGTAAATAGTGTACATAATACCTCATCGCAGAAATATAGACAGACACTGAAGGGCCGAAACGCTGTAATAAATATGGCAACAAAGATGAGGAGAATAGTCCGAATAATGTAAATAGTGTACATAATACCTCATCTAAGAAATATAGACAGATACTGAAGGGCCGAAACGTTGTAATAAATACGGCAACAAAGATGAGGACAATAGTCCGAATAATGTAAATAGTGTACATAATACCTCATCTCAGAAATATAGACATATACTGAAAGGCCGAAACTTTGTAATAAATATGGCGACAAAGATGAGGACAATAGTCCGAACAATGTAAATAGTGTATATAATACCTCATCTCAGAAATATAGATATATACTGAAAGGCCGAAATGTTGTAATAAATATGGCGACAAAGATAAGGACAATAGTCCGAATAATGTAAATAATTTACATAATACCTCATCTCAGAAATATGGACAGATACTGTAGGATACATTGTATTAAAAACAATCTGCTTGAACTTTTCGGGGAGGAGTCGTGTACCTATTAAAAAATAAAACTGATGTTAGACAAGAAGCAAAGATCATTTATCAACTCTCCAATGTAATTTATTTTAGCGAGGTTATCGCGCAGGATGATCTGATGAAAGCATCTCAACGGATTTTTTGTCTGCGTGAAAAAAGGGCTTCTAAACTGCTTAAATGATCTTAGCAAAACCGACAGGGGAGTGTCCGTTCGAGATATCGAAAAGATGGCGGCTGTCAAAATCAAAGGACTGGAACGAAGTCATGCCGATAAAAATTACGTCGCTCGTCGGGAATATGTTTAACGTGGAAAAAAAGAAGAAAAGAAAATTGAGGTCGTGAACTGGTGTTCAAAGGTAGCTGTAAAAAAAAAAAAAAAATGACATAATATTTAATATCGATTCACGATCTCATTAAATGTCCGCCTTTATTGATGAAAAATTCCGACTTAATTTTTACAGACAAGAATTGTACCATACTCCACGCTTATATTTATATATATATATATTGAGCCCTCTTTAAAATTATATGTTACAGACAGTGGGATCATACATAGAGATATTTATAAATATATTTAAATTCATATATATTTTTTTGTTATCCACAGACAGACTGTTTCGCAGCTTATCAGTGTGGCTAGACGTCCGGTTGACTCTAGCTAGGATCGAAACCCGACTGAATTAGCGTCAGTCCGAACTTCTCCCGCTAAGCCGTCAGCGTACGGTACGGGATGAATGTGAATTTTAGCGTGTTTATTTTTGATTCAGATAAACACAGTGACTGAGATTGACTCAATTCTGTCGAAGAGTCGTGCAGTATTAGATATATAAAGAGATAAATAGAGAGAGAGTTAGAGTTACAGTCATAGTTCTTGATATATAGCGCTTGAAAAACCAAACAATTTAGTAACCTTAGTGATCGAGGCTCCTACCATGCGATTTCCAACAATTTGCTCTTTTTCGAACTCGGAGAGGTCACGCATTTACCTTAAATTTTACAAATTCTCAAAATAAAGACAAAGACATTAAATTAGATAAATAAACGTATTTACAATAGATATAACCTGCAATTACGAAGTTTTAGTTAAAGTACTTAATAGGTCTTTGAAATATAGGAGTGGAATTTGCACTTGTTCCAATTATTTTGTCCAACCCCTGTAGCTATCACCATTTTACTGTTAAACTAACTAGCTTCAACCACCACTTTCATTCTTATAGTTTCTCTTCACTTGTAGAATTACTTTCAGATTTCTTGCCACCCAGTCAACTGGAATCCTCAAAAATTTAAATGCAAAGTCAATCCCCATCTTCTGTCTCATTTATTCGTTTATTAACCTCTCCTAACATTTCTTCACTAAAGTCTATCTATGTCGCTCCCTGTAAAACTTTGCGTCCGAGTGACTTTATCGCCATTAAATTTTGCAGAACGGAAAAATAAACTCCAGAAAAAGATTGGCAATCAATGAAAACTGGTATTTATGCACATGGAACTAGAAAAGTTTAGCCAAGGGAGCGAAATAAAGGGTTCAGTTCGACATTCAAACCAACTGAAGAAACGTTGAAATAAATACGGCGACAAAGATGAGGACGATAGTCTGAAAAATAGTTAGAGTTAGAGTTAGAGTTAGAGTTAAAGTTATATACAGATTTACATATACACTACATTTAATAAGTTTGACGTCACTTCCAGAATTAGCATGGGGATGAACTGACATAAAAAAAATGAAAAAATCTCTTAGAGTCATTGAAAAAAGAATTGAACTTTTGGAAACTTTAGCAATGAATGCCAAAGATTTGTGCTGCACTAATCAAGGCTAAAGGAGCCTATTTTGACGAGAGCAAAATTGTATCATAAAATCAGTTTTTTCTTTAATGTCATAAAAAAGTTCATATAAAAAAATAAGTCTCACTTTTTTAAACATGTTTTATAATTTTCCCTTATTTAAAGTACACAACCTCTAATTTCGGGGCCAATTTAGAAAATTATCTGGAGTGTCCTCAAAATTTGACGTTAAATATATATATATATATATATATATATATATATATATATATATATATATATATGTGTGTGTGGGGGGGGTTGTAAACAGTGACTATTACGGCTCATAATGCAACACTATTCGCTAAATCGAATCGAGTTCTCTCTGTCACCGTGTGTTTATCTAAAAATAAATACGCTTAAATTCTCCTTCATCCCTGTCGTGCGTCAACAGCTTAGTGGTAGAATCCCCGACTGACACTAATTCAGTTGAGTTTCGAGCCTAGCTAGAGGCAAACGGACGTCTAGCCACACTGATGAGATGTGATACAGCGAAACAGTCTGTCTGTGGATGACAATATATATATATATATATATATATATATATATATATATTTATGAAGAAATATAGTCTTTTACGTTAATAAAAACACCAATCAAAATAAAAATAATAAATATATAAGCTAAAAATAAAAATAAAAATAAATTAAAACAAGCAAAATAATTTGACCCAAATAAATAAACAAATAAACGACTTCCGGTAAAATAGCCGCCATAATAGACTACCCACAATAAGCTATATAAACAAATTTTTACGACGTTAATAAAAACACCGATCAAAATAAAAAATTAAAAAATGAAATAAATATAAAGGATAAAAAACAAAAACAAATTAAATAAAAACAAGCAAAATAATTTGACACAAATAAACAAATAAACGACTTCCGGTAAAATATCTGCCAAAATAGACTACCCACAATGCACCACTGACCCGTTTATATAAATAGCCGAGAAAAATAACAGCACTCGTAGCCTGACGATTGTATCTAGCATAAAACAGACTGTCGCCTCTAAGTGTTGACTTCTATGTTCACTTTTATATTTATATATATATATATAGATTAATAATCTTATAAATATAAGTAATTATACTCGTCCGGAAAAAAAAACCTTAGGTGCTTCGGCTTGTGAATGAACAAAGCAATACCCAATGAAAAAAAAGGTCAAAGTCTGAAGAAAAAAAACATGCAAGACGAGTAAATTAAAAATAACTAAGCAAAATAGAGCAAATCTAAGTATGAACCTAAAGAGACCGACAAACCTATCTAGGTTTCACCTACCCGGATCATCAGAGTACCCTGACGATCCGCGTAGGTGAAACCTAGTTTGTCTGGCTTTTAAGATTCATACTCTTATATATATATATATATATATATATATATATATATCATCTCGTCTGCAGTCGCTCTCTCACAGACGCGATGTTGCCTTTTCTACAAGTACTTTCACGGTAATTGCTCCGAGGAGTTGCTTTCGCTTGTCCCTAGGCCTCGTGAATTTAAACGTCCTACGAGGCTGGCATCCCGTTCCCACCCCTTCACCGATGAAACGATTAGATGTAGACGTCTCTTCTACTCCAATAGCTTCATGTCTCGCACATCTCGCCTATGGAACTCCCTTCCCTATTACTGTTTCCCTGACAAATACAGTCTCCAACGGTTTAAGTGTAGCGTCAATCGACATCTCCAGTTGCCTTGATCTATCCACTTCCCTTCTCCACATCCTTTCATCTTTCATTCCTATCTGCTCTCGCTCCAAATCTTCTGTAACCCCCTTGCCTTGATCGACCCTCCGTCTTTCTCTTTCTCGACATCCTCTCCTTTACCACTTCTATCTGCTCTTCCTCCATCCCTTCTGTAACCCCATGCGTGATAGTGGCCTCCAGCCTTGCTTGGGGTGATACGCTTAAAAATATATATATATATATATATATATATAAACACATGTTTCTGTTGTCAACATTTCTTTCTCTCACGTTGTCATGTACGACGTTATAGAACCACATTACGAATTTACAACCTGCGTCCGCTATTCCACGACCGTTATCGTTGCATAGCAAATTTCTTTGTAAACATATCAGGATGTCATCTTTGATGGTAGACATCTCTGTTGTAATATTCATATAAACACTCTGATGAAGGCTCGGGTGAGTCGAAAGCGTACATCGAGGAACAGCATAATAAAAAAAATATCCATATTTTAGACAGTTTTTTCTTTATTTTCGCCCGAAAAAAAAGGCAATATACGAAGCTTCCAGTTGGAGGAATTCTTCATTGATTGACATGTCTTCAGAGGTCTAGCCGTATCCACCAAACGTTTGCAATAGCGGGTTGGTGAGTATATTTAAGCTTTTGTTTGGATGGATGACATTTGTCCCAGCCTTTAAGAGTACTTAGTTTTTGTGCTGCCTGGGTTCCACTTACATTTGTCTGCAGACTAGGGTTTGTTTGGGGAATCGGTTAACTTGCGAACCATTTAAACCACTGAGATTTCGAATTCATTTGTTTGCGTGTCTACGTACATTCGTCAGCGTGTGTATGTATTACATGTCATGGTTACTTCTCTTCCTCATTTTCTTTTCCTCTTATACTCTCTCCCTCTCGATTCCTTTTCCTTCTTTTTCTCTCATCGGTACTTACTTAGGTGCGACTTTTTTAAGCTCGTTCAGTCGACCACATTGCACTAAACACATTTTTACAAGGTGATATTTCTCTGTATAGGCTGTGTCAGTGTTTTTCATTTAAGAAAATGGTCAATTCCTCTGAGCAAATTATATTCTCTTTAAATTATGTCTGTTGTTTGAAAACGAGATTGAATGACCTTTTGAAATCTTTAACAGACTTCATACCGACTCCCTCGTGGTGTGTTTTTATCATTTCTCCTAGAAAAGAGAATCTAGAGGAGAATCTTTTCTGAAACGGGAATATTTTATTTGAAACGCGACAAAAGCGCCCATTTAAAGATAAAATTTAATAAAAATTTCTTCCCATACCTGATGACTGATTATTCCAAGGGAAGTAACTCTTGTCGTATTCGTTAGGACAACAAGTTGTAGTAAATTGTGTAACGAAATACAGGAAACGTCTTCGAGCTTGTGTGAAGTCATATTTGATAAATAAAATAAGTCCCAGGGTTACGATTGCCCCGACCTTCGACGATACCTGGTTATGAAGTAATATTCATCAACGGAAACACGCGGCGAAATACGGTCGAAGAATACGTCGTCATATGGCGCCAGAATTGTACTGGCCAACACACACACACACATATATATATACAGTATTTACATTATTCGGACTATTGTCCTCATCTTTGTCGCCATATTTGTCACCATATTTGCCGACTTCTTCAGGTGGTTGGAATTACGAAACGAACCCTTTATTTCGATCACTGGGGTAGACTGTTCTAGTTCCACTAGCCATGTTTGATGGTAATTTTTCCCTCTGAAAGTTCTCCACTGCCTGAACCGGGTATTGAACTCACACTCTTTGGGTCTGTTACTGGATCTAACCAACGCCTTTATCCACCGTACCATGTGTCCTTGAGGACATCTGGGTATGAATTTCTGAGTATTATAAACCTAATTTTTCAGCAACCATTTTTTACCAGTACTCATATTGCAAAAACATTTAAAGTGTATATATATATATATATATATATATATATATATATATATATATATATATATATATATATATATATATATACATATATATATATATATATATATATATACATATATATATATATATATATATATATATACATATATATATATATATATATATATATACATATATATATATATATATATATATATATATATATACACTTTAAATTATTTCTTCTTTATAGGGATATTACAGTTTCCCTGATGTAGGTTCGATTCCGGTCGAAGGCGCAATTTTCCTTTAGTAGGGCATTTGTATTTAGGGCGGTATTTATTAATTTGATGAAATAAAAAATGGTTAGCAACACAAACATGAATAGCCATTAACAATAATGTTTATTCTAATGTGGACACGTCTCTACTTAAAATCCGTGAACAGGATGCTTGTGTATTGTTCTGCGATATAAGCCAACAGAATTTTCTCTTTCTTTCTTTTTTTTCTAAACGCTTATCCATTGTCCCCTATGGGAGAATCCATCCATCCTTACATATATATATTCGAGGATACCCATCTACTAGGGCGGTTAGCCAAACCCTGTTGCAGTCGCTTGCTCAGGCGTATTTGTGTTTATTCAACACCTACAGAGCCCCCATGTGGTTTATATTGCATCTATGTTGAGCAGACCTTAGTTACAGTTTCTGGGAAAAGTGCGTAATATCTAGCGTGACCAACAATTTGAATAAGACCAGTACGCTCAAGCCCTCGGCTACAATGACTTGTGACTTCGTGTTAGCACAGCTATCGACGGCCCCCAATTTCACTGACAGGGTCAAACTTGGTATGGTTTTTCAGGAAGTTTCCAAAGGTGCCACTGGCTCGGATCGACCCCTCCAGTCCGATAACATAAGAAAGTCAACCATGGTGACATTCGAACCGAAGTCTCAGGGTCAGAATGGGGACGTTCTAACTACTCGGTCACGTGCCCATAATATATATATATATATATATATATATATATATATATATATATATATATATATGTGTGTGTGTGTGTGTGTGTGTGTGTGTGTGTGTGTGTGTGTGTATATAGCGGGGTAACAGTAAAATTGTCTAAATCGTGTAACAAAATATTTAATATCTAAAAAGAAACACTAAACTAATATAATTTCTTTCTTTCAGGTTTTCAGATAAGACCTTTAGCCAACTTGACACCATTTGATACAAGTATCACTGAAAAGCCTTTTGAGGAATTCAGCTAAAAATAGAGCAGGTTAAAATTGTTTTGTGTCAGACCCACTGTCTTCTCAACTGAGCAATGCTTAGCGGAAAAATATCATTCTGGCTTTCACTAATGGTATCACCGTTCATACTCTAGATTCCATGCTGAAAGTCCATTCAAGAACTTTCAAGAGAACGGTGAATAAGTTTTGAAAAGCGGAAAGCTGAATGAGGAGGACTAAACAGGGAGAGTGATGATCATTTCAACTTAGAGCTAAAAGCATTCTTTTTGTTCAAAGTAGAATCCATCTGTATTATAAAAACCGCTGACAATAAGATATCTTAAATGATTTCTAAGATACAAAGCTTAAGTTCAAAGCTTAATCTAACAAATGGTGAATGTTGATGTTACACCCGATACATACATACACACACACACACACACACACACACACACACACACACACACACATATATATATATATATATATATATATATATATATATATATATTAACTTATTTAAAATATGCTTTCTTCCGCTATAGAGTAATAACCATGTTTCAAAAAAGGAAGCTAAAAGCTTCGAATTTATTTCTATTATTAAATTAAAGACATTAGTTCCATTTCCTCGTCAAGCGAATTTTGGAGTAACTTATTTTTTTAAATTTACAGTTTTAAAGGCACGGCAAAGATTCATAATTGAGTGTTTCCAAAGATACAGAGAAATCCAATCATCTAGACAAGGGGTGGTAGCGTGTTCAATTTCAATTTTCGTTGTATCAGTTAATAGTTATATTCGAAAGCGGGGTTATGTTTAGGGATGAGTAGGGATGTATTTTTCAACAAATTCTGACAACCGCTCATGTCGTCTGGGTTTTTTATAAAAAATTTCATTTTTAACGGCAAAAATTCCTACGGTATTTTTCTATTTGTATACTGAAATATTTTTTGGGGCTGTTTAGGCTAGAATGTTTTTACTACAATTCTAAAAGATTTCCATTTTTAATATATATATATATATTTTCATTTTTAATATATATATATATTTTAATATATATATATATATATATATATATATAAAATGAAAACTGAGATCAACACAATGTCACGTGATTCTACGCACCTCGGACCATCAATAGTGCATTAAGGCATGAAACCGACTAGGAATTGACGCTTGATTTTGGCACCAGTGTTCTTTTTTTTTTTAAATACACTCTAATATTGTGTACTTTTACCCAGAAATATGGCATCGCTTAAAACTATATTTTTATCATGTACAAGGTATGTCTAGAATGTAACGGGAATGGGTGTGTTGTGTGAGCTATGGGCATCGTCCACAGTGAATTCTAGCCTCACGGACAGACGATAAATCAGCAAGTCTGCAAAGAGATCCTGGCACGAGAAGATGACGACAGTTGAAGCAGGACAAATCCTCACCACTTCACCACGACAATGCGCCCGTTCACGACGCCCTGGGCATTTGACTGTCCCTGGCTATCGACATGCTGGGATAACCTCCCGATACGGCTGGTCTGAATCTGTGTGACGTTTTTCTTTTCTCCAAACTTAAGGGAATCATCAAGGGAGCCTCTTTTGAAGGCGTGGGAGCCATCAAGAGGGTCGTAACGCAGGAGCAGAGGAGAAGAATCCTTCCAGCAGTGCGTAGAAGCCTGGCAGAGAAGGGTGGAAATGTGCATTCAACAGGAACTGGATTACTTTAAAGGGGAAACCATGTAGGTCGTGTAGTTTGGAATTGAAATATATTGTTTGTGACACCAGTACCGGTACTTTCAGACACACCTCGTATATATATATATATATATATATATATATATATATATATGAAGAAATATAGTCTTAAGGTGTGCTATATTTATGGGATGATAATCAATGTCAGAGATAGAGCGTGTGTAAATATAAAAGTGAACATAGAAGTCAACACGTAGAGGCGACAGTCTGTTTCATGATAGACGCAATCGTCAGGCCACGAGTGCTGTTATTTTTCGCGGCTATTTATATATACTGGTCAGTGGTGCATTGTGGGTAGTCTATTCTGGCGGTTATTTTACCGGAAGTCGTTTATTTGTTTATTTATTTGGGTCAAATTATTTTGCTTTTTTATTTTTTATTTTTTTTTATTTCTTATCTTATTTATTTATCTTTAATTTTTATTTTAATCGGTGTTTTTTATTAACGTAGTAACGATTTGTTTATATCGCTTATTTGATAGTTTTGTTTCGGTTTGGGAAGATAATTAAAGCTATTTATTTAATTTTGGGGTTGATTGTTGTAGTTTATTCTATACATACATATATATATATATATATATATATATATATATATATATATATATATATATATATATATATATATATAAAAGCAGGATATGTGTGTGTGTGTGTGTGTAACGAATGCACGGCCGCAATTCTCGACGGAGAAATTTACATGCACATGCTCCAAGTTAGTGATAAGGCGAGGACCGACTTTGCATTTCCCAACTCCAATCGATAGTGGAAATAATCGATTTTGTCATGATTTTCCGGCAATTTTCATATCGTTTGCGGCCATTTTCTACTGGCCAGAGTGAGAGTCTATAGCTGGCTGCTACGAATAGGCAGGAAGATTCTATTGGCCAGTGTGAGAGTCAACAGCTGACTGACACGAATGTTAACTAGCATGCTAGCATGTAAAAAAAATCGATAGCTGCATTCGTCAAAAAATTTAAATCTACATGGCACTTTACTCCAGTTGGTTCATTCCCTTGCTTAAACTCAACGTTGATTCTGATTCCGCAGAACTGGGTTGGGTGTGAAAAAGTATTTGTTGTTAACATTCTTTTTTCATTCGGTTTTTCCAGTTACGAGTCCTTTTTTAAAGCTGATCGTTTTGTGTTCATTTTGTTTAGTTTTTTTTTCGTAACAGATTTAATGTTTAGTATAGAGCTTAGAAAAAGATCGCAGTATGAGAAGTAAGGCATGTAGCAACATCAGCACGGCAAAGGGCACTCCTTTATAGGCAAGGAAGGGCAAAAATATTTTTAGTCAAGTGATAGCGATTGCTGTATGAGTTGTACGATTTTTGAATCAAGCACGGGCAACGCTGGGCCATGCTGCTAGTACACACACACACACACACACACATATATATATATATATATATATATATATATATAGGGAGAGAGAGAAAGAGAGATGAACAGTTTGAGATAAACAGACTAACAGACTAACAGATAGATAGATAGATAGATAGATAGATAGATAGATAGATAGATAGATAGAAAGAAAGAAAGAAAGAAAGAGATTGGTTTAGATAGACGGATAGATCGAGCACTAGATACATTTAAACAGAGAAGCGTAGATAGATAAATAAGTAAACAGGAATAGACATATATTAGATAGGGAGATAGGAAAAAACTAGTGTTGATTGACAGGTAAATCGATATAGACATATTTGACCAGACAAGCGTAGATAGATAGATAGATAGATATGAACAGACTGAGATAGATAGATAGATAGATAGATAGATAGATAGATAGATAGATAGATAGATAGATGGATGGATAGATAGATAGATAGATAGATAGATAGATAGATAGATAGATATGAACAGACTAGGATAGATAGATAGATAGATAGATAGATAGATAGATAGATAGATAGATAGATAGAATGATTAACAATCAAAGTAATAGAGATCGAGAAAGAAATAGAGAGAGAGTTAGAGAGGGGCGGGGATAGAGATATAAAAGCCTGAGAGAGAAAAACAGTACAAATGAATGCTCCATAGACAAAGTGAGAGAGAAAAAACATGAGAAAGGAAATGAGCAATAACGAAATCACTAAAAGAGAAAGGGAGAAAGATAGGGAGAGGAAGGATCAGGAAACCTGAGGGAGAGAAAGATTAATAATGAAAGTAACAGGGAGAGAGAAAGTAATAGAGAGAGTAAGAGTGAGACAGAGGCGGGGATAGAGAGATGGAAATCCTGATAGAGAAAAAGAGTGATAATGAATGCCCCAGAGAGAAAGAGAGAGAGAGAAAACATGAGAGAGAAAATGAGTAACAACGCAACCACCAAGGAGAAAGAGAGAAAGAAAGATAGGGAGAGGACGGATCAGGAAACCTGAGGGAGAGAAAGATTAATAATGAAAGTAACAGAGACAGAGAAAGGAATAGAGAGAGTAAGAAAGAGGCGGAGATAGAGAGATAGAAAACCTGAGAGAGAAAAAGAGTACAAATGAATGCTCCAGAAAGTAAGAGTAAGAGAGAGAGAGAGAGAGAGAGAGAGAGAGAGAGAGAGAGAGAGAGAGAGAGAGAGAGAGAGAAAGAGAAAGAAGATGAGAGAGAAAAAAGTAACAATGAGTCCTCCAGATAGAAAGAGAGCGAAAGAAAAAACATGGGAGAGAAAATGAGTAACAACGAAATCACTAAAAGAGAAAGGAAGAGAGGGAGAAGATGGAATAAACCTTTAAAAAACCTGAGAGAGAAAAAAAGATTCACAATGAACGGAATGTAGGTAGAGAGAAAGAAAGAGAGAGAGAGAGAGAGAGGGGCGCGGATAGAGAGAGAGAGAGAGAGATAGACAACCTGAGAGAGAAAAGGAGTAACAATGAATGCTCCGGAGAGAAAGAAAGAGAGAGAAAACACGTGAGAGAAAATGAGTAACAACGCAACCACCAAAGAGAATGAGAGAAAGAAAGGGAGAGAGAGGATGGAACAGATCGTCAGAAAACCTGAGGGAGAAAAAGATTAACAATGAAAGTAACAAAGAGAGGGAGAAAGAAATAGAGAGAGTGAGAAAGAGGCGGAGATAGAGAGATAGCAAACATGAGAGATAGAAAAAAAAAACAGTAACAAACAAAGATCAAATGGGAGAGAGAAATCAAGAGAAATCAAGACGTTGTATTCCCTCAGGCGGACTAAAAGGTCTAGTTTGTTCCAATAAATACAATTACAAACATCCTATTTTAAATGTCTTGATTTTTTCCAATTTTCTTCGAACTTAACAAATAGACAAAGAAAGAAGATAACAAGGTTGAATTTAATTTTCTTTTGGCAAAGGGAGTGCACAAAATTACAACATTCCTTTAAGTACTTTTCAGCCATCGGGATTGCGAACCGAAGCTTTCAGACGTCCTCAAGGGATCATTGTCTGCACTACGTAAGTAAAATCGAATTGACGTTTTCTGCTTTGTCTAAATATAAATTTCTGCAGTTAGCAGAAAACTAAACAAGTATTGTAATTTTTATCAATCTATTCGAAATTTTGAAATGGTGAAGAGAGGCAAGAGATAACAAGATGTTCTTGGTAAGATGCCCTCGTCCCTTCTCGGCGAAATCATTTCTAGCAATTTGAGTAGGGATATAAACCGAATAGTTATACTATAAGTAGATAGATATGTTTGGTACAAGAGCACAAAAGTTAGGGATCAAGGCAATCCGAGATAAAATAAACCTATTAACATTATTTCAATATTTATATAATAATAAAAATGTTCAAGTTCAGAGTAGAATTAGACCAGGAAACAGTATTAATAAATCTCAATACACATATAAAAAGATAAAAATATAACATATAGAGTTTTTAAGTAAGAGAAAATTCTGAAATTAGCCAATTTCGCTACCTTGGTTTCAACCTTTCGGTATCTTCAGGCGATTTCAGTCAATTGATTTCCTAAAGCTTTATTTTAAAAAAATGAACGCTATATTTTTAAAAGAAAAAAAAATAAATGAATAAAGGCACGGCGTGAGGTGTGATAGAAGGTGAAGAGGGGGAGAAGGAAAGCAAGTGTATTGCAAATGTATCGGTGGGGGATCAAATGAAATATACTACGTTCTTTTCATCCCATTTCAAATGAACTTAAAAGGAACTTTTTAGTATGTATACAACGGGACATAATTTCCGTTCTCTGATTCAAAATGATTTTTGGTCTGGAAATGTTATTATAGCAAATTTCTCTTGTTGACAAATATTGCAGATATTACTATGATTGTTGTAAGGTTTATACGCCGCTCGAGAATTACAGAGAATTTCACTTGAGTTCCACCACGGAATATGTGAGCGAGCGGCGCTATATTGAGTCTGATTTGCTACCTCTTAGTCACCGAGGCCCGTTGGGACAGTTGGTATGACGTTTGCTTGATAACTCAACTGTGATGGTTTCCATTCTCGGTAGTGGATGCGCACTGCTGATGAGTTCCAAATATAGGACGAAACGGCCGTCCAGTGCTTTCTGCATTCTGTTGAAGTTTCTTTCAGACTCAATGAATTACTTAATTATAATTATCAAATCCTCCTAACAATTTCTATCATATATATATATATATATATATATATATATATATATATATATATATATATATATATATATATATATATATATACATTCAATCAGGTTTTGTTGAAGAATATCTATTTATTTATTTCTATAGTTGCTTTAATTTCGGGAGTAAATAAAAACAAAAACTGCCCAATATTTGGATATTATTTATGATGCTGTTCCTCAGTCTAAGCTTTCAGATACCCTGAGCCCTCATCAAAATGCTTATATGGACATTAAAGCAGAGAGGTTGACCATCAAAGATGACATCCTGTTATGTTTACATAGAAGTTTGCAGAAAATTAAAACCAAAGATGGTCCATGTGTTTTTCTTAGAAGATGGAGATTAAATAGGCCAGTTAATAAAATTTGAGGAATATAAAGCCAACAAAATGATAATAATAACATTATATTCATAATATATATATATATATATATATATATATATATATATATATATATATATATATATATATATAATCGATTCAAAAATAAAATGAAGACGATGTGAATTACCGAAATTAAAATTTTCAAAAAGCGAAAATGTAGAGCAATTTAAGGTAATTATACTATTGCAGGTCGATTGTTTGACCTGATACAATCATTCCTGTCAAACCGTGAATTGAAGGTCGTTCTCAACGGATTCTCCTCCAGCTCCTAACCCACTAATGCAGGTGTTCCGCAAGGCTCCATCTTAGGCCCTACCCTGTTCCTTATATTTATAAATGATCTTCCTGACGCCGGAGATTCCCAAGTTGGCATCTACGCGTATGGCACCACAATTTACTCCTGCCTCAGAAACAAATCTAGTGTCGCTGACAAAATTAACCTTCAATTGGTTGTGAACTGGCGCAGGAATTGGCTGGTTAATTTTAACGCCACAAAAACAAAACTGCTCTCTATTAATCACCACAAGGATCCTTGCATACATTCCATTAGAATGTCTGAAGCTCAACTTCTCGAGAGCTCCTCTCTGCGGCTGCTCGGTCTCACGCTGTCTGCTGACCTGAGATGGAACAACTACATTGAGTCAATTGCATCATCCACCGCAAGGAAAGTTAGCTCCGAGTGCCGGGCCAGGAAATTTTTCTCCCCGGAATCGATCCTCCAAATTTACAAATCAACCATCTGCCCTTGCATGGAGTATTGCTGCCATATATGGTCTGGAGCCCCTTCTGTTTGCCTCAAGGTTCTTGATAAGATCCAGAGACGGGTATGCAATGTAATTGGCCCTGATCTGGCTTCTCGTCTGCAATCTCTCTCTCTCTCTCACAGAGGCGCTGTCGCCTCCCTTTGTCTCTTTTACAAATACTTCCATGGTAATTGCTCCGATGAGCTGCTATCGCTGGTTCCCAGGCTCCATGAATTCAAGCGTCATACGAGGCTGGCATCCCGTTCCCACCCTTTCACTGTTGAAACTGTTAAGTGTAGACCTTACTCCAATAGCTTCATATCTCGCACCTCACACCTGTGGAACTCCCTTCCCTATTCCTGTTTCTCTGACAACTATAATCTCCAACTATTCAAATGTAATGTCAATCGACATCTCCAGTTGCATTGATCTATCTACCATCCTTCTCCACATCCTTTTCTCTATCACTCTTATCTGCTGTTGCTCCAAATCCTCTGTAACCCCTTGCGTTCTAGTGGCGTTCATCCTTGCCTGGGGTGAAAAGCTTAAAAAAAAAAAATTAAACAAACCACATTATAATATGACTTTGAAAATAACGGAGTGCATTCTTTTAATGGGATATTTTTCGTGGAATGACGCACACACACACACGCACACACACACACACACACACACACACACACATATATATATATGAAGATGTTGAAGGGTCTGAAGATTGCATTTAAGCATGAAACAGACTGTTGACCTCAGTATCAATATCCACATTTATATATATTATACCGATAAATATAGCATATGGATGGGTAAAATCTCGACATTTTATATATTTAATTTCGCGCATGCAAGTACTTTCGGTAAAAACATTTACCATCCCCAGGCACAGATTTCTTTCTCAATTTCACGTAATTTCGGGTCAAATTCCAAGACGAAAATGAATGTGATACTTGTCGAAAGATGATTTTAAAATGTGCTATTATTAACAGTTAAGAATTTTTGAACGTGCAATAATGCAACCCGAGGGTCTTGAATATTGTAGTAATGTAGGATTCGCAATTTCTATTATTGTAAGTGTATTTTCCGTTGGCGTGACATGAACTATTCGTCCAATGATAAGGGCAATCAGAATATTTTTACAGCAGATCAAACCTTTTTTTAAATTATTAAATACATGTCACCTTACAGTCCATTTCTTGCCATATTCAATTGTAATATACGGAAAATATCCGTGAATATGAATTGATTATAATCAAAATCAGCAGACGTAATGTTTTTAATTTATTCAATCAGACATGCCTAAAAGATACATATATATATATATATATATATATATATATATATATATATATATATATATATATATATATATGTATATATATATATATATTAAATAAAAATAAAAACAGACCACTTTAAGGTTCCATATAATAAATTATTTCACCACAGCCCTTTTAAAGAACCGCGGATCATCAGGCTTTACTTACAAAGTTTGAAACGAAAAATGAAAAGAAATTTACACATTTTTGATGGTCAGTACTAAGCGTATGTAAATTAACGAAGTGAGGAAGTGAGGGTGGAGAGACACATGATTGAGTTAGATGTAAAATTTCTATTCTCTCAAATTTAAATTGTTTGAGGAAATCCAGACATTGACACATTAAATCGGTTAACTTAACGGAAGTTATATATTGATATGGAAGGGGGAGAGGAGAAGAAGGCATAAAGAAAAAAGAGAGAAAGAAGTCGTGAGAGAAAGTGTCACTAACTTTCTTTGGAATGAAAGGCCCGAAATAGACGCTGTTGTTTTATTTTGGGAGTTCATAAATATTATAATGTTTGGTATAAATTTGAATGTTTAAACAGTCTATAAGGAATTTCATTCGATGTTTGTTAGCGATTTAAGTTTTTTTTAAAAACTTTATTACGAAAAATTTGGGGATTTAATATTAATATATATATATATATATATATATATATATATATATATATATATATATATATATATATATATATATATATATTGGAGAAAGTAATTAACCAAGTTTTATAAAAAAACGAGTTTTATAAAAAAAAGAACACAGATGATCTGTCTGTTTAATTTTATGTTTAATTTTTTACATTTTTCCTTTAATAATTTTCGTATTCTACTCGAAATTGAGGATAAACTGGCCGAAATTTATTTTTCAGAACTAATGTGGTTTTTTTCACGGTTAAGACAATGGCGTGCATCCTGATATTCTATGGAAGGCTGGAAGATTTGAATCGTCTATGGTGACATCATGTGTAACGGTTACTGGAAATGCGGTGACACCAAAAAGAATAGAATTATTTAAATATCGGACGTCTAGCCAGACTTTAGTGCTGTTATACATTGACACATTCTGTGGATGACAATATATACTCGCCCGTGAAGTCCGGTTGAGCTCTCTTGAGAAAAGAGGTATTTTTTTTAAAAAAAGGGGGCTCCTACTGTTTTTAATCCATGGCTCCTCAACTGAAGTGAGCACTCCGGGCAACTGACATATTTCGTATAGAAAAAACAAAACAAAAACAAAAAACGTTAAAACTTATCTCTCTGTCGTGCGACGACAGCCTAGGGGTAGGATCTCCGACTGATTCCAAAACAGTTGGGTTTGATTCTGGACCAAAATTTTTTACATCATTTCTAATGTGAATATTTGAGTGAATATTTGAGTAACTACATGTCCCGAAATTAAATAGGGTTCATCTTGAACAGTAAATGTGTTGTACCCTTAAAGAGGTTACAAACAAAGGTGGTAAGTGAGTGAAGGAACAGCAACACGCAAGTAGATGAAAGAAAGAGAGGTTTATCGTAAAAGAGAAAACACTACTGAAACATAGGCAATCGGGTGGCAGGTTAGTAATTCCCGAAGCAAGGATATCTATCAACCGCCCCACGCGGTCAGATGTGGCACAAGGCCGAATTTAACGTGGGGTATCCGGGCCCACGTTAAATTCGGCTCAGCCAAAAATTCCCCCTATAAAACAGGGTGGGTAGCTGTTTCCCGACAATAGACTCTGCCCTGCAAAATAGCCTCGTCTAGGGATCCTCTCTGCCCGGAGGCAGAGAGTTTGACCAGCACAGCTGGTGACGCATCTCCAACTAATTCCCGAAGCAAG
>OZ038518.1:21189137-21204137 GCA_964036315.1 Acanthosepion esculentum | reverse complement strand
ACACAATCAGGTGAATACAGTCATGGCTATCAGACAATGTCTGTAACCACAGCACCCCTTGCATTTGGCAACCTAACTCCCCAGACTACACTCCCCTTGATTATTATGTGTGTGGGGGAGTTGAGCGAAAGACCACCAAAATCCTTGTGACACCAAAGTTGAAATGAAGACAAGGATTATGACAGCATTGACCAACTTAAATAATGAAACCGTCCAAAGATTCGCAGAAAATTCCGATTGTGGTTGAAGCTAACAGTAAATTTATTGAATAAATCTATTCTTTAGTATTTCAACACATTTTGGAGCCATTTTGGTAAATAAATTTACTAAAATGAGATATTAATTTTATTTTTATTTTTGCCTTATTTAGACGACAATTTATCCATAGAACCCACATATATATATATATATATATATATATATATATATATATATATATATATATATATATATATATCCGCATTTTTTGAAGGGACGCATACAGAGACCTGGTGCACTTAGTGCCAACAAGGTCCCCAAATAAGCCTCCACAGGTTTTGAATTCAGTGATGTCCTTCTCCTAGACCAGTTGCCATCCAAGGCTATAGAACCCAGTCTGTCCTACTATTTACGCATAGCTGGAGGGAGAAGAAGAGGATTCACACCTTTCCCAAGGGTATTAGCACGTAAGTGAATGTAATGGATTCGACTGGAATTCGAACTCGGTTAGGAGTAATGGATAGCGGCTTGGATTGAGGAATATATATATATATATATATATATATATATATATATATATATATATATATATATATATATATATATATATATATATATATATATGAGTGAACATTGAAGTCAACACTCAGAGGCAACAGGCTGTTTCATGCTGGACGCAATCGTCCATCCGCGAATGCTGGATATTTCATCGGCTATTTATATATATGGGTCAGTGGGGCATTGTCGGTATTCTATTCTGGCGATTATTTTTGCGGGAGTGGATTGTTTAATTATTTGTTTGGGTTAATTTATTTTACTTGTTTTTCATTTTGTATTATTTATTCTTACCGCTTTTTTATGTTTTATTAGCGACGTAAAAACATTTGGGTGGGGCGATTTGCTTAGGTCGCTTATTTAATAGTTTGTTTTTGCCTGGGAAGATAATTAAAGCTATTTATTCGTCCAATATTTAGATTGCTTGCCGTAGTCTATTCAGTTATTTTGGCGGGCGGAGAGTTTTTCATTTATTTATTTGGTTTGATTATTTTTTACTTGTTTTTGCTTATTATTTATATTTACATACGCTCTCTCTGATATTAGGCACTTTATCCCATAAATATAGCAAACCTTAAGACTATATTTCTTCATATATAGGAGCTCCAATCGGTTGTGAACTGGGGCAGGAATTGGCTGGTTAACTTTAACGCCTCAAAAACAAAACTGCTCTCTATTAATCACCACAGAGATCCTTCCCAGCATCCCATTAGAATATCTGAAGCTCAACTTCTCGAGAGCTCCTCTCTGCGGCTGCTCGGTCTCACGCTGACTGCTGACATGAGATGGAACAAATACATGGAGTCAATTACTTCATCCACCGCAAGAAAATTTGGCTCCCTGTGCCGGGCCAGGAAATTTTTCTACCCGGAGTCGATCCTTCAAATCTACAAATCAACCATTCGCCCTTGCATGTAGTATTACTGCCATAAATGGTCTGGAGCCCCTTCTGTTTGACTCGGGGTTCTTGATAAGATCCAGAGACGGATTTGCAACGTGGTTGGCCCTGATCTGGCACCTCGTCTGCTCCGTCGCCTCTCTCTGTCTTTTTTACAAATACTTTCACGGTAATTACTCCGATGAGTTGCACTCGCTGGTTCCCAGACTTCATGAATTCAAGCGTATTACGAGGCTGGCATCCCGCTCTCACCCTTTCACTGTTGAACCTGTTAAATGTAGCCGTCTCTTCTACTCCTATAGCTTCATATCTCGCACCTCTCGCCTGTGGAACTCCCTTCCTTATTCCTGTTTCCCTGACAACTATAATCTCCAACTATTCAAATGTAACGTCAATCGACATCTCCAGTTGCCTTGATCTATCCACTATCCTTCTCCACTTCCTTTCCCCTATCACTCCTATCTACACTGGTACTTCTGGAACTTTCCCTATATATATATATATATATATATATATATATATATATATATATATATATATATATATATATATATATGAAGAAATATAGTCTTAAAGTGTGCTATATTTATGGGATAAAGTGCTCAATATCAGAGATAGAGCGTGTGTAAATATAAAAGTGAACATAGAAGTCAACACTTAGAGACGACACTTATATATATATATATATATATATATATATATATATATATATATATATATATATATATATATATATATATATATATATATATATATATATATATAGGAGGCAATCAGAGAGCCGAGTTCGAATTCCATTCAAATTCATTACATTCACTTATGTGCTAATACCCTTCAGAAAGCTATGAATCTCCTTCTTCTCCTCCAGCTATGGCTAAATAGTATGAAAGACTGGGTTCTATAGCCTAGAATGGCAACTGTTCTGGGAGAAGGACAACTCCGAATTCAAAACCTGTGGAGGGTTGTTTGGGGACCTTGTGGTACGTAGTGCACCAGGTCTCTGTATTCGGCCCTCCAAAAAGTGTGTTTGGTTCTGTACAAGGCCTTCACCACTATAATCAAGTCATATTTGCAGGTGTCTGGCTGTGGGTTTCTCGTTATTGACTTGCTTGACCCTCATAAAATAACAAAAAGCGACCGGAAAGTCCAGCGCATATGTTATGGCTTTTTTTGTGACCCTATATTCCTGTATCGTAAATCACTGAACGTTTGAAATGCCATTAATTTATTTTTGTTCTTGACAAAGTTCAACTCCAAACTAAAAATTCGATTTTACCATAGACGCAATAAGGCTAAAAAATCAAAAATATTTTAGAAGCTTTATTTTTTGATTTTCTAATGATGTACCGTAATTCCCCATGTATAATACACCTTCATCCATAATACGTACCTGTAAAATGTGTGCTGAAAGTGTAGGAAGATGCTTCTACTCATGCATAATACGCACCTATTGTTGGGTAATCAAACCCTATAAATTGTACCTATCCAATTTAAATACGGACAGCATTTTCTAGTTTTATTTTTAAAAAAATGGTTTTAAACATAGAATAATATTATTCTAATTTAATTTTATGATAATTCTTATTTTATTTTACATTTGTAAGTATTGTTAGGTACATATGATTGGATTTGACATCCTTTGGGGTCAAAAGTGTAAAAATAGGTTTTAGTAGAAGCCAGGGAATGAATTTTTGAAGAAAAAAAATATTACCAGAAATACATTTAAAAAAAAATATATTATCAGCAATACATTTTTGAGAATACATTTTTGAAAAAGAAATTATAATATTACTGGCAGTACATTTTAAAAAAAAATATTATCAGCTATGAATTTTTGAAAATACATTTTTGAAAAAAAATATATTACCAACAATAAAAATCTTGCCGGCATTAAATAACCCACTGAGGTTAATATGCAGTAAACAAAACAAAACAAACAAAAGAAAATCCACATTTAATTTTATTTATTACTCTCTCATCATATATATATATATATATATATATATATATATATATATATATATAGCAGCAATGATTTTTTGAAGAAAAAATTATTACTTTTTTTAAATAAAAATTCATCAGCAATAAAAATCCTGTCGACATTAAATAACCCATTGAGATTGATATGCCGTAAAACAAACCAAACCAAATCAAGCGAGAATGGTTGTGATCGAAAACACAAAAAATAGATTTAACTTTTGTCAGATAGAGGAGTTAGCTTTTTCGTCAGACAATATTTAAAAAAAATAAAGCTTGAAAAATATCTTATCATTGAAAGAGAAATTTAAAAAAATATTGGCGAAATTAAAAGTGACAGGTGTACGCAACCTTTCTGAGTGCACCTGGAAAAAGCTTTCAGAATCTCACGAAAATGGAAGACCTGGAATTTTGAAGAAAATTAGAATATTCTAAGAACGAAAATGCTGTAAATATATTATATTAGATACCAGAGTATATGTTACAGTACAAAGAAAACTTGTTTTTTTTAGTATACCATGTACTCCTGAATTTTAGTGCCTTACTGAAATATAATAAAACAACTCGATGGGAATTTCAATGAGAGTGATGGTACTATGAAAACCTTGCTATCAGTTAAACTGCAGGCAGAAACACCAGATAAATTCGCATCCTGGGTATGACGAGAAACTACATCCGGCAGCAAGACCTCTGATCGGGAGGTTTTCAGATACATGGATCTGCTTTCTAATTGCTCTTGTTGTCAGGTTCAGCCTTACCCTGGGAGGTAACAATTGCAAGGTTTCCAGCTATGGAAAAATAATTTAACCCCAAACTGGGGTTAAAACACTATGAAACAGTAAAAATAGGTTTTACAGTAAAAATTACCAGCAAAACACTTTTGAAACTAATATCTTAACTAGCAAAAAATGTTTGAAAAAATATTACCAGCAAAAGATTTGACTCTCGACAAAAACCCTCTTTGCAAAAATACGTCAATGGATTCTGATTTACAAACTGATTTCCTACAAAGAATACATATTCTATTCAGACAAATCTATTGTAAAAATCTTGCCGGGATAAAATGAACCATTGACGTGGATAGGCCGTAAAACAAACCAAACCAGATAAATTCTATATTTTTTTAAAGAAAGACCTGGCTCTCTCTATCTTATCATTCTTAATATGGAGGAGTCCTGTTACAGAACGCGTATTGGTAATGTTAATATTAACCGCTTCCTTATAAGGAAACGTTCGGTATTCCATGGCCTAAGTCCCAGTGCCACTTTAGGTTGAAATTTAGAAAATCTTCCTCTGAAAACAATTTTTCAGGATAATAGGTTTCTCGAGTCAATTAACTAATATCGTTCTTTCTAATATTTATGGGAGTTTTTTTCTTAACCTTCTGTTTGAAGTAGAGTGGAAAGTCAGTATCTTGATTATGTCTCTATTTACTTTTCGAGTCAGATGTGATAATTTAGCTGTCGTTGCCAGCCACAACCACCGTTACGCCATCCGTTCATTCACCCAAGCTCGTCAGGTAGGCAGTTCGGTGCCTTAGCGTATCTCTCTTGCTCCCGATATGCACTTTGAAGATGAAAGACAAGCATCTTCAAGGCGAAAACTAAAAAAAAAAATGGCACATAATGACATCAATAATTCCTCTTATGGTTGGAGCCCTTGGTTCGATTGGAAAAGCTTCCGATAGATTCGTTGAAGGGATCCCTGGTAGGCAACGCTTTAAAGAAATACAAAAAATTGTATTCACGAGTACAGGTCAAACCTTACGAAGGGTTTCATATATGTAAAATATGTGTCATTTGACGTTGTTTTTTGGTTTGTTACTGCTTTTTCTTTCTTTTACAAAAGTGGAAAATTTCATGATACTCCTTCTGACCTTAGGTCGCTACTTGGAAACCAGAAGGAAAGAAGTATCCAACAGAAATCAAAAGAAATAATAATAATAATAATAATAATAATAATAATAATAATAATAATAATAATAATAATAATAATAACCTGTTACAATTCTATGGGACTACACAATACACACTGACAAGACAATCAAAGCCAACCGCCCAGACATTGTTATTAAAGACCACAAACAAAATAAGTGCCTCCTTATTGATATGGCAGTCCCTGCAGATGTATCTTTGAAGATATTCGAAAATCTGTCAAAATACAAGGACCTTGAAATAGAAATCTCAAAAATGTGGCACATGGGAACATCAACAATCTCTGTTGTAGTTGGAGCCCTTGGACTGGTTGGAAAAGATTCCAGTAGGCTGATTGAAGGGATCCCTGGAAGTCCATGCCTCAAAGAGATACAAAAGATTGTTCTCACAAGTACAGCCCACACTTTACGAAGGGCTTTATCTATGTAATTTTTTTTTTGGCCAGTGGCAAGTGTCATGATGCCATTTCTAACCTTAGGTCTCTGGGCGGGACCCGGAAAGAAATGTGTACACACCAGATATCAAAGGAAATAATAATAATAATAATAATAATAATAATAATAATAATAATAATAATAATAATAATAATAATAATAATAAAGAATATATTAAAGATAAAGAAACAATGGCAAAATAAACCGCTCCATGGCCAATACTCTGCCCGTACCAAACAAGCAGACGTAGACAAAAACCGCACCCATCAGTGGCTACGTAGTGCAGGGTTGAAAGGTGAAACTGAGGGTTTTATAATTGCTGCACAAGACCAATGCTTGTTAACTAGGAATTATCAAGCACATATACTAAAATACTGTGTTAGCCCAAGATGCAGATTCTGTGACAAATATCCAGAAACCATTGATCATCTTATATCAGGTTGCACGATATTGGCACCCACTGAATATAAAACCCGGCATGACAGAGTGGGCCAATATCTGCACTGGAAAATTTGCAACTCCTATGGGAAGGAAACTGGAAGAAATTGGTACGAACACCACCCTGACCCGGTTACGGAGATAGGACCTGTTACAATTCTATGGGACTACACAATATACACTGACAGAACAATCAAAGCCAACCGCCCAGACATTGTTATTAAAGACCACAAACAAAATAAGTGCCTCCTTATTGATATGGCAGTCCCTGCAGACTGCAATGTGTCTTTGAAGATATTCGAAAAACTGTCAAAATACAAGGACCTTGAAATCGAAATCTCAAAAATGTGGCACATGGGAACATCAACAATTCCTGTTGTAGTTGGAGCCCTTGGACTGGTTGGAAAAGATTCCAGTAGGCTGATTGAAGGGATCCCTGGAAGTCCATGCCTCAAAGAGATACAGAAAATTGTTCTGACAAGTACAGCCCACACTTTACGAAGGGCTTTATCTATGTAATTATTTTTTTATTTTTCTTGCAGTGGAAAGTGTCATGATGCCATTTCTAACCTTAGGTCCCTGGGCGGGACCCGGAAAGAAATGTGTAAACGCCAGATATCAAAGGAAATAATAATAATAATAATGAAGATGTTAATAAACACTGGTATGGACATCACCCAGCACCGGTGACAGAAAGAAGACATCACAATTCTATGGGATTACACCATCCCTACAGACAGGAAGATTAAAACAATAAACCGGACATAATTGTCAGAAATGGAAAAGAAAAACTTGCATACTACGAATTGATATCGCTTGCCCAGAGGACTGTGACATAGCAAGCAAGAAATTTAAAAAAGTATCGAATTGGAAAAAAAATGTTGATATTGAAAAGAAGAATATTAGCAGTCATAGGAGGTGCGCTTGGAATTATAAAAAAGGAACACAACAACACATTGAAAAAATCACTGGAAATCCAACATTAAGAGAAAATTCAAAAAATTGTCTTCATAAGTACAACTCACACACTAAAAAGAACCTTGTCCATATGACGCTAGAGATTTTATGGGAGTTAAGAAGATAAATCATAAAATTTAGCCATAATAACACACCAGTACCTGGCTTAGGTCTTTCCGAAGACTTGGTAGGTGGTCTGATCACAGCAGAAATCGAATAATAATAATAATAATAATAATAATAATAATAATAATAATAATAATAATAATAATAATAGTCCAAAATGCTAATTCTGTTATGAGTATCAAGAAATAACTGATCATCTTGTATCAGGTTGCGCGGTGTTAGCTACTCGTGAATATAAAACATGACATGACAGCCATGTCTATTATAAAGGACGGGATTTCTGCTGAATTTCTGGGAGGGAAGAAAGAAATTTGGGTATTTTTCACTTTTGTGTTGTTTGATTTGCATTGGGAAGTCATGTTTGATGATATGATGGCAATAATACTGAAGGAACAGGGTTTGGAGAATTTGACACTTACAGGGCAAGATGACTGGCCACGTATCTGATAGGCTTTTGGGAACAGAGGCGACAGGCTTGGCAAAGTGATAAACGCTGTTCACGGATACAATAGATAGAAGGCTGTGGCGATCCATGTCTTGAAGACACAAAGAAGAAGAAGAAGAAGAAGAAGAAGAAGAAGAAGAAGAAGAAGAAGAAGAAGAAGAAGAAGAAGAAGAAGAAGAAGAAGAAGAAGGATGAGGAAGAGAAGAAGGAGAAGAAAAAGAAAAGAAAAAGAAGAAGAAGAAGAAGAAGAAGGAAGAAGGAGAAAAAGAAAAAGAAGAAGAAGAAAAAGAAGAAGAATGAAGAAGAAGAAGAAGTAGAAGGAGGAGGAGAAGAAGAAGGAGAAGAAGAAGAAGAAGAAGAAGAAGAAGAAGAAGAAGAAGAAGAAGAAGAAGAAGAAGAAGAAGAATGAAGAAGAAGAGTGGCTGATAGTCTTGTATGTGACAAATTAATTTCCACCCTCCAACATCTCTCCCACAGGTGGGGTGTGGCAAGTCTGTCACTGGTTTAAGAAGAAGGAGGAGGAAGAGAAGAAGGAGAAGAAAAAGAAGAAGAAAAAGAAGAAGAAGAAGAAGAAGAATAAAGAAGAAGAAGAAGAAGTAGAAGAAGAAGAGGAAGAAAAAGAAGAAGAATGAAGAAGAAGAAGAAAAAGATGAAGAAGAAGAAGAAGAAGAAGAAGAAGGAGGAGGAGGAGGAGAAGAACAAGAAGAAGAAGAAGAAGAAAAAGAAGAAGAATGAAGAAGAAGAAGAAGAAGAAGAAGAAGAAGAATGAAGAAGAAGAAGAAGAAGAAGAAGAAGAAGAAGAAGAAGAAGAATGAAGAAGAAGAGTGGCTGATAGTCTTGTATGTGACAAATTAATTTCCACCCTCCAACATCTCTCCCACAGGTGGGGTGTGGCAAGTCTGTCACTGGTTTATCGCTACTTTCATGAAAAGGGCTCGGACTATCTACATCCCTCCGTTCCGGTATTTTTAAACTTCACTACCAGGAGTCGCCATGCCACTCACATTACAGAAAACCACCGACATTATTTCATCTTTTATGTGCCTTGTCCCTTCAGGACGTAGGCGATCATGGCCCTCCACCTCTTCCTGACCCCTGTAGCTCTCAATAAGTTTTGTCTTTTTATTATTTCTCCCAGACCCTGTTCCACTTGCTCAAACCCATTAAGTATATCACACGTTATTTTCCCTCTACCCGTCCTGTGAGTAACCGATTTTCTAAGCCCGCTTTCCGAATTTCGTGTCCAGAAATTTCAACTGCCCCTTCGCGATGTTAAGTATAAGTTTTCTCTTTGTTTCCATTCTCTCAAAAGCTCGTCATTGATCAGATGTTCGGTTCATTGTATCCTCAGCATCCTTCTATAGAAACAGATTTTTTACTTTCGAGTCTCTTCTTCATCTTTGGGGTTGTCCAGCATTCGCTGCCAGTCAGGAGGAGAGATATCACTAAATCTAATTCCGAATAAGCGTCGAAGAAATATCTTAATTTCCATCGCTAGGTATTTCAAGACACGCTGCAAAGTAAAGGATGGAATTTCCAATGTATTTTGTGTATAATTCTCATCCGAAATTAACGATAATTCTATCAATTTTTTTGTAATATTCTTGATGTTGAAATTCATCCAATCCACCCCCATGCAATTTCGAAATAGTCCCAGAATATTACGGGTACAATAACTATCATTGAAGTGTAAAAATAATATGAGAGAAAAAAAACAGAATTTCCATTTTTAGTACATAACTTTTGCCTGGTACTTTTATCATCATCGCTTTATCTACATATTTATTTCAGTAGATAAATATATATGAACAGCGACATATGAGCACATTGAGATAGATTGATATGAAGAATAACACACACACACACACACACATATATCTATATACATATATAAGTAGAATGAGATTGAGATAGATAGATATGAAAAGACTGATATATATATATATATATATATATATATATATATATATATATATATATATATGGATATGAACTGAGATAGAAATAATTAAACTGAGATAGATATGAAGAATAACACACACATATATGCATATATGCGTAAGTTGAATGATAGATATGAAAAGACTGATATCTATCTATCTATATATATATATATATATATATATATATATATATATATATATAGATAGATAGATAGATAGATAGATAGATATGAACAAAGACAGATATTTGTAAATAGTTTGAGATGGATAGATAAATTGATAGATATGAACAAAGTAAGATATATATATATATATAAATACATTGAGATAGATATGAACAAATATATAAATAGATATATATAAATAGACTGAGAATAGATAGATATGAACAAACTGATTCACATACATGCACACACATATACATACATACATGTATATATATATATATATATATATATATATATATTTAAATAGATTGAGATAGATATGAAGAAGCTGTATTTGATAGATAGATAGATAGATAGATAGATAGATATTGAATGAACTGAGATAAATAGATATAAACAGAATGAGATAGATAGATAGATAGATAGATAGATAGATAGATAGATAGATAGATAGATAGATTTCACCTGTACGTTTTTATCAGCGTAATTCTACGACTTGCAGGCACAATGGAATATGTCTATTTTCTCCTTAGATTCAAACCGATAATAAAAGAATGTGAAATTACGTAATTTTGGACCAAGACCAATTCTATCGAATTATCTTTGCAAATAAAAGACTGTAATCAGAGTCTAAGAATAGCGTCGAACGATTTGTCAATATGGGGACACACTTTACCCAAAGTGTTAAATGCGTAAAAATAAAAAAATAGTTTCACTCAAGAGACATTATTAAATTCTATGTATAAAATTTATTAAATTTAACATTACAACTGAGTTTAATCGTTAATATACTTTAAAATATGGTATATTTTATAATGCATAGGAAGTCTGGTAAATCTTTCAGTGGACATGTCTCCATTAGAAGGGACGACTCAATACCATCGACTCAACACCGCCAACTCAACACCATCGACTCAACACTGCCGACTCTACAGCTCCGACTGAGTGCAGGGATAAATCAGGACAGAGACAACTCAGAACCGAGACAACTCTGCGCCAGAAAGACATATTTTTTATAAGAAAATAATAATTATTTTTTAAGAATTAAACTCATAATTAATGAATATTTTTCTTCAAATATAGCATTTGAAAAGGCATTGTGTAAAATATGAACCATTTTTTTTTGTTTTTAATTTTTTTTTAATAAAGTAAATCGTAAAGAAATTTGTTTTAATAAATTACTTTTATTCGGTTATAAATAAATTTCTGTTTTTCTGGTGCTGAGTTGTCGGTGTCGATCGGTCAGCGGTGTTGAGTCGGCAGTGTTGAGTTGCCCTGCATCCATGTCTCCAGCTGATATTAACGCTATTTCAAACATTGCAGGTAAATAAAAGAATATAACAAATATGAAAGCATCTTGAAAATTTGGTATTATACGATCTTACGTTTTTTATGCTATTGCTCACCAAATACAAAGCCACAAGAGCCACTCAATTGTCGATTGTGAAGATATTTAAGATAGATAACGGCTAACATTAGGTTCGAAGAAGTTAAGATTGAGCAATGGTGAGAGGAAAAAGATCATTCAGGCCTTCAGTAATGGTACCAACATACTCTGGCTTCCATCTTCAAAATTCATTCAAGAACCATCAAGTGAATGGTGAATAAGATTAAAAACGAGGAGACAATAGAGAGGAAAACTGGACCAGGAGTTTACAAAATATTATCTTTGTAGGGAGTGACGAGACGTTCGGACCACCATGTAGATTTTAATTAATTTGTTTGGATTATATACTGCTTTTAAGTATAAAAATATAAAAAAAAATTAGCAGTTCAACTGTTTTTTTTCAAGCCCAGCGACGTTTGTACAAAGACTTATAATATTTGATAGGTCTTTAGGTTCGATGGTATAGACCCCAACTCCCTAATGAGAGATGGAACAATAGTGGCCTGACGGTCCCAACTTTTGGCAATCTCAATCCGGAGATCCGTGTGCATTTTAAGCTTTACAATGTCTTTACAGTTGATATTATAGTCAGCATGAACTGCCCCAATCGCTGTGGATGTATCTTCCTGCTTTTACTTGTTTTATGTATATATTTTTTGTCAACGACGATGATGTTTACTTTGGTGACCTCAAGGATGCTGTCTGTTTGGATATTGAAATCTCATTAGATCTTGATTTTGTCGTTTTCGGTCACCTTTTCTGGTTTGCGACGGAACCATTTCTCTTTGACATGTAGGTTCATACTTCCTGCATAGGCATCATACAAACCTTCAGGCCACATTAATATGGCGATATTTGCATCCTTTCTTTAAGAATTCCACAAGTTCTAATGCGTTGGATGACTGCGCTTGTCCGAATACACTTGTTAAAAGATGATCTTCGAGACAGAATTAGTATTTGGGGTTGGTCTTGGACTTATCAATTGGCTTTCAATCTCGTCTTTCAGTTCGACATTTATTTATTTAGTTATTATTAAACAAAATGATTGACGTAACTCTATGTTGTTATATTCGCGACGTTTCGACCGTTGTAAACTCCGGACTTGTTCAGGAAATGTCTACTTTGGCCTTCTTCGGCTTATCCAAAAACTGACTTGACCCAAAGAGTATCCATACGTAGTCGATCATATATATGATTGATCATATCTCTTTATTTATTTCATTTCTACATTTGTATCTATCAATCTATCTCTCTCTGCAATATATATATATATATGTGTGTGCGTGTGTATCATCCTCAGACAGACTGTTTCGCTGTATCACAGCTCATCAGTGTGGCTAGACATCCAATTGTCTCAAGACAGAATCGAAACCCAATCGATTTGTTAAAAGTCGGAGATTTTTTCCCTGAGCTATCAGCTCCCGGCAGAGAGGAAGGTGAATTTTTGCGTATTTATTTTAGAATAAACACACACACACACACACACACACACACACACACACACTCTCTCTCTCTCTCTCACACACACACACACACACACACACACACACACACACATATATATATATATATATATATATATATATATATATATATATATATATATATGTTCTTTCATATGAGGATTGGTAAAGAGTTTTCGATCCGATCCATAAAATATCATGTGACAACAATCGTTTTCCATCTTCTATTGCTGATTTTAGTGACGCTATCCTCAAGAAAGGTCCGATTCTTTTGTCGGGTTTCCAATACACCCAAACTCTGAGTTAACTTTCGAATTGTTTGCTTTTATCGTTATTTTTCAAGATACTAGCACCTTCTTCAGTATTGAAATTGCTTTCCCTAATGATGACGTCTTGTCAGGCTGGAACCAATCTTCAAAATCTATCATCTTTTCTGATTCGATCTCAGCTTTATTATTTATCATAAAAAAATCTGCAAAACCGACTGAGGGATAAAATATGGGGAAAAAATCCTGGTCATCTCAACTTTATAAAAAAGAAATCATGTTCATCTTGATTCCTAGCCTTGAAGGAGCCGACAAAAATGCTAAACAAGCATTAAAACTAGTTTATGAAACTACCAAATCCCATATCAATCAGTTAAAAGCTGCTATTTTGTAGGTATATGTCGATTATTTCTTTTTTTAATGATAACACCCCAAGGAAGATAATAAAGCAACTAAGACAACGGGTTAATCAGATATGTGCCATGCGTGATACACGTTTAGGCGATCATGTATCTTTCGATACATGACTGACGAGGTAGATTTTTTCTTACAGTATGTTGCTATTTCTTTTTGCAGTAGACCAGTTGCCATCCAAGCCTATAGAATCCCGACTGTCCTGCTATTTACCCATAGCTGGCGAGAGAAGAAGAAGAGTTCATATCTTTCCCAAGGATATTAGCATGTAAGTGAATGTAATGGATTCGACTGGAAAATCAGTCAGTCAATTACGTGCCATACGTGATACACGCTTAGGCGATCATGTAGCTGTCGATACATGACTGACGAGCCAGATTTTTTCCCCGCAATAGGTTGCCATTTCTTTCTGCGGTAGACCAGTCGCCAACCAAGGCTATAGAATCCGGTCTGTCCTACTATTTCCCATAGCTGGAGGGAGAAGAAGAGGATTCATACCTTTCCCAGGGGTATTAACAAGTAAGTGAATGTAACGGAACCAACTGGAATTCGAACTCGGCTCTCCGATTCCTCAAATCCGAGCCGCTATCCAATCCTCAACCGTGCCTATAATGTAAATCCCATATAAGGACATAAAATCATTAAATAATGCCAAGAACAGTGCAGTAGAAAAATGCAAAAAATAATCCAATTTTACAGACTCTCAGGAGAAAAAAAAACTACCATTATGGAAAACCCTGAAGGGAAGAGGTTAGTATAATACGTCTTCGAATAGGTCACACTAAAATTAAGCATTTATTTTTACTAAAACAAGGACCACCATAGTGTCCTGCACGCAAAACCCAATATATGGTAAAACATTTTCGAAATGCATTGATCTTGACTCCAGAAGACATAATTTCTTCAAGGCAAACAGCCTTCAAGATCTATTTGAAAATATTAAAATAAATAGAATTATATTATTCCTGAAATCAGTAAGATTATATCTGAAAATATTTTTTTTTTTTAAATCGTCAATTTTTCCTTAAATATAAACAAAAATAAATCAGTTTTGGCATAAAATGAGTTGATATACAGTTACAAATCAACTTAAACTTGATAGGTTCAAATCTCTTTCTGGTTTTAGCTTCGAGGCTGTCCTCTGATCTACATTAACTGAAATAGAAACCAACAGTAGTACAATTGCTAAAACAGAAAGGCGATTTGACGAAATAAAAATTAGTCTATGGAGGAGGAACTGTAAATTATAGAATTCAAGAACGCGAAAGAATAAACAAATCGAACGAAAATATTTTCGAATTGTCAGCATTCCTTTTGAAAAACGTTAACAAGAACTATAGCGCTCAGGAACTTCTGCTGGTACAGCGAAATCTCATGACATGAAGTTGTTGAGCCTAC
>OZ038518.1:21176637-21184137 GCA_964036315.1 Acanthosepion esculentum | reverse complement strand
TTTGCCACAGATTACCATCCAATCTTCTGTAGATTCCAGGTATCTTTGAAAATCAATTGTTCTGGTTTCTAGTTGAACTAATCCTCTTCCTCCTTCGGATCTAGACACATACCATCAACATCAGCCTTAGGATTATGCATGCGGTGGTTACTGAGAAGAGTTCTCGTTTTGACATCTATTCGCTTAATATAAGCTATGGTCAAATTAAGGAAGTTGAAACTGTATTAAACCACAAGGACGGCCAAAATGTTTGTGACTGATATTCTGTTTTTGTAATTTCAGCTCGGTATTTACCACCAGACACTCACGACTGCAGTATTCTTTTCTTACTTTCTCCTTCATTTAGGTATGCTGTATTCCTTCTCCTTCACTGTCTTCTAAGTATTTATCGGCTTCTTCTTCCAGTTCCCTTATCTTTGTGACAAAATCTTATTTCTCTCTCGTGCCGGGATTTATATCCAGTGGGTGCTAACAATGTGTAGACTGATAAAAGATGGTCAATTGTTCCTGGATATTTATCACAGAAACTGCATTATTTGGGTTTACACAATTTTTCATCATGGGCGCTTTGTAATTTCTAGTTACCAAGAATTGGTCCTGTGCAGCAAGAATAAAACCTTCGGTTTCAGCTTTTAGCTCTGCACTACGTAACTCCTGATGAGTACGGGGTTTGATTACCTCATCTTGTTTGGAATGGGTTGTTTATTAAACCTGAGGAGGCTTATCTTGTCATTGCTTTTGAATTTAGCACACGGTGAAGTAATGGATAGCGGCTAGAATTGAGGAATCAGAGGAATCGAATTCCATTCGAATCCATCACATTTACCTACGTAAAAAGAATTCACCTAGGGAAAAGAATGAATCCTCTTCTTCTCCCTCCGTAAAGCTATGGGTAAATAGCAGGACAGATTGGGTTCTATAGCCTTAGGTGGCAACTGGTCTACCGCAGAAAGAAATAGCAACCTATTGCGAGAAAAAAAAATCTGCCTCGTCAGTCATGTATCTTAGTGCGAATTGATAAAAAAAGAAATATCTCCGTAAACTCTGCTTCTTACTCAGGAATGTCTTCAATGAGTCTAACGGAACTTTTGTCAATCAATCCGAGTGCTCCAACTACAACTGGAATTATTGATATCCCCACTTGCCATGTCTTTTAGATTTCAAATTCAAAATTTTTATAATTTGATTGTTTTTGAAGATCTTCAAAGACACGTTACAATATTCATGGACTACCATGTCAATGAGAAAGTGCATTCTGTTCTTGTGGTCTTTGATCACGATGACTGGCAAATTAGCTTTAATTTTTCTGTCTGTGTGTTGTGGCCTTGTGAGGGCCAGAAATAAAGACACAAGGGAGGAATTGAGTTAAACAAATATGTTAACAGGATTAGTAATACAAACATATACAAACGATAGTGTTACTGCAAGAATGTTACTGTCAGAGCTAACTGCTGGAAACTTCCCTCTCTAAAAAGGCAGTACCTGCTCCTATTTATAGCTGGAAGAGTCCATGCATGCGTGGATAAATTACCATAACACTGTGTGTATTGTAAAGTCCCATAAAATTGATACAGGTTGTATCTCTGTGACCGGGTCTGAATGAGGTTCATACCAATTTCTCGCGGTTTCCTTTCCATAAAAGTTGCAGATTTTCCGATGCAGATATTGACCCATTCTGTTATGCCGAGTTTTATATTCAATAGCTGCTAACACCGTGCAACCTGATACAAGATGATTAATTGTTTCTGGATATCCATCACAGAATCTGTATTTCGGATCATAACAATTTTTCACTATGCGTGCTTGGTAATTTCTAGTTAGCAAGCATTGGTCCTGTTCAGCAAGAATTATTATTATTATTATTATTATTATTATTATTATTATTATTATTATTATTTTCTTTGATATCTGGCGTTTACACATTTCTTTCCGGGTCCCGCCCAGGGACCTAAGGTTAGAAATGGCATCATGACACTTTCCACTGAAAAAACAAAAAATAATAATTACATAGATAAAGCCCTTCGTAAAGTGTGGGCTGTACTTGTCAGAATAATTTTTTGTATCTCTTTGAGGCATGGACTTCCAGGGGATCCCTTCAATTAGTCTACTGAAACCTTTTCCAACTAGTCCAAGGGCTCCAACTACAACAGGGATTGTTGATGTTCCCATGTACCACATTTTTGAGATTTCTATTTCAAGGTCCTTGGATTTTGAAAGCTTTTCGAATATCTTCAAAGATACATTGCAGTCTGCAGTGACTGTCATATCAATAAGGAGTCATTTTTTTGTTTGTGATCTTTAATAACAATGTCTGTGCGGTTGGCTTTGATTGTTCTGTCAGTGTGTATTGTGTAGTCCTGTCTCCGTAAACGGGTCTGTGTGGTGTTCGTACCAGTTTCTTTCAGTTTCCTTCCCGTAGGAGTTGCAAATTATTATTATTATTATTATTATTATTATTATTATTATTATTATTATTATTATTATTATTATTATTAATTCCTTTATGCATTGCGGCTTTATGACCCTGAGTTGCTATAGGGGAGATGTCACTTGATTGATAGTAATTTCCATAATATGTAAACAGTTTCGATTGACGCGATATTCTGGACAGCAGAGGTGTGGGATGTTGACTAGGATTCTTGCATATTTTCCAGTGCACATATGTCGCTACCTTGTTACAGGTTCTATATCTGTAATTGGATCTGGGTGAGGTTCATACCTGTTTATTGCAGTTTCATTCCCGTTAAATTTGCCGATTTTCCAGATTAAAAAAATATATATTTGATGGATTCTAATGCCGTGTAACCTGATACAAGGTGGTCAATTATTATTATTATTATTATTATTATTATTATTATTATTATTATTATTATTCCTTTGATTTCTGTTTGTGTTCCAACCAGAGAGCTAAGGTCAAAAAATAGTTTCATGACATTTTCCACTGTTCATTTCTGTGAAAAAACAATCTATGATCACATACACTTTACACTCTTTGTAATGTGACAGTTGTACTTGTGAGTACAATTTTTTGTAACACTGTGCAACCTGTTACACGATGATCAATTGTTTCTGAATGTTTATCACAGAATCTGCATTTAGGGTTAACACAATTTTTCAGAAAGTGTGCTTGGTAATTTCTAGTTAGTAAGCATTGGTTCTGTGTAGCAAGAATAAAACCTTCAGCTTAAGTTTCTAACCCTACGCTATGTAACCATTGATGGGTACGTGGTTTTTCTACATCAGCTTATTTGGTACGGGCAAAGCATTGGACAAGAAGAGCCTTTCTTGCCCTTATTCCTGCTTTTGCTTTCTTTTTCAGGTTCCTTGCCATTGCAGTAGATGTATTATGGTTTATTTGCAATTCTTCACCTACTTGAAATTCCCTTTTGAATTTGTTGGATTTTTTTATTACTGAATAAAGTTTCTTATTTATTTCATGTTCTTTGACAGAGATCATCATCCAGTCTTCTGTAGTTTCGAGGTATCTTTGAAGGCCGATTTTCTGTTGTTTTTTTTGGAAGAGAATTGAACTAATCATCAGTCTCCTTCGGACCTGAGCACATAGAGGCGATCAACATCAGCCTTTCTCGTTTTGACATCCATGGGCTTAATGTTGGATGTTGAAACTTTATGGCAACACAGGAATAGCGAAAGTGTTTATGGCTAGTATTCTATTTTGTGAATTCAACTCGGCATTCAATATCAAACACACACGCCTATAGTATTTTTTCTTTCTTTTTCTTTCAAGAGCGTATGATTTTCGACCTCTCCTTCATTAACTCCTAGGTACTTAAAAGCTTCTTCTAGTTCCAGTTCCATAATCTTTGTGGCAACCTTTATTATTATTATTATTATTATTGTTGTTGTTGTTTTATGCATAGTTACATCAGGGGAAGCCATTGAATAACATTCGAAATCAATTGGCAAACAAGTCCACTCATATAATTTCTCTGAAATTCCCAAATTTGGGGATTTCTAATCTCAATGCCATAATTTTGGGAATTATTCTAACTATACCAAAGAAGATCCGGATGATTTAATCCTGTCATTTACCGGCCTGAATATCCGAGAAATTTCATAGAAAATATGCCCCCACCCCCCCGACAGGAATCGAAAATGTATCCTACACGGAACTGTCATACAGTCTGACGTTCTGTACCATTTATCTTTTATGAAATTTATCGGATATTCAGACTGGTAAATTTAGTTAACACTGTTTATTATAAACAGAGAATTTACTTATTTATATCTATGAAAATAACGTATAAACAATACATATATTAAAATAATTGTCGGAATTAGTCCATTTCGTAATATATATATATATATATATATATATATATATATATATATATATATATATATATATATATATATATGCACATTTCATTAAAAACGACTGACAAGGTGCTTTTATTTAGTTTTTTATATAATTTCTCGTGCGATCTAATAAAGTTTTTCTTTTCAGAGGATAAATTATATAAAAAGTGTCTGAATGTTCTTTTTATCCGAGCGCTTTCGGCTATACATTTAACCATTTTCAAGGATTATATTTCAACTGTTAGAATTAGAAATAGTTTGTTATATGTATGTTTTATAAAGTGATTCATTTTTTTGTTTCAAAACACGGTCACGATATTATGTCCATATATATATATATACATATATATATATATATATATACATATATATATATATATATATATATATATATATATATATATATATATATATATATATATATATATATGTATATATATGAATTCTTTACTGGTGGGTCAATTGCTTTTTATGAACATAGTAAAATAGGCAGCATATATTACAAAGAGTCAATCATAGCTTGAGTCAATCAGCAATTTTGATTCTGATGGATAATAAAGCCTGATAATGGATTGCGTGAAGCATTCGAAAGTACGAGCAGAAATAAAAAAATACACCATATCCATTTTATTTATTTATGAGGATCTCATCATTCGGAGGATTATCAGTAGTGGAATGCTTATGTTTATGTCCACTAGCGAAGTGATTTCGCCAATAATCGCATTCATATTGCTGATTGATTCAAGGTATGATTTACTCTTTGTAATATATATATATATACATATATATATATATATATATATATATATATATATATATATATATACACACACACACACACACACACACACACACACACACACACACACACACATATATATATATATATATATATATAATAAAAAGACTTAAGTCTTTTTATTACATCCTTACTCTGTCCTGGACATTGAGTTCTACCTGGATTCTATCCTCTTGGAATTATTTTTTATACATATATGTATGTGTATGTATGTATGTATATATATTTATATTTTAGATATATGATGGCATATGTATGTGTATATTTACCACTAATATTATCTATCTATCTATCTATCTATCTATCTATATATATATATATATATATATATATATATATATATATATAAACGCTGTCTTTGTTCAATATGCGGTTCTACACAGCCGCACAAAATATCTAAGCCTGACGTTTTCATCAAATGTGGCGTCGCTGGTACTGAATCTTTTCTGATTCAATCACAGTTCAGATGGTCCTGTAATGTCATTAGAATGACTGATGATCGGATCCTTCTGTATAGCCTACTTTTTCATGGTAAGCATAACCTAAGCCGACGTTGGTTACGCTTCAAGGATAAACTTAAATACAATTTGCTGGAAACATCCCTAGAGAGGTGTTCGAACTTGCTGTTGAAAACCGAGAAAAACTGGAGAAACACCTGCTCCCGAGGTATGACTAACTTTGCAAAGAATCGTCTCAACAATCTGAGAGAATTAAGAACCAACAGTAAATCTATGGCAAATCCATCATCATCCCATATGACGGTCAACCCTTCAGCATGTCCCTCGGGTGGACTTGTTTGCAAATCATCCGCTGGATTCTTGTCTCATACGAAACACAAACATAAAAACTGAAATGAAAGACACTCATACGTCGAAAACGACGGCAGAGACCTTCATATCATATCCAATCATATATATATATATATATATATATATATATACATATATATATATATATATATATATATATATATATATATATATATATATATATATATATATATATACATATATATATATATATATATATATATATATATATATATATATTGATTTTGTTTATTCTTAGCGTTCACAACTGAAATATAATGTCTCATTTCGTTGAAATAGGCCAACTGAATGGTATGCACACACACACACACACACACACACACACACACACACACACACACACACACACAAAATCCGTCCTATACGTACGCACAATCTACACACACACACACACACACACACATAGAATTCGTACCTGTTTTACTCGAGGTGGAACCTTCATTAGATCTGACGTATATATATATATATATATATATATATATATATATATATATATATATATATATATAGGCGTTTCACCCCAAGCAAGACTGGGTTAGTGTTAGTGCCACGCGCGGCAAGGGGTTACAGAGAGTGAGAGCAAGAGTAAAAATGAAAGGATGTAGAGAAATACAGGGACCAAGATCAAGGCATCAGAAGATGTCGATTGACATTACACTTGAATATTTGAAGATTAAAATTATCAGGGAAGCAAGTAAGAGGAAGGGAGTTCCACTGTCGGGAAGTGCAAGAGAAGAAGCTGCTGGAGTAGAAGAGGCGGTTACATTTAACTGTTTCGACAGTAAAAGGGTGGGACTGAGATGCCAACCTAGTAGCAGGCTTAAATTCATGCAGTTGGGGTAACAGTGAAAGTAGCTCATCAGAGCAGTTGCCATGGAAATATTTGTAGAGATATTCAAACCAGTTTGAATATCTTTACAAGTAATTTAGACATATCATGATTACTTTTCGTTGCAATCCTTTCAAGTTCCCGGTTGACCTTTTGATAGATTTAGAAAATTGCGTAAGAAAATACCAAAATTTTCTTATTATTTTCCCAAGTACTTTCAATCTATTCTGAGACTATATTCAGGGGTTTAAGTTGTCTGTGATATGTATTTCTGTGATCGAAAAAGATTTTGGTGTATATATATATATATATATATATATATATATATATATATATATATATATATATATATATATTGAACAATAAAAATTATTAAAAAATTAAAATCTTCAGACTCACTGGGTTGTAGATTAATATTCTTTCGTCATTATTATTATTATTATTATTATTATTATTATTATTATTATTTCATTTAGACTCCTCGACTAGTTTCAGCCAACATGCCCATCATCAGGAGAAAAAATATTTCTGCTTGCTGGTAGCAGTGAACTACAGAAATGAATGTCTTGATGGAGAAAATGAACTTTTGTCTGTAGTTTTCATTTGTTTTTTTATTTGTTTTTTTATCTTTTTAACATGAATTTTTTTAACATTCGTTGTGTTGGTCAGTCTCTTTTAAGTTGTTATTTGAGATAAGAGCTGAATGGATTCATGCTACTTTG
>OZ038518.1:21169137-21171637 GCA_964036315.1 Acanthosepion esculentum | reverse complement strand
ATATATATATATATATATATATATATATATATATATATATATATATATATATATATATGGCTGTATTCTTGTGTGTATGTATATTTGGAGCAATTTTCCATTGCTGGTTGAATTTTGTATCATAGTATATTTGGTCATTCAATAATCGATCTTCACGGAGAATTCCATGCATCTACTTGCAGTACCGATGGACATTCAGCCTATACAGCCTGGGAAATATAGACATATAGCCCTGTTGTACTCACAAAGTTAACGTAAAATTGGGTCAACTAATCCTTGATGCCGGGGTCGCTGGTTTGTGTACAAGTCTTTTTAAATTGTTGAATTCCGGAGAACGTATTAATATATCCAAATTCGATACTAGTGCAAGAATATAACCTCGATGAAGTTTTTTATGAATTTCAGATCGATAATAATGTTTGCAAATTCTATCTACTGAGCTTCTACCTGGTTAATAGCCAGACTAAAGAATGCTGATTTTCGAAGTAGTCTCTACGAGAGTTAATTTAGTATATAGCCTAATCAGTCCTGTACCCAATGCTCTCTCTCTCTCTCCCTCTCTCTCTCTCGATATATATATATATATGTATATATATATATATATATATATATATATATATATATGTAGGGAAATGTTATACTTGTTCCAACGTGAGAAAATGTATTTGTTTTAGCATTCATATATATATTATTTTTTATTCTTCATATTTCTGCTACGCAGGTTTCCGATCTCGTTACCTTCTTCAGGCAAATAAAAAAAATATATTTTCCTTATGTTCTTTTAATTCTGTGATTGTTCGTTTTCTGTATTTGTTAGTTAGACTTGAACTATATATATATAAATATATATATATATATATATATATATGCCTGTTTCATTAAAGTCGACTGAAATGGTATTGCGTTTAAGCTTTTTATTTAATTTTTGTTCACTTTGTATCGGGGTATTCTTTTCTGAACGTAAAGTGCGTAAAAATAGATCAATAGATTTTATTGGCAAATAAAATACATTTCTATAATTCTAGATCCATAGATATATACATAGTTTTATCTAGTCATTTTATTTTTCAGTGTACTTTCGAATAATTCACAATATCATCTTCAAGATTATGATAAAATTTCTAAATGGAACTATGGTATTCTTAAACAAAGTCTATACATGATTACGAAAGGACCTTATTAAAAATAAACATACACCATATGTGTAAAATGTTTAATCAGATATGCTTTGATGAAAATATGCCTACAAAATATACGGAATATATATCTCAATACTACTGGCATTTAAAGGAAACGAACAAAACACCGAAAGTAAAATGGAAAATAATAAATAGAACTAGAACATGTAAAACCTGGGATGACCCATGCCCTCTGTGCCTACACGAAAAACTGCACATAATTAGATGTCTAAATAGTGAAAAGTTACTAAACCATAGACATGAGTTAACGGTGTTCTGTCGTCATCAAATGATTTTCGCATTAAATAATTAATAAATAGATTTAAACAAATTAAATCCATAATTTAAAAGCCTTAAAAAACTCAGCCCAATAATTATTGAGAAAAACCCTTTGATAAAAAAAGCCATGTAAATAAACAAATAAACAAACAGATCAAATAGATAATAATGAAACATAACCTTCTAGTCACTCAACGACTCAAGGCAAACCCATAAATAAAAAAGACGCCGTCTGACTAGCATAAGCCAAAAACACTCTGGACATTGTAACTTGATACGCTTCTTTAGAAAGGGACTGGCCTGTAGATAAAAATTAATTCTTAATTCTTAGCCCCTTAAACCACCAAACTTCAACGGCCGAAACTAGCCGTTTCCATAGCAACAAATGTTCCAATGATACCGTAGTTATAAACACCAGCTAACCAAAAGATAGCTTATTCCCAAATTCTCGCTTGACAAGGAAGCGGGTCCAGACGCCTTAACTCTTCATAACTTAAAAAATTATGTTAGGGGTCTCGGCTCTCGCTTTTGAAACATGAGAACTCTTATGTAGCGGAGGAATCATATTTTTAAAAACTAAAAATATTATTATAATATAAGCTCTACTTCTGTATGGAGCACTGTCCTTTTGAAAATAAAGCTAAATATTAAGGAACACCGGATTACCTACCTAACGTGTTCTTTCCTATTTCACTGCACACCTGCATACATATATATACATATATATATATATATATATATATATATATATATATATATATATATATATATATAATTTGAATAAAAACAGACCACTTTAAGGTTCCATGTAATAAATTATTTCACCACAGCCCTTTTAAAGGGATATATATATATATATATATATATATATATATATATATATATATATATATATATATATATATAAATTAACATATCCCCTAAGACGCAGGAGGTTACTGAGAGTGAAAGAATATAAGAACAATGAGAATAAACATTATTAAAGAGAGAGAACAATAAAAGAATTTTATCACACTTGGTTTTTTGAGGAGCCTCTATAGTTC
>OZ038518.1:21139137-21159137 GCA_964036315.1 Acanthosepion esculentum | reverse complement strand
AAAGCGGGAGAGAACGAGGGATGAACAGATATGGAAGAAGAGAGAGTGCGCCAAAAAATTATTTCTCTCAGCGAGTGCGTGTTTTTGGTAACAGTGTGTGTGCGTGAAAAAGGAGAACAGCAACTTGCATGTGTCTCGTTTTCGCAAGTGTTGCGGGAGTGTTGAGCTACGCGCATGCGTGCTGCTACTTGTGCGTGTGTCGAAGAGAAAACGAAAGAGAGGGAAAGGAAATTAGACGGAGAGAAAGAGAGAGACAAGGAAAGATATATAGAAGAGACGTGAAAGAAGCAACGATGCAACAATGCAGAATTGTACAGTTCCCTGTGTCCGTGTGCTCGCGTATACTAGTCGAATAAGCATTATTTGATATCCCCACCTTCCTTGATCGTTCTGTCTTTCTCATATCTCTCTATCGACCGATTTTTCTCCTTCGCTATCTTTTTATTCGCTTTCTCTTTATCTGTTCTGTCTTTCTTTTTCTATCTTTTTTTTATCTTTCTTTTCAGTCGTTCTCTTTTTTCTTCTTTTTTTTTTTTGCTCCTCCCTATAACTTTCTCTTTTCTGTTTCTCTATTTATAGACCGGTCTCTTCGTTTCTCTTTCTCTGTTCTCTGTTTTTCTCTCAGTCTTTCATCTATCTTTGGATCCATTCGTCGCTCTCTTTTTTCCTTCATCTTTCCACATCCCTCTAAATTTCTCTATTCTGTCTCTCTAATTATCGACCAATCTCCCGACTTCTCTTTATCTGTTCTCTCTCTGATATTCTTTCATTTTTATCTTTCTTTTCAGACATCATTCGCTCTCTTTTTTTCCTTCTTTTTTTTTCAAATTCCTTATAAATTTCTCTATTCTCACTTTCTCTATTTATCGACCGGTCTCTCTGCTTCTCTTTCTCTTCACCGGTTCTCTCTTTGTTTTTCTCTCTTTCTTTTTTTTCTTTTCAGACATCAGTTACTCTCTATTTTCCCATCTTTTTTTCCAATTCCTTATAAATTTCTCTATTGTCTCTCTCTCTATTTATCGACCGGTCTCTCTGCTTCTCTTTCTCTTCACCCGTTCTCTCTTTGTTTTTCTCTCTCTTTCTTTTCAGACATCAGTTGCTCTCTTTTTTTCCTTCTTTTTTTATCAAATTCCTTATAAATTTCTCTTTCTATCTCTCTCTATTTATCGACCGGTCTCTCTGCTTCTCTTTCTCTTCACCCGTTCTCTCTTAGTTTTTCTCTCTCCTTCTTTTTTTCTTTTCAGACATCAGTTGTTCTCTTTTTACTCTTCTTTTTTTTTCAAATTCCTTATAAATTTCTCTTTCTCTCTCTCTCTATTTATCGACCGGTCTCTCTGGTTCTCTTTCTCTTCTCTCGTTCACTCTTTGTTTTTCTCTCTCTTTCTTTTAAGACATCAGTTGCTCTCTTTTTTTCCTTCTTTTTTTTTCTCTTTTTCCATCCATCAATCTCTCTGTTTTTGTCTTCTTTTTTTACTTTAACATAACTTTCTCTTTTCTGTCTCTCTTTCCTTCGTGGTCTCTCCTTCGCCTTCACTCTCTCTGATCTCTCTTGTTTCCTCTCTTTATACTTTTTTATAAATCAGTCATCCTCTCATTTTCCTTCATTGATCCACGCTGTCTCCATATATTCCACTTTCTCTCTTTCTCTCTATTTATCAACACCCCCCTCTCTCTCTTTCTCTCTCTCTCTCTTTCTCTCTATTTATCAACACTCTTCTCTCTCTCTTTCTTTCTCCCTTTCTCTCTATTTATCAACACCCCTCTCTCTCTTTCTATTTATCAACACCCCTCTTTCTATTTCTTTCTCTCTTTCTCTCTATTTATCAACACCCCCTCTCTCTCTTTCTTTCTCTCTTTCTCTCTATTTATCAACACCCCCCTCTCTCTTTCTTTCTCTCTCTCTTTCTCTCTATTTATCAACACTCTTCTCTCTCTCTTTCTTTCTCCCTTTCTCTCTATTTATCAACACCCCTCTCTCTCGCTTTCTCTCTATTTATCAACACCCCTCTTTCTATTTCTTTCTCTCTTTCTCTCTATTTATCAACACCCCCCTCTCTCTCTTTCTTTCTCTCTTTCTCTCTATTTATCAACACCCCCTCTCTCTCTCTTTCTTTCTCTCTCTCTTTCTCTCTATTTATCAACACTCTTCTCTCTCTCTTTCTTTCTCCCTTTCTCTCTATTTATCAACACCCCTCTCTCTCTCTTTCTCTCTATTTATCAACACCCCCTCTCTCTCTTTCTTTCTCTCTTTCTCTCTATTTATCAACACCCCCTCTCTCTCTCTTTCTTTCTCTCTTTCTCTCTATTTATCAACACCCCCTCTCTCTCTTTCTTTCTCTCTCTCTTTCTCTCTATTTATCAACACTCTTCTCTCTCTCTTTCTTTCTCCCTTTCTCTCTATTTATCAACACCCCTCTCTCTCTCTTTCTCTCTATTTATCAACACCCCTCTTTCTATTTCTTTCTCTCTTTCTCTCTATTTATCAACACCCCCCTCTCTCTCTTTCTTTCTCTCTCTCTTTCTCTCTATTTATCAACACTCTTCTCTCTCTCTCTCTTTCTCCCTTTCTCTCTATTTATCAACACCCCCCTCTCTCTCTCTCTCTTTCTCTCTATTTATCAACACCCCTCTTTCTATTTCTTTCTCTCTTTCTCTCTATTTATCAACACCCCCTCTCTCTCTCTTTCTTTCTCTCTTTCTCTCTATTTATCAACACCCCCTCTCTCTCTTTCTTTCTCTCTCTCTTTCTCTCTATTTATCAACACTCTTCTCTCTGTCTTTCTTTCTCTCTCTTTCTCTCTATTTATCAAGACCTCTCTCTCTCTTTCTTTCTCCCTTTCTCTCTATTTATCAACACCCCTCTCTCTCTCTTTCTCTCTATTTATCAACACCCCTCTCTCTATTTCTTTCTCTCTTTCTCTCTATTTATCAACACCCCTCACTCTCTCTATTTCTTTCTCTCTTTCTCTCTATTTATCAACATCCCTCTCTCTCTCTTTCTCTTTCTTTCTCTCTATTTATCAAAAACAACTCTCTCTCTCTCTCTTTCTCTCTTTCACTTTCTCTTTATCAACATCTCTTTGTTTTTCTCTCTTTTTTAATCTCTCTTTTCATCAATCCGGCGGCTTCTTTTTTTTCTCCCTCTCTCTATTTATCGACCGGCATGACTGCCTCTTTTTAGCTTTTCTCCCTGTAGCATTCATTTTGGTGTCTCTCCATCAATTTTGCTTTCTTTTCGCGACAGTTTTTTTCTCTCTTCGTTCTCCAATCAGCTTCCTTTTAGCTAGCTCTCTGTTTATAACTGGACATCTTGACATTATCTTCTACTGTTTCGTTCAATCTATCCGTACGCTTTCCTAATTTTATCTATCTATCTATCTATCTATCTATCTATGTATCTATCTACATATCTATCTATCATTTTTTAAGTCTATCTATCTATCTATCTATCTATCTATCTATCTAATTCTTTTTATATCTGTTTATCCTTATCAAATTTAAAAAGAACGTTAAACATAATATAAATGAATATCTATCTATCTATCTATCTATCTATCATTTTTTTAAGTCTATCTATCTATCATTTTTTAAGTCTATCTATCTATCTATCTATCTATCTATCTATCTATCTATCTATCTAATTCTTTTTATATCTGTCTATCTTTCTGTCCATATCTCTCTATTTCAGAAGTTCATATCTATCTATCTATCTATCTATCATTTTTTAAGTCTATCATTTTTTAAGTCTATCTATCTATCTATCTATCTATCTATCTATCTATCTATCTATCTAATTCTTTTTATATTTGTCTATCTTTCTGTCCATATCTCTCTATTTCAGAAGTTCATATCTATCTATCTATCTATCTATCTATCATTTTTTAAGTCTATCATTTTTTAAGTCTATCTATCTATCTATCTATCTATCTATCTATCTATCTATCTATCTATCTATCTATCTAATTCTTTTTATATCTCTTTATCTTTCTGTCCATATCTCTCTATTTCAGAAGTTCATATCTATCTATCTATCTATCTATCTATCTATCTATCTATCTATCTATCTATCTATCATTTTTTAAGTCTATCTATCTATCTATCTATCTATCTATCTATCAATCTATCTATCTATCTATCTATCTAATTCTTTTTATATCTGTTTATCTTTCTGTCCATATCTCTCTATTTCAGAAGTTCATATCTATCTATCTATCTATCTATCTATCTATCTATCTATCTATCTGTGTTCACATCTATCTATCCGTGTGTGTGTGTGTATATATATATATATATATATATATATATATATATATATATATATATATATATATATATATATATATATATATTTTAAAGAAAAACTGACCACTTTAAGTCTCCATTCTTAAATTATTAGCTCAGGATTTCATCCTCCTTGGGACTAGCCATACGGATAACCAATTTTTTCGTAACTTAATATATATATATATATATATATATATATATATATATATATATATATATATATATATATATATATATATGTATATATATATATATATATATATATATATATATATATATGTACCATAAATTTACTGATTTAAAAATATGGTTCCTTCGCTACGCCACAATTACAATGTTTCAAAAAACCGAAGCTAAAAACTTCAAACTTAATTATATAATTAAATTAAAAGCATTAGTTCTATTCATCTTCAAGCGAAATTTGGAAGATGAAACAGGACTAATGCTTTTAATTTAATTATATAATTAAGTTTGAAGTTTTTAGCTTCAGTTTTTGAGACATGGTTATTACTGTGTAGCGAAGAAACCATATTTTAAATCAGTTAATTTATAATATTTATGCTATGTAAATTTACATTGAGCTCTGTTTTGTATAAATAACTAAAAGAACACCGGATTTATATTATATCTTACGATTCTTTCGTTTTATTATAATACATATATATATATATATATATATATATATATATATATATATATATATATATATATATATATATATATATATATATATATATTTATATATATATATATATATGTATATATATATATATCAATCTATCTATCGTCTACATATGTATCTATCTATCTATCTATCTATCTATCTATGTTAATCTGTTTATATCTATCTCTCTGTCTATCTATTTATCTATCACGATTTTTTCATATCTATCTATCTGTGTGTTTGTATGTCTGTATATATATCTCTCTCTCTCTCTCTTTCTTCCTCTTTCCTTACTCTTTTCCCTTTATTTCTCTTTCCCTTTCTGTTTTTCCATACCTTTGTACTTTCGAACCAGCTCCTCGTCATCTGAATCTCAATCAATTACCACTTCTAGGCTTCTCTTACGATTACTAAAGTTAAGCAACATCTGGTCATTAACTCGATGGGTAAAGCCCGTTCGACAAGCATTGATTCTGCGGTGGCTTAATGGATAACCACTCGAAATTTGAAATTTGGTTTCGTTGTATTCAAATATGGACGATATCCTTGGAAAAGGCATGAATACACTTCTTCACCTTCCATCTATAGGTTAAAATCTTGTACCAGTAAATGCTTACTATTTCCCTAAAAATAAATCGAACAATGTGAAGGTATTTTCTGGCTTTAAATAGCAAGAAATTAGTTGATAAGCCGTAGAAAACGAACCAATCAACCAATGAAATACTGATTAGCTACACAGGCATCTCTTTTAAATTTATTTACATTATCTGAAATATACATATAGAATGTATTAAGGAAAAAGACAATATAAAATCTGTAGTTTTAGCCGACGCGTTTTGTCCATTGCGGACTTTTTCAAGGCAAGAAACGAAATGAATTTCTTGAAACAAAGTGTCTCTAAACAACAAACAAAATGTCCTTATCAACTGGAAGAATTTAAAAATGCTATTGTATATTCACCTGAACAACAAAATATGATGTCATTTACTTTGAAGAGACTATTTTCTCGTGTAGAGATATTGTTTGCTTTTTTGTGTTGACGCATTCGACCGTTTTCTTTTGATTTCTTCATAGATTTGTTGTGTACATTGGCTTGGGAGAGTAGAGGTCCTTTTAGGAAAGGTAAGATTGGGAAAAACCTGGACGTAGATTAATATTTGGATAATATTCAATGGCGGCACTCTCGAGGATTTTCCTTCTGATTGAATTATTTTCTTTTTTATGAGTGCAGCCTTTATAAAATCAAAATTGTGGTTGAATTGATTTCTATGTATGACTAGTGCATTTGTTAAATTGTTATTTATGAGGTTTCATTTGTGTCCATACATTTTTGTTTTCGAAATTTCTGCAGGTTTCACCATTGTATTGTGAGGAACAGTTTAGGCTATTTATTTTACATATGCCTGCTTCAGAAATAGTATGGCTATTTTGATTTTCCACGGAAGATGATCTTGGATGAAAGTACCTTGGAAAATAAAAGCAATGAGTAAAACTACGGCGTTGTTGATAATTAGTTTAATGGTAACATTAAGAAATTGATCCGTGAATTTGAAAGGTTTAAAATAAAATATATAGACATAATATGTCTAGATTATTCAAACATGCTTGAATGAAGATATGCTGCTTATATATATATATATATATATATATATATATATATATATATATATATATAAAAATAAATTAAAAAAAAAGACATTTTTATGTTTAACATTCTTTTTATAAATACAAGTATTTAAGTAAATGCTCTGTTTTATAATAAACAGTATTAAATAACATTTACCGGCCTGAATGTCCGAGAAATTTTCATAGAAAATATTCGTCCTCCGACAGGATTCGAACCTGTATTCTATACGGAAACGTCATATAGCCTGACGTGCCTTTTAACCGATTCGGCCACAGAAGATCGTTCGGTTGTCAAGGTCGAATTTACTGCTTATAAACTTCAATCTTCCATGAATATTTCACGTACACTCATAATGTGTGACATCGTTTGTTTACATTTGATACGCCATGACCAGGCCGGTAAATGTGATTTAATACTATTTATTATAAAACAGAGCATTTACTTAAATACATGTATCTATAAAAAGAATGTTAAACATAAAAATGTCTTTAAATAATTGTCGGACTTTGTCCATTTCATAATATATATATATATATATATATATATATATATATATATATATATATATATATATATATATATAGGAACAATCGTTTATTTATTTCATTGCAAGAATTTACAAACAGGAACGATTAATTAGCTTATCTTCATACTCTGCCTTGTTGAAAACGCTGCTGGTGGCGCTAGGGGTAGCGGTCCCGCCATAGCCACCGAAACCGTGATATCACCCCTGGTCGGCAGCTGATGAAGACAGGGTATCGCACGTGTTAATACACGCTGTATGTTAATATATATATATATATATATATATATATATATATATATATATATATATATATATATATATCAGAGTTAATCTGTACATAAAAGGCAACATGTATTAAGAAAAAAGACAATAGCAAAACTTTTTTAGTCGACGCGTTTCGCCCAATGTCGACTTTTTCAAGGCAAAAAAAAAAGAAATGAATTTATTGAAACAAAGGATCTGCAAACATCAAACAAAAAATGGGTTCATCCCCTCCCCTCTCATTTCATATCATGTACATATTTTTATGCATAGTATTTTATAATCATGAAATTAAATTTTTATGTCATGGGGTCCGTTTTTAGGTCTCCCGCTGAGAGTTTGCGGTATTATTGTGTATGGAGGATTGTTTGGCGATGGATGACTTTTTGGGGTGAATGTGTCAATTGTAACGAATGAATGGGTCGTGAATCTGATTATCTAGGTATAGGATAGTAAGTGATAACCAGCCTCAACCCCATTGCCCACTTATCGGCCTTGTGCCTCAATTGTGTATTTTACGCAATAAATCTTAACAACAAACGAAATGTCGTTAGCAATTAGAAGAATTTTGTAACGCTATTTTATATTCATATTGTCAACTGAAAAATGACGTCAATTAATTTATGTTTGAAGAGAATAACTAATAATAACAAAGCAAAAGTCATTGAAACAAAGCAAGTTCAGTCGACCAATGATGACAATTCCAGAACAACGTAACTATAAACAATTTTTTCTATCCTCTGCCAGCCGCAATGATGGAGAAAGCATTAGCACGAACCGTCGCCAGTTAGACACGCTGCAAGGGCCACTCCGTTTCGCGAGGCTCGTTCCTTAATCGAAACGCAATCGCGCCAATCCTCCGAAGGAACGCCATCGAACGAGGGCTAATAACCCCTGAAGTCTCCACTGCCACAGGAGAAAAAAAAAAAATCTATCAGTAAGAGAAGAATATTTACTTATTTTTTTCATCTCTGGTAATGCCATCCGGCCGCTTTCCATCACTACGGATTCGACTGAAGAGAATATTTTCAATGTGTAATTGGACGTAATTTTTCATTCGTTATTTATTTGTACGATGGTACAAAATGTGGAATGGGGAAAAGGACGGTCTTCTTCTGTCTTAATTCTAAACTTAGCTAGCGGCAAACACTGACCCAAATATACTAACAATAGTCCTATAACCAAAACAATACATTCTCTCCTACCTTTCTTACTACATACACCACAAAACCTAAATGTCTCTATGAAATCCTAAAGGGGAATAAAACAACAATTTAAAAACTCCAGTGATTATTTACAATATGAATTAATACTATTTAAACAAAACAAAATAAGGTAAGTAATAAAACCACCCACAATCCCTAAATGTGGCAGAAACATCAGTTAACTGGACAAAAAAATTGAGGGATTGTAACAGTATAAAAAAATCCATTCAAAAATACTCACACAAAACACGCACTCATTCAGACACAACAATAAATACGAAAATCACACACACGAAAACGAAAGACATCCTGCATCCACCAGTGAACTGACATCACTGACGACCTAAATAGTGGGGGAATGGGGAATTAAAAGAAAAATAGAGACAGAAATAAAAGGGGGCCAATGAGCATACATCCCCTAGTTAAGTTAACCGGAAAAAAAGAAACTAAAGATTCAAACTGAACCAAAACTAGCCTAATATGGGGATAGTATTATAATAATACTAGCAGCATGGCCCGGCGTTGCCCGTGCTTGATTAAGAAATCGTACGACTCATAGACCAATCGCTATCACTTGACATAAAATATTTTTGCCCTTCTTTGCCTTTAAAGGAGCGCCCTTTGCCGTGCTGATGTTGCTACATGCCTTACTTCTTGCCTATCTCACACTGCGACTTTTTTCTAAGCTCTATACTAAACATTAAATCTGTTACGAAAAAAGAACTAAACAAAATGAACACAAAACGATCAACTTTAAAAAAGGACTCGTAAGTGGAAAAACCGAATGAAAAATGAATGTTAACAACAATTACATTTTCACACCCAACCCAGTTCTGCGGAATCAGAATCAACGTTGAGTTTAAGCAAGCGAATGAGCCAATTGGAGTAAAGTGCCATGCATATTGAATTTTTTCCCACTTGTGACGAATGCAGCTATCGATTTTTTTTGTATGCTAGTTAACATTCGTGTCAGTCAGCTGTTGGCTCTCACGCTGGCCAAGAGAATCTTCCTGCCTATTCGTGGCAGCCAGCTATAGGCTCTCACACTGGCCTGTAGAAAATGGCCGCAAACTACATGAAAACTGTCGTAGAAGTATGAAAAAATCGATTATTTCCGCTATCGATGGGAGTTGGGAAATGCAAAGTTGGTCTTGGTCTTCCCACTAACTTGGAGCATGTGCATGTAAATATTGGTGCAAATCCGTTGAAAATTGCAGCCGTGCATTCGTTACACACACACACACACACACACACACACACACACACACACACACACACACACACACACTCGCATCCTGCCTTTTATAGATAGATATTCTTTCGTTACTTTATCAGATTTATATCGCTCGATTTCGTTCTTTTCCAGCCACAAGTAAATTCGATGGCCTTTTCCTTCGCACGACATGAATTATATTCTGATACGAATAATCAGCAAGGAATGTTTTCTATGATTATTTACGAACCAAAGCTTAGATGTGGCACAAGGTTGCAAGTAGGGAGCACCCATTTAGGATCGAACTCTCAGTCATAATTGATCTTGCAAAATAAGCTAGCTAGGAATTACACCACGTATAATTTCCCAAGAATGTTTTGTTCTGGCGTCGCTTACATAGCCAAAACTATTAGGCACCCAGTGAGGATCAAACTCGTTTCCCAGTCGTAATTGATCTAGCGAGACAAGCTTATTAACCATTACGTCACTTGGAAGTACCCAAGAAAGTTTGATGTGAATCGCTGATAAAAATATCTTTATAACGATTGACTAAGTATAGCTTAGATGCGGCACAAGGCCGAAAGTATGGAGCAGCCAGTGGGAATCGAATTCAGTCGTAATCAATCTAGCGAGAAAAGCTTGCTAACTATTGAACCACGTCGGTGCTCCCGGGAAATATTGTTCTGGTAGTGATTTTCTGAGCGCGGCTTTGATGTGACAGACGTCCCGATCACAGCAATTAGGGTCGAATTTACTATTCAGTCGTAAATGATCACGCGAGACCAGCTTGCGAGCACTTACCTCACGTCGAAGTTTGTCACGAGCCAGTGACAAAAAGAGTTTTATATTTTTTAAATGGCCACACGACGAAGTTTTTAGAGAAAATGGACACTGATATTTAACATCAGGAAGTGACAATTGAAAATTCTAGAGCGTATCATGAAGAAAAAAGGCTTGGCAAATTTGGAACTCACAGGACAGATTGAAGGTAAGAGGTGCAGCGGAAGGTAACAGAGAACCTACATAGCATAGAATTTATTAAGAGCTACAAAAGACAGGAAATTGTGGAGAGCCATGATTGCCAAATTTTAGAAAGAACACAACATAAAAAAAATACACACACACACACACACGCACAAACAAAGGAACGTATATACATAATCATGTTAAGCCCACATAAAATAGCAAAATAGTTTCTAAATTTGTATAATTTCTCGAGCACGCAGACGGGTGTCTATCAGAAAAATGAGACTAGCTAAACATTACACACGCACACACACACACACAAATATATATATATATATATATATATATATATATATATATATATATATATATATATATATATATATATATATATATATATATATATATATATATATATATATATATATATATATATATATATATATATATATATATATATATATATATATATAAATATAAAATGGATAACCGCTTGGATTGAGGAATCGGAGAGCCGAGTTCGAATTCCAGTCGAAGCCATTACATTCACTTACGTGCTAATACCCTTGGGAAAGGTGTGGATCCCCTTCTTCTCCCTCCAACTATGGGTAAATAGCAGGACACACTGGGTTCTATAGCCTTGGATGGCAACTGGTCTAGGAGAAGGACAACTCTGAATTCAAAACCTGCGTAGGGTCGTTTGCGGTCTTTGTGGCATCCGTTGCACCAGGTCCCTGTATTCGTCCCTCCAAAAAGTGTGGATGGCCCTGCACAAAGCCTTCACCACTATAATCAAATCTCATGTGTCGGTGTCGGGCTTTCAGTTTCTGGGAACTGATCTGCCTGACCCTCATACGTCGAGTTCGACGGCAGAGTCAATCATATATATAAATATATATATATATATATATATATATATATATAGTTTCATATTATTATTTAATTCATATTATTATTTTTATTTATAAGTTGGTTCGACACCGGTTTTATTTTTAATTTTTCTGGATCGTACTGTAAATTTCTTTCACGATTTATCCAGCAACTATACTCTTCAAGGATGTTTTCGTTATACGAACCAATGGTAGTGGCGTTCAAATTTCGGTCTATCCTGGTTGAAGCTCCCACTTTTCACCTCTGATTACCTGTCACTGTTTTCCTTGACTTCATCAATATGAGCGCCAAGGATATGAAATTTGAGGGACATCCTGCAACCCATTTTGCCGTAGTTTTTCACCAGGGTCTCAAAAATCCCCACATATTTTTCAGCCGGGCGATTCCCCTGGAAGCCACGAACCACAGCGTCAAAACTCTTCCATGCTGATTTCTCCGTTCCAGTGAGTTCCTTGTGGATTTACTTGCACTTTATGTCCTTTAATTGCGGTTTGATGAAGATTCCGTCAAGGCTACAGACTCATTATCTAAATCTGCAAAAAAATGATTCATAAGACCCACTTTTAAGCGTAGTGGATGAAACAGTACTTTCCCGAAGTCCAACAGTGGCTCCGATTAAACATTGTACATGCCCACACTGAACTTAGTGCGTTGTGTCCAGTCCTGTCTGCGATAATATGCTACAATATCCGTGCTGTCCCAAAGATAACACCCAAACCTGGTAACGCTGCCTTAGAGACCCAACAGGAAAGCCACAGTTTTGAATTCAATCGCCTCCTAACTGTAGTCAAACCATTTACCAAGATTTCAAAGCGTCTAGCAAGATCTTTATATTACTGTATTCCTCCGAGTGATCCAGGAGAAGTCATGAACACACCATCCGTTACGAAATAGTCCAGCTTTGAGGCTCCTGGATGAGCCGTCGATGAAGAGGCGCCACTCGCTGAGGTTACAGGCGATTTCTCTCGCCTCGAACACAAGGTGGCACTGTGGCAGAAGCATAGATTATCTTTCCCAGCGAAAAAGCGAACACCGACTTCTACACTTTCATGTAAAAAAATTCCGCTGCTTCAGTTTCGACGTCAAATTTTAAAAATACTCTTGGGGACTACATAATTTAAAGAACCTCACACCATCGCTCCAATCACTTAGGCCCTCAGATATTTATACGAGTCCTTCTGCAGAGATCACAGACGACAGCGGAAGAACAGTTTTTCGGCGCCCAAACTCACTTTAGAAGGAAAGTGGGCATGAGTGGTCAGCTTTTCAGCATCATCAATATTAGGAAAAAGGTAGGCGGGTGCAATTTAACATTGTGTAAGGCTTTCATCGATTACAAGAATTAGACACTCAACACTATAAATCGTACTGAAGATTGATTCAGTCAGTTATGTGCCATGCGTGATACACGATAAGGCGATCATATATCTTTCGATACATGACTGACGAGGCAGATTTTTGCCCCGCATAGCTACTCATTTCTTTCTGCGGTAGTTGCCATCCAAGGATATAGAACCCGGTCTGTACTGCTATTTGTCCGTAGCTGGGGGAGAAGAAGAGGTTTCACACCTTTCCCAAGGATAATAGCACTGAAATGAATTTAATGGATTCGAACTCGGACCTCCGATTCCTCAATCCTAGCCGCTATCCATTACTCCACTTGATTGATTTCCTACGACTTTGCAGGTTATTTAAACCCATTATTTATATATATATATATATATATATATATATATATATATATATATATATATATATATATATATATATATATATATATATATATATATATATATATATATATATATATATATATATATATATATATATATATATATATATATATATATATATATATATATATATATATATATATATAAAAAGGAAAGAACAGTAAGATATAAAATCGGGTGTTCTTATAGATATTTTTTTTTACACAATAGTGCTCAATGTAAATTTAAATTTACAGAGTATTAATATTATAAATTAATAGATTTAAAATATGGTTTTATCGCTACTCCAAAATTCACTTGATGACGAAATGGAACTAATGTCTTTGGTTTAATAACAAAATTAAATTCAAGGCTTTTAGCTTCCATTTCTGAAACATGGTTATCACTGTGTAGCGGTAAAACCATATTTTAAATCTATTAATTTATAATATATATATATATATATATATATATATATATATATATATATATATATATATATATATATATATATACATACATATATATATATATAATCTCAAGAGTTCCGTCTATCCAATTTCATTCATCGGGCTTGGGTCAACCCGTGGTATGTTTTTCAGGCACTTTCCAAAGGTCCCGCACGCTGGGATCGATCCCTCCAGTCCGATAGCATCAGGACGTCTCCTTCCTGACAAATCGACCATGGTGAGATCCGAAAGCGAGTCTCATTGTCAGAAAGCGAAAGTTCAAACCACTCGGCCACGCGTATTAGAATCAATAATGTATGGTGATTGTCATGTAGACTGAAGTTCATTTGAGGCGTGAAATTGCCACTCTCCATGCAGTGTTGATTCTTGTCCATATTATGGTCATTCATACCGAGGATTCTTTTCTAAGAAAAATAGAAAAAGCTAAACAATTTCTATATAACGGTCTTTTCATTATCGATACATCTCTACTTGTACATATTCTATATTGATGAGATGTGGTTAATTTCGATGGAGAGACAAGCTTTTGCCGTAGGTGTGTGGAGCAGAAAGCCAGTCCTGGAGTGCAGACGCGTTTAACGGAAACCTTAAACGGATAAATGAATACAATCAACGTCTTCCGATCAATCTGCACGTTAAGCGCTTCTAATCTTCGAGCAGGTGTTCCTATTCATTGGATCAACAAGTGATCACTTCTAGATTTTTTGTTGTTGAGTTTAATTTTGAGTTCAATTTTTTATACTTGTTCTCTCTCTCTCTCAATCTCCGTCTCTCTCTTTCTGTCTCTCTCTCTATCTCCGTCTCTCTCTCTCTCTCTCTCTCTCTCTCTCTCTCTCTCTCTCAATCCATTTGATAACACGTTGAAAAATTCCCAATTCAAACAAGATGCCTTGGAATATGTATTTGTCAATTTACTCAAAATTTTGTTTGGTTTGATTTATTTTGTTTTACAGCATATCAACACATAAATGGGTTATTTAATGCCGACAAGATTTTTAGGGTAGGTTCGTCTGAGTAGAATATGTATTCTTCGTAAGAAATCAGTTTGTAGATCAGGTTTCATTGACGTATTTTTGTAAAGACGGTTTTTGTCGAGCGTCAAATCCATTGCGGGTAATTTTAATAAAATATATTTCTGGTATACAAAAAATGATTCATATACTTCCATAGTGTTTAACACCAGTTTGTGGATTAATTATATGACCATAGCTGGGATCCCAACAGATGCCACCCGAGAACAACAGCAGTAAAGAACAGGTTCCACGCTTCTCAAAAAATTCGGATGAGAGACCTTGCTGCCGGATGTAGTTTATTGTCATACCCAGGACGACTCATAATTTAGGAGGCGTGACGAGCGAAATAATATCGTACCTGTCATCCTGTAAGTTTATATACACAGTATGTCCCAAAAAGCTTATATACACAGTGTGTCCCAAAAAGCTTATATACACAGTGTGTCCCAAAAAGCTTATGTACACAGTGTATCCCAAAAAGCTTATATATACAGTGCGTCGCAAAAAGCTTATATATACAGTGTGTCCCCAAAAGCTTATATATACAGTGTCTGCCAAAAAGCTTATATACACAGTGTGTCCCAAAAAGCTTATATACACAGTGTGTCTCAAAAATCTAATATATACAGTGTGTCACAGAAAGCTTATACATGCAGTGTGTTCCCAAAAGCTTATATATACAGTGTGTGCCAAAAAGCTTATATACACAGTGTGTCCCAAAAAGCTTATATATACAGTGTGTCCCCAAAAGCTTATATATATATATATATACAGTGTGTCCCCAAAAGCTTATATCCACAGTGTGTCTCAAAAAGCTTATATACACAGTGTGTCTCAAAAAGCTAATATATACAGTGTGTCACAAAAAGATTATACATGCAGTGTGTTCCCAAAAGCTTATATATACAGTGTGTGCCAAAAAGCTTATATACACAGTGTCCCAAAAAGCTTATATACACAGTGTGTCCCAAAAAGCTTATATACACAGTGTGTCCCCAAAAGCTTATATACACAGTGTGTGCCAAAAAGCTTATATACACAGTGTGTCCCAAAAAGCTTATATACACAGTGTGTCCCAAAAAGCTTATATACACAGTGTGTCCCCAAAAGCTTATATACACAGTGTGTGCCAAAAAGCTTATATACACAGTGTGTCCCAAAAAGCTTATATACACAGTATATCCCAAAAACCTTATATACACAGTGTGTCCCCAAAAGCTTATATACACAGCGTGTGCCAAAAAGCTTATATACACAGTGTGTCCCAAAAAGCTTCACTGTGTCAAAAAAACTTATATATACAGTGTGTCCTCAAAAGCTTATATACTCAGTGTGTCCCAAAAAGCTTATATACACAGTGTGTCCCAAAAAGCTTTTATACACAGTGTGTCCCCAAAAGCTTATATATACAGTGTGTCCCCAAAATCTTATATATACAGTGTGTGCCAAAAAATGCCGTCAATTTTTAATTTTCTGATTTCTTGTATGTTTCCTTTTTCAAATCAAATGCATATAATTTCAATTAATATTTACTATCAACCGATTTCCTTATTTGTAAGACAAAAAGATTCACCCGCTCAGTTGTGTGCCATGCGTGATACACGCGTAGACGATCATGTATCTTTCGATACATAATGAAGACGTAGATTTTTCCCACAGTAAGTTGCCATTACATTCTGTGGTAAACGAGTTGGCATCCAAAACTATCAAACTCGATCTGTCGTAATATTTACCCAGAGCTGGGGGAGAAGAAGAGGATTCATAACATTTCCATGGGTACTAGCACGTAAGTGAATGTTTTAGACTATTAGTGTTTATTTGTTTTGCTATCAACCCCCACACACAAAAAACTGTTCTAAATGCTTCTACTATTAAATCGGTTGTAATTCATGAAAAAAAAGGCATTATATTTTGATCGACACTTGTATCACTTATAAGAAGAAAGGAGATTATGTTGAGAATTAGTTTTGGAATCTAGAGATTACAGTATTTATGTGTTTACTTTGCTATACAAACGACACATTTTTTTTACCTACCTTCATAACATGATTAAAAGGATAGCGACTATATCAATGATTATATTAGATTAGATTATTTCTGCTTACCCAAACTAATAAATATTTTGCAGTTAGAGACAAACTTTTATTCCTTTATAATCGATGCATAAGCCGAAAACACTCGGCCAAAACTTCAAAACACATTTTAGATACAAGACATACCTACGAAAAAGAAGAGAATAAAGATTAACTGTGTTTAAAAAACAAAAAACGAAATTTAAATTAATCCCCAGCAAACATGACCAAAATAATAACTACCTTATAAATATTTTTAAAAAAATGGAATAATTCAACCTCAGCAGTACATTTATCCTCTTTCGTTTATTAGACATTATATTACACAACATATTATCCTCTCTAACATCTTGGGTCCTTTCTCTAAGATATATATGTGTATATGTATATATATATATAATATATATATATATATATATATATATATATATATATATATATATATATGTAAGCAAATATGTGGATGTAGATCCGGCGGTATGATGAAAATGTCGAAAAGTCAAAGCAAAATCTGAATATGTGAGTTTACTGTTTTTTTTTTATTTTGTTTTTATTTTTGTTATTCTGTCGACGTCAGACGTTTCGGTCAAATAGACCTTCCTCAGGACATGGTTAATGGAGACATATTTATATTAGATTTAAGTTAAATCAAGAGACGATATATACAGGACTAGTCAGAAACAGAGAAACTGAAATTCTAAAGTATATCGTCTCTTATCTATATATCCGACAGAATAACAAAAACAAAAACAAAATAAAAAACAGTAAACTCACATATTCGGATTTTGCTTTGTCTTTTCCACATTTTCATCATATATATATATATATATATATATATATATATATATATATATAGACCATTCACCCTTGCATGGAGTATGCTGCCATATATGGTCTGGAGCCCTTGCTGTTTGCCTCAGGGTTCTTGATAAGATCCAGAGACGGATATGCAATGTAATTGGCCCTGATCTATCATCTCGTCTGCAGTCGCTCTCTCACAGACGCGCCGTTGCTTCGCTCTTTTTTTTTTTTACAAATACTTTCACGGTAATTGCTCCGATGAGCTCCTTTCGCTGGTTCCCAGGCCTCATGAATTTAAGCGTCTTACGAGGCTGGCATCCCGTCCCACCCCTTCACCGTTGAAACTGTTAGATGTAGACGTCTCTTCTACCCCAATAGCTTCATGTCTCGCACATCTCGCCTGTGGAACTCCCTTCCTTATTCCTGTTTCCCTGACAAATATAATGTCCAACTATTTAAGTGTAACGTCAATCGACATCTCCAGTTGCCTTGATCTATCCACTTCCCTTCTCCACATCATTTCACCTTTCATTCCTATCTGCTCTCGCTCCAAATCTTCTGTAACCCCCTTGCCTTGATCGACCCACTATCTTTCTCCACATCCTCTCCTTTACCACTTCTATCTGCTCTTCCTCCAAACCTTCTGTTTACCCCTTGCGTGCTAGTGTCTTCCAGCCCTGCTTGGGATGAAAAGCTTAAATATATATATATATATATATATATATATATATATATATATATATATATATATATATATAATATTTACATTATTCGGAATGTTATCCTCGTCTTCACTGCCATATTCATAAGTTTTCCGCGGTTGCACGCTCCTACCTTCTTCAGGTGATTGGAATTTCCAACCGGACTCTTCATTTCGTCCATCGCGAGTAAATTGTTCTAGCTCCACGTGTTATGCCTCTTCCGGATGTGTTAGTTATTTCCATTTAACTCAACTCTCCATGTTTCGTCAACCATTGCTGTTGCCCAGATCCAGTGCCTAGTTCTAAACGTTTGTTCCCGGGCACGGCAGAGGTGAAACAAACCAGGAGTGACAGAGACATACAGTACACTCGCACGAAACTCACCTTTTCGCATTTTATCTGATGAACCCTAGACGGTGAAAGGCATAATCGGATATATTTCGAAACAAATAGGCTTTCATGAAATATGTAAGCAGGGTGTAGAAACAAAATAGTCTAACAATATCGTGTAACATCATAATTGTCCATCCATCAAAATGTTCAACATCTAAAATAACACTAAACTGAGTTTCCTTTTTCCAGGTTTTCAGTTAAGACGTTTAGCCATCTTGATAATGGTAAGAATCAGAATCAAAAAATCCTTTTCGTTAATCAGCTAGAACAAGTTAAAACCTTTTTGTGTCAGACCAACTGTCTTTTTAACTGAGCAATAGTGAGAGGTAAAAGATGATCAGCTCTTCATTGGTATGGTTGTTTGGGGTTTTATGGCATATCAACCACTATGGGTTATTTAATGCCAGATCCAGTATTTACTAAATATATCAAAAACGTATAGCTGGGAACATCATTGTTTCAAAAACGTATAGCTGGCAACATCATTGTTTCAAGAACGTATAGCTGGCAACATCATTGCTTCAAAAACGTATAGCTGGCAACATCATTGTTTCAAAAACGTATAGCTGGCAACATCATCGTTTCAAAAACGTATCCCTGGCAACATCATTGCTTCAAAAACGGATAGCTGGCAACATCATTGTTTCAAAAACGTATAGCCGGCAACATCATTGTTTCAAAAAAGTGTAGTTGGCAACATCATTGTTTCAAAAACGTATCCCTGGCAACATCATTGCTTCAAAAACGGATAGCTGGCAACATCATTGTTTCAAAAAAGTGTAGTTGGCAACATCATTGTTTCAATGTGCTGGAAAAGACCTAGAAGTTCACTATTTTCCCATAGCTGGGACCCCAACTGGTGCTACCCCCCCCCCCCCGGGTCACGCTTCCTCAAACCCTCCTGATCAGAGGCCTTGCTGCTGGATGAAGTTTAACGTCGTACCCAGGACGTCGGGTCTGCAGTTATGGTGTCAACGTTCATACTCTGACTTCCAAATTCAAACAAGATCCATCAAGAGAACAATGAACATTTAAAGAAACAAAACAAAGAGGCAAGAGTAGAAAGGAAAACATGATCAGGTGGGGGGTCACAACAGGAAGAGGGATCATCATTTCAACTTAGAGCAAAATACATTCTCATTGTTCAAAGTAGAGACCAATTTTGTTATAAAAACCTGGGAGAATTCCAGAAAATATATTT
>OZ038518.1:21129137-21136637 GCA_964036315.1 Acanthosepion esculentum | reverse complement strand
TATATATATATATATATGTGTGTCCATTTCAAATATATATATACTAGCAGCATGGCCCGGTGTTGCCCGTGCTTGATTCAAAAATCGTACGGCTCATACAGCAAGCGCTATCACTTGACTTAAAATATTTTTGCTCACAACACTGCGAATTTTTTCTAAGCTCTATACTAAACATTAAATCTGTTACGAAAAAAGAACTAAACAAAATGAACACAAAACAATCAGCTTTAAAAAAGGATCCGTAACTGGAAAAAACGAATGAAAAATGAATGCTAACAACAAATACATTTTCACAACCAACCCAGTTCTGCGGAATCAGGAATCAACGATGAGTTTAATCAAGCGAATGAGCCAATTGGAGTAAAGTGCCCTGCAGATTTCAATTTTTCCCACATTCTAGCATGCTAGTTAACATTCGTGCCAGTCAGCCGTTGGTTCACACGCTGACCAATAGAATCTTCCTGCCTATTCGTGGCAGCCAGCTGTAGGCTCTCACTCTGGCCAGTAGAAAATGGCCGCAAACTACATGAAAATTGCCGTAGACGTTTGAAAAAATCGATTATTTCCACTATCGATGGGAGTTGGGAAATGCAAATTCGCTAACTTGGAGCATGTGCATGTAAATTCTGGTGCAAATCCGTCGGAAATTGCGGCCGTTCATTCGTTACACACACACACACTCATCCTGCCTTTATATATATATATATATATATATATATATATATATATATATATATATATATATATATATATACTTTGTCCATTTCATATATATATATGTATATATATATATATATATATATATATATATATAGCGGAGTGTGCGTCTAGAAGCGATGGATTAAGTTAATCTTCGAACACGGATCTACAAATTTTAATAATCATTATTTATTTGGTGTTAAAAATATTCCTTTACGAACGATTTCTTACAAAATATTTTTGTGTGGCTTTTTTAAAGTCCATCCAAATGACTTTCGTTAATATTGGACAAACATAAAATGCCTCTACATGTGTTCCTATGTATCGGACGCGGATTTATATTTTCTTCATCTGTCTCGTACAAAAACAGTAGGAAGTTAATTGCGATTGTTGACGTGCGTAAATAAATTATCGCTAAGCATTATTTTGTAATAATGTATACTCGAATAAATATGCATAATATAGGAGTACCGTATTTGACGGAATACAAAACGCACGTGTGTATAAGACGCACGTCAATTTTAGCAAGGCAACTCAAGAAAATATTAGTAATTAGTAAAACTATTACTAAATGCTACACCGTAGGCTATATTTATGAATTATTTTGGTTAAATAAGCCATAATTAGAATTAAACGAAAAATAATAGGAAAAAAAGAACACGAGCCTATAAAAACTTTATTATATCCTTTTTTATTATTTGTAGAACCTGCGTCTTTTAAACGTCTTATTGGAGAAAGTAGGATATAAAAATTCTGATTGTATAGCGTCTTCCAATAACTTGGACCGATTTTAAATACGAATTAAGTTTAAGCGTCTAATGATTTTTTTTTTCTTTTTCTTTCAGATTTAACAACTTAAGTCTTTGGCAATTTCAACCATGGGAAGATTAGCAATAATACGTGTTAAAGTAATCGAAGCCTATTACGAAAATGGCCGTTCAACTTTATAAATATACGGCCAATGATTCCGCTAGCAAAAATGCACACCAAACAGTGACCTTTTGTGGATTCAGTGGTTTTAAACAATCTTCATTAGATATTCATCAGCCCAAATGTGACAATTCTGCTTATTAACGAATCCACCAAGATGAAAATACCTAGCTTCATCACTAAGGAGAATGTTTTGCGAAAAATCTTCATCGGCTTGTCTTTGCTCGTGCACCCAATTGACGAATGTACGGCACTCCAAATGGTCATCAGGTTTCAGTTCTTGTGTCAATTGAATTTTGTAAACGTGTAGAGACAAATCCTTTGTCAAAATTCAATGTAACGTTGTTGTGGAGATGTTCAATTCCTGCGCGCGATGACGAATAGAGGGGTCTGGATTTTCGGCCACAATCTCGTGCACTGCAGCAATGTTTTCAGCTGAACGGCGTAAACGAGCACGTAATGGTGTTTTTCACGTCTGCCACCGACCCATTTTGTTTGAATTTACAAACAATTTTTCCAATTGCACTCTCGGTTGGCCGATTATGCTGACCAAAATATCCCGAACTGCGCAAAATGCATTTCTGTTTGAACGCCCATCTTCGTAATTCAGCATTCTAGACAACCTAGTTGTGGTGTGAACAACATATACTTTTTTTTCTATTGGAGATACAATCTCCTAAGGGACATTTAAATTCATATGTAATATTGCTTTTCTGCAACACGTTAATTGGTGTGGATATATTGAATTAACTTTATTTTTACTAGGATTTGTGATAGATGTATTAGTATTTATTAATTTTTAGTAAAATATATATATATATATATATATATATATATATATATATATATATATATATATATATATATATATATATATATATACAAAAGGAAATATTATCTTACCAGAAGCGTTTGGTCTCTGTCGAACTTTATCAAGGCAATTGTAATGATTTTATTAGGAACATGTATTTAATTCACGAACAAAAGTAAAATGTTAGTTTTTTCAAAAAGTTTTAATCGAAGCGACACTCATTAATATTCATGAGGAAAACAGCGAAGTCTAGGTAAATTATGGATGATGCTACGTGACGGAATTTAATGTCCACTAAACGAAAGTGAGTAAATGATGTTGTTCTTGAATTATTTTTATTCAATTAATATTTAATTTATTTATTATGGAATAAATTTATGCACATTGTGCTTTTTCAGACATATATTTTAGTTATAGCTGAATTTTTTTACACACGCACGGACAGACACAAATATATATATATATATATATATATATATATATATGTTTATATATATATATATATATATATATGATGGACTCTCCCGTCGAACTCGACGTATGAGGGTCAGGCAGATCAGTTCCCATAAACTGAAAGCCCGACACCCGCACAGGATTTGATTATAGTGGTGAAGGCTTTGTGCAGGGCCATCCACACTTTTTGGAGGGACGAATACAGGGACCTGGTGCAACGAATGCCACAAGGTCCCCAAACGACCCTCCGCAAGTTTTGAATTCAGAGTTGTCCTTCTCCTAGACCAGTTGCCATCCAAGGCTATAGAACCCAGTCTGCCCTGCTATTTACCCATAGTTGGAGGGAGAAGAAGCGGATTCACACCTTTCCCAAGGGTATTAGCACGTAAGTGAATGTAATGGATTCGACTGGAATTCGAACTCGGCTTCCCGATTCCTCAATCCAAGCCGTTATCCATTACTCCATTATATTTGTGAAGAATTCGATAAAATGAAAAAATAACAATTACCGTATCTGACGGCATATGGGTGTATAAGACGCACCCCAATTTCAGCAGGGAAAAAATCAAGAAAAAATTAGTAATTACTAAAATTAGTAGTAAATGGTACAGCCTAAGCTATATTTATGAGGTAGTATTTTGGTTAAACAAGCCATGATTACAATTAAACGAAAAATAATAGGTAAAACGCACACGAGTCTAAAAACTTTATTATATCCAAAGGTAAGACAACAAAATAAAAATCAAGCAATTATTACAATTGAGCAAAACAGTACAGTTACCATTAAAATTTTATTCATCTTCAAATACATAAAATTCGTCGTCTTTGTTATCAAAATTCTGGTTCTCATTTTCAATACTTCTATCATCGTCGTTAAATAATGTGTCATCTTCCGTTCCATTGAGAGCATCGCTAATGCCACACTTTTTAAAAGATTTCACAATTTCTGGTCTAATATTATCCCAAGCTTGCTTCACCCATTCACAGAATTGTGCAATGCTGGGTGTTTTCATTCTTCCTGTAAGTGTAAGGTCGTGATCAGGCATCGCCATCCACGTGCTCCATTGCCCCTTCATGATTAAGTCTAACCCAATAGGAGTTGCCAGGTAGCTAATTTCAGCCGTCTATCGACAATTTTAAACCTCTGTACTACATATAAGACGTAGGTCTATTTTAAAATATATTTTTATTTTTAAAAAAGTGCGCCTTATATGCCATCAAATTCGGTAACTTTGATATTCATTTAAACTTTTATGAAATATAGTTTTCAGAAAATACTCTCAGATATTAGAATCAAATTTTATTCCTGAATTAAATTATTTAAACAATGATAAAATACAGGGACCCTGAACATCTGTGAATTTCTTTCATCGGGTTACCACTTCATTTCTGTCTTTACAATAAAACTGTAAAGGTTTGCAAGCCAAGAAATCTTTGAATGTGCATCTTTGCAACGAATCCTTCCCCACCACCATGTCCTGTTAATGTTGCCACCAGTTTGAGAAGCCCTATGGTCAAGCTTGAACCCATGCAAAAACATAAACACATCTCTTCTTTTTCATGTTCAAGATGAGGTGCATATGAATTTTTAAGTTAAATTCTGAAAGCTCTTGATATCAAATTAACGAAGAAGATTCTTTAAACATTAGGAAAAGGAATACATTTTTGTGCAACTATTATAATAATATATCAGAATAGAATTAAATGGTTTATTTTAAAGTCGGGCATTGTTTTCCGAACAAACAAATACTATTTCCCCGTGTATACACAAGGCGCGTCACGTGTTTGAGAATAACATTCTGAAGGAGATTGCTATAAGGATAACAACGAGGACACTTTAATCATTAAGAATGAGAAACCTATTTTGTGCAACTATTAATAAGAATAATATATTTGAACATAAAAGGTTTCTTCTAAAATCCCACAATATTTTACAAACGGTCTAATCTGTATATCGGCATCTGTCTATATCCCTGAGATGAGGTATTAGGATTATTTGCATTATTTACATTATTCGTATTATTATCCTCATCTTCATCGCCATATTCACAACGTTTCGGCCTCTATATCTCTGATATGAGGTCTCATGCGTACTTGCATTATTTACGTTATTCGGACTGTTATCATCATCTTCATTGACATATTCACGCTCCGACCTTCTTCAGGTGATTGGAACTTCGAATCGAACTCTTTATTTCGTCTACCGGGGTAGATTGTTCTAGTTCCACGTGCCATGTCTCTTCCGGATTTCTCAGTTATTTCCCTTTAACTCAACTCTCCAAGTTTGGTTCACCGCTGCTGCTGGTATTGAAGTCACCACTCTTTGGGTCTAGTCACCGGATCTAACCAACGTCTTTATCCACTGGGCTATGTGTCCTTGAGGACCATGGGCCATGTGTCCTGGGCCATGTGGGCTTGAGTACACATGGCCCAGTTTTGGTCCGAAATCACAATCAGCTGAAGAAGGCCGGAGAGTATAACGGACGAAACGTTCTGTATATCGACGCATTCGATATTCGTCTCAAGGCTTTATATCGTATCCAAGAATTGAATTTCTTCTTTTCAGATCGCTTCGTTTATGATGATGGAATTGATGACTAAGTAGGCCAATTCATGCCTGCAAGAGCTGATGGCATTGACTGCAGTGTAATGTTGGTTGGAGAATTAGCTCGATTTTTTCTAGCCTTTCTCTCTTGTCGTTTGAATTCTTCATTTTTTCTTCTGGTGGCTACGAAGTTTTGGTTGGTACTGTCTTCTGATTCAAACGATTTAGGCTCAAAACCAGTGGCTGTCATTATTGTTTTAAATTGGTCATTGTATCTTCGAGGAGGGCAACCCTGTGGTATTTTCCATGAAGTGAGCACAGTAAAGAAAACTTGACGCGGAAACAATGACATTTCTAATTCTTGTTACATCTCCAGACAATCGAAGACAGTGTTTTAATAATCAGTGATTGGTTTTATCACCTATTAATTCTATTTGACGTCCAAGATTGAACGAAGCTTTTGCTGGTGATTGCGTTCTACACCGTTGTACAATTGATACTACCGCCTTAGTAACCTTTATGACTGTAAGACGAAAGAGAAGCGCGTGACGGCCATTATAACCGTGAGGTACCGTGACCCAGAAACCAATGAGGACTGCTCCAAATTAGTGGATCCCATGCCAAATCGCATCAAAGAGTTTTTTTTAAATTATTGCACGGAAGAGTTGACACATGGCACAGTGGATAAAGGCGTTAGTTAGATCCAGTGACAGGACCCAAAAAGTGTGAGTTCAATACCTGGTGAAGGCGGTGGAGAACTTGGAGAGGGAAATTAACAGGAGATAACTGATAACTGTCATCGATTAGACATGCCACGTGGAAATAGAACAGTCTACCCCAGCGAGCGAAATAAAGGGTTCAGTTCGACATTCTATCCACCTGAAGAAGGCCGGAGCGTATAATGGCTGAAACATTGTGATAAATATGGCAACAAAGATGAGGACAATAGTCCGAATAATGTAAATAGTGTACATAATACCTCATCTCAGAAATATAGACAGGTCCAGGGCGTTGTTAGCAGGTGCATTGTCATGTTGAAGCAGCTACGATTTGTCCTGACACAATTCTCGTCTCTTTTCGCGCACTGGCAAAGAAAGCACCACAGGATCTCTTTGCTGATTGATCTTCTGTCCTTATGTCAAGAACTCACAGTTCTTTGAAAGAACCACGTTTGAGGATGTCTGGTACATCAGATTTCGAGATTACATTCATTTTGTTCAAGGTGGCCGAGGTTTAAACTATGCGTATATTTACATCCTGTTCAGTAGAATTTATTTCCCTTCCGAAAAGGTACGTAAAAGATTTGACAGATTTTATTGATTCACCTGAGTGTGTTTGTATTGTGTTTTTCTGGTTGAAACTTATGAATTCACTTTTAGAGGGATTGATATAGATTCCAACATCGTTAGCTGCATTTTGTTGGAGAACTATGGCATTTGCAGTGGTGTCTGCAGTCATAGTTCATCAGCATAGTCAATATCTGTAAACTTTTTTTCTAGGATATCGAATTGAGAGTCTCGGTGATAAAGTAATATATATATTCATCATATATATATTAGGAAGAGATTATAGTTGTTCTAAAGGAAAGTGTATATTTTTAAACGAAGATAAACAGTTGAAATGTGGATTTTGTTTTATCTAAATAAAAATAATATCATTCTTGTAGTCGGATTAGTGTCGAAAACGGGTTTATGATTCCTTATAGTTATGGTGCACTCTGATTATGAATTAAGAAGTCATATAAAAAGGCCAAAAATTTTTTATCATTGAATAACGCAGACGACACGCGAAAAATAGTTGTCATTATTTGTGAGCAGGCACCCCTAGCCCAACTTAACTTAACCTGATTTTGAAAGTAACTTATATTTGATACATTTGTCTAGGGAAATTAAAACCCTACCACACCTTATCAAAATGACTCTACTTTCCGTAACCTTAAGAACTTAAAACATTAAGATTGTCTGTGCTTATAAATGAAGGTAATTTCTAACTAGGTTATACCAAAAATCGCTTGATAATAAAACGCAGCTATATATTTTAAACTTAATTTTATGATTAAATT
>OZ038518.1:21109137-21124137 GCA_964036315.1 Acanthosepion esculentum | reverse complement strand
AACCAGACGCTTCCTTTGCGGCTAAATAGTATAGCACGTCAAGCTATATGACGGTTCTGTGTAGGATGCAGGTTCGATTCCTGTCGGAGGACAAATATTTTCTATTACATTTCTCGGACATTCAGGCCGGTAAAGGTAAATTCTCAACTTTCTAAACAAACATTTACTTAATTATTTGTATCTATAAAAATAACGTATAAACAATATATCTCTATCTATAAAAGGCAGGATGTGTGTGTGTGTGCGCGTGTGTGTGTGTGTGTGTGTAACGAATGCACGGCCGCAAATTTCGACGGATTTGCACCGAAATTTACATGCACATGTTCCAAGTTAGGGCGAAGTACATGACCGACGTTGCATTTTCCCAACTCCGATCCATAGTGGAAGTAATCGATTTTTTCATGCAGTTTCTTTGCGGCCATTTTCTACTGGCCAGAGTGAGAGCCTATAGCTGGCTGCCACGAATAGGCAGGAAGATTCTATTGGCCAGCGTGAGAGCCAACAGCTGACATTCACGAATGTTAACTAGCATGCTAGCATGCAAACAAAATCGATAGCTTCATTCGTCGCAAGTGGGGAAAATTGAAATCTGCATGGCACTTTACTCCAATTGGCTCATTCGCTTGCTTAAAGTCAACGTTGATTCTGATTCCGCAGAACTCGGTTGGGTGTGAAAATGTATTTGTTGTTAACATTCTTTTTTCATTCGGTTTTTCCAGTTACGAGTCCTTTTTTAAAGCTGATCGTTTTGTGTTCATTTTGTTTAGTTCTTTTTTCGTAACAGATTTAATGTTTAGTATAGAGCTTAGAAAAAATTCGCAGTGTGAAATAGGCAAGAAGTAAGGCATGTAGCAACATCAGCACGGCAAAGGGCACTCCTTTAAAGGTAAAGAAGGGCAAAAATATTTTATGTCAAGTGATAGCGATTGCTGTATGAGTCGTACGATTTTTTAATCAAGCACGGGCAACGCCGGGGAATGTTGCTAGTATATACATATATGTGTGTCTACTTTGAAATGTACTAAAAAAATTCATATCAAATGAAATTTATAAGTTTTCTTTTGGTCTACTCGAAAGGAATCCCACACGTATATCAGATTGACGAAAATAATTGCTTTGTTCCCTTGGCACCAACCACTCTTGGAACAGCTCAGCCATTTAGGATTACGCATGACACTCCCATTCTTGTTGCAATGAGACAGGTACTGTCTGGAGAAATGATACCTTGGACGCAGTTTGGCATTTACGTGTACACCTACGCGAATGGATTATATTATGTATATGTTACTTTGAGTCATAAATAATTCAATTTTTTATTAATCACCCATCCAAATTACATTGTATTTAATTATACAGGGTACCATAGAAATTCCTCCCACATATACCACCCAGAAATACGTCTTACATAATGGTAAGGTATTAGCTGCAAAAGTGTATTCATTTAATTAATGTTTTACCATTGTGTTGACCTTTCTGGGTATGTTGATAAACTACAATCTGCGGCAATCTGATCGGAGGGTTTTGAGGAGTCACCTATTAACTGTTATTGTTTCCAGGTCCACCTTGATCGGGGTGGTAGCACCTGTTAGGGTCCCAGCTATGGGCAAATCGCGAACCCTCAAAACTGGGAACAAAACACCATGAAATAACTTTTTATAGTTAAAATCCCAGCAATAGATTTTAACAGTTAAAAAAAAAACTACCAACGCTTCCGAGAAAATTAAATTTTGGCTTTAAATGAAGAAGAAGCAGTCGATATGCCGTTACAAAACAAACCATTATGTGGAAGGTATTTCTGTGAGGTACCTGTGGGTGTCATTTCTACCGCACTTCGTATATTCACCATTATTTGCAAGGGATTTTTGCCACTTAATCTGGCAGTTCTTTGATACCGTTTGAGTGAAATTCTGCAAGTTTCGATCGAAAAATATGATAATCGGTTTGCCACAAGGTCAAGTTAATTAGGCGCTGGTGCGGTAAAATAGACCAACCGAGTTACAAAATTTTGTCCTGTGTTATTCTTATGCTGTCTTTGCAACTAACAAGTGCATTTATAGATGCATTATATACATTATTCGGACTGTTATCCTCATCTTCATTGCCATATTTACAACGTTTCGGCCGTTGTACACTCTGGACTTCTTCAGCTGATTGGAATTTCGATCGAACCCTTTATTTCGTTTACCGGGGTAGATTGTTCTAGCGGAAGAAATAAAGGGTTTGTTTTGAAATTTTATTAACCTTAAGAAGGCCGGAGCGTACAACAGCCGTAACGTTGTGAATATGGCAATGAAGATGAGAATAACACTCCGGATAATGTAAATAATATAAATAATCATAATACCTCATCTCAGAGATATAGACAGATATTTATACACACGTTACAGCTGCTGAATATATGAATGTGCGTTTATGGTTTATCTGCATTCTAGATTATATATTCCGACGGTCCTCCGACATTACATTTTTTCAATGGGCCTCAGGTTTTCGGTAACCGTTGTGGAAATTTATCCTTATCGATTCTCTGCCTTCTGCATTGAACATTGTTGTATACAACCCATTTTTCATCACCTGTTATGATAGACTTAACGAACGGCTAGTCAAGATGCTAAATTCATCATTAAAAATGATTACTTATGATTCTAATAGCAACTTCTATGTACTGTGACCTTTATGGACATGAGAAGTCATGGCTCACCACAATTTCCTATAATCTTTAGCAGAAAATCCAAAGAATAATCTGCAATGTTATTGGTCCAGGCCTTACATTTCAGTTACTTTCCCACCGCCATAATATAGCTCCCCTGTCCCTTGTCTATAAATATTTTCATGGTAAGGTCGAGATGGATCAGTGCCTAGATGGGTGACTGCTTTGGAATACCAAGTGTTGGATGTGCGGATGGTGTAATCGATAATGTCACCGATTTTTAATCGCAGAGCCGAGTTCTAATTCTAGTTAGAGTTGGCTTCGTTGTATTCACTTAAGCGCAAATATCCTTGGAAGAGGTAATAATCCACATATTCTCCTTCAAGGTATGGGCCAATTTGTATCACTGAACCATTCTCTCAAAAAAATCTTATAATCAAAAATATCATCTGGCTTTAAATAGTCTGCAAGGGGTTGATGAACCATAGAGTTAATTAATCAATCAATAAAAACTTATTTCCGTGTATTAATGTACATGCGATACATGCACAAGAGGCATTCAAGGCAGAGGCTTATATTGTAGTTTTGTATGAGCGTAAGAAAATTCATAGATTGATTTGTTTTCTAGGGGTTATCAACTTTTGGGGGGTTATTTAAAGTCAGAAAATATTTTTAGATTGTAAAAGTGTGTTTTGGAGATAATAACGATTTCCTTAGTCTTACTAATTAACCTATAGTTGGGTGAAATAGTTGGATGAATCGTATCCGTTGCACCACCCATGCCTTGAAGCTTATTGAACTTAGTATTCCCAAGCGGCCACCCATAGAGGTTCGACATTGCTTAAATTTGGTGGTCGTATGAGAAGCGGTGTTTCAACCTGATATGACCGTAAGCGAGCGTGAGAAAAAGACAAGACGTGCAGCTCATGGGTTTATAAAGTAAAGATAATGGTTAAGCCTAATCTTGAATAGGGCACGCTTATATTGATCGGGAAGACATAGTGTGTAGGGTTATGCTATACAAAGCCAGAGTCCTTGTCCGAGAGGAACCTATTAATGATATACGAAGTGTATACGGAGGATTTAACCTTTAGTCACAGATGCAAAATCTAGGTTGGTGGAACCATAGAATGTAGATCGACAGGACACATATCATCTCAGGCGGGGAATGAATCATAACTCAGGAGGCGGCGAATATGCGTTTTAACTCCATCAAGACAGGCAGGTTTAACTAAGATACATCTGCAATACTCCATATTTGGTCTGATTTGGCTTTTGCATTCCAGGAGGGGTCAGATACTCACTGAAAAATATATAATAACACGAACATTTTCTACTATCTTTTACAATAGATGGTATTTCCGAGTTCCGTAACAAATTAGGTATGTAGAGATGTTCAAGAGAGAGAGGGGAGGGAGGGGGTGGAGGGAGAGAGACGCAGAGAGAGTTAGGGAGGGGAGGGGGAGAGAGGGGAGGGGGATGGGAGGGAGAGAAATGGAGAGGGAGAGAGATATAGGGTGGGAGGGAGATAAAGAGAGGGGGAGAGAGGAAGAGAGAGGGAGAGAGAGGGGGAGACGGAGAGAGAGGTAGGGGGAGAGAGAGAGGGGGAGGGAGAGAGACAGAGTGTGGGAGGGAGGGAGAGAGACAGAGGGAGAGAGAGAGGGAGAGAGAGAGGGGGAGAGAGAGAGAGAGTCATAATAGAGAACAATCTTTGTCTTCTGCTGTTAACCTCCAGGGGAGCAACTCATCGTTCCTTTTTGTTTTCACATTTTCTACTGATATGAAGTGAAGGTATTATAGTAAATCAGTTTCGAGATCTATTGATAGGGATATTGGTTCATTTTGTCGTACCAGACAATTGTTTCACACCAGAACCCACTGTACACATTTATTAATCTACGATTCATCGATTGCTGAAATATCGCTGACATATCTCGCCTACTGCTATAGATCTCGAGATTATCGACAAAATCCAAAGAAAGATTCCTAATGTGATCAGTCCTAGCATCACGAATTCAATTACTTTCACACCGATGTGATGTGAGTTCGCTCTGTTTCTTCTCTAAATATTTTCATGGAAGATATCATTCTGGTGAGCTCTCCTCCTTGGTACATCGACTGCATGAATTTAAGGGTACTACTAGAGTGGCTACTAGGTCCCATTTATTTTACTTCTGAAATAGATGTAATCGTATTTTCTAATCTAATATTTTTTCTCGTTCTTCTCGGCTGCGGAATTCTCCTGCTTATTATTCCTTTCCTGTCACTTCTGTTCTTGAAAAAATTAAATGCAGCCACAATCATCATCTTCTGCCTTCCTAAACTCTGTTTTTTACTGTCCATTTTACTCTCTAAAATTGTATTCATTCTTATTCAGTCTCAGTAATAAGTTGCGTCCTAGTGGCTTTATCGCCTTCCTTAGGGTGAAATGATTTTTAAAAAAGCTGAAGAACACATGTACATTACTGATATACAGCAGAGACATAAACATATAAACTATAATCGCTTCATTTTTAATATAGAATTAATATTCATACCAATATCCACTGGTGGTTGATCCTGGAAATATATTCTCTGAAATATGACATTGATTGACTGATTCGTTTTTACGGCTTATCAACCCTTTGCAGGTTATATAAAGCTAGAATAATTGGTTAGAATTCTTTTTTCTGTGATAATAAATAATTGGTTAGAATTCTTTTTTCTGTGATAATAAAGATTTAATGACAGAAGTTTTACGAATTAACTCGTATATATGTATAGCTTGCCACTCGTATCCGAGGATACCCGTCTACTAGGGCGGCTATTCAATCCCTATTGCAGACGCTTGCTCAGGCACATTTGTGTTTGCTCGACACCCACAGAGCCCACCAGTGGTTTATACTGCAACTATGCTGAGCCGACCTTAGTTACACTTTCTGGGAGAGAGCATGTTATCTAACGTGATCAAAAATCTGAACAAGGCCAGCACACACAAACCCTCGATCACGGTGACTTGTGACTTCGTGCTCAGCACAGCTATCGACCACCTGTCTACCCAATGTCACTCACAAGACTTGGGTTAACCTATGGTATGGTTTTCAAGCAGGTTTCCGAAGGTGTCACACGCTGGGATCGACCCGTCTAGTTCAATAACATCAGGAAGTCTCCTTCTAGACAAATGGTGAAATTCGTACCGGATCTCACGGTCAGAATGCGAATGTTCTAATCATTCGACCGTGTGCTTATAACCCATATATTGTGGATATAAAGTGGGAGACCAATTCTTCATTAAATTCAATATATAAACTGATCCCTCATTTATTGGCCAAATTAGTTTCTATATATTTCTATATATATATTTCAGGGAATGTAAATAAATCTAAAAAACATGACTATGTATCCAGTCAGTGTTTCATTGATAGATAAATTCGTTGTCTAAGGCTTATCAACCTTTGCAGATTATTTGATGGCAGAATATATTTTTAGATTGTAAGCATTTTTTGGCACTTCAGGGTCTGCACGGTAAGTGTAGAACGTTACTAATTTGTTTTGGGATCTTATTCAATTTTACAAGTCAGTTCGTTCCACATTGAGACCCCAGGTCTAAGTTTGAGTAACTGTAACAATCTTGGGATTCCAATGACTCGCCTTTAACAAAGACGAATGTAATTATATTCAAAACACTATTATTCTAAAAGACACGAAATTAATTGAATAATCCCAGAAACTCAAAATATCTATCCAGTAGAAACCGGGCGATTTATCAGATTTTCGTGTAAGACAGCCACAAAGACAATGGTAGAAATAATCATGAATTACTTTATTCTCTTACCACCGAGATACAAATACAAAAAATAAACATGGCCTCTAGTCACTTAGCTATTTATATAACAGCCGAAGAGGTAACTTATGTTTTCCCGTGTCTACCTGTGGAAGTCCCCCATTGTCTAATGAGAGCTTCCATTTCTAATCTACATATGGGAAACAACGTTCAAGCGAAAAATATGTCTCGATAGAAATAAAGTAATCGTAAAGTCTAAAGAGTAAAATAGCTTTTAAAAATCATTGAGGCAATGGCGGTTAAAAGTTATAGAATGCCATACAGCCCATTTTAGTCTATCAACTAATAAAATAGAAAAATAATTCTGATATATTGGATACTGTGATAAATATATGTTTGTTTTTTGTGGGGTGGGGTGGATGAATTTTGAAAAAAATGTGTTCCAATCAGTTTCTTTGCGTAAACAGACCAGGCAACAGACCAAAAAATATTTTTCATCAAGTTTATTTAATAAGGAGAGATAACTGAATAATCCCAGTAACTCAAAATCCAGTAGAAAGCGGGCGATTTATCAAAGTTTCGTGTAAGATAACCACAAAGTCAATGTAGTAGTAATTCTGAATTACTTTATTCTCGGACTAACGAGATACAAATGCAAAAAATAAACATGGCCCCTGGTCACTCAGCTGTTTATATAAGACCCGAAGAGGTAACATATCCTTCGTGTCTACATGTGTAACCCCCCTCCACATTATCTAATGAGAACTTCCATTTCTAATCTACATATGGAAAAAAAAGTTTAAGCGAAAAATACACCCTTGTGCAAATTAATTCGTTATTATTTACTTATTTTCATATTTTTCCAATAAAACCTAACCCAGTGAACATGTTAGTATTTCGTATGTCCAACCCACGAAAACTTTGCTTGCAGATTGACCACAGATTCACGACTGGATTTAAATCAGGAGTTTCCCGAGCCAGTCGATAGTACTTTGATTTTCTCACTGGTAAGGCTCACCATTGTGTTCGGGCAGTGTTACAATTACGTTCTCAGACAATGGTCGTAGGACAACTAATCGACAGTCGAAGCAATAGTGTCTGGGTGTGATAAAAAATGATGCAATCAGGGATGACGCAATATTTATCAAGAACAGATAAATTTAATCATACACCCCAAAAATATTACTGCACACCACTAAAAGTGACCTAATCTAAGGAAGAAATAGAAAATTGTCACTCCAGTGGGTCTAAAACTGATCGTATAGTGAAAGAAAGGAAACTATAGCGGTTGTTTCAAATAATTTGCACAAGAGTCTATCTATCTATCTATCTATCTATCTATCTATCTATCTATCTATCTATCTATCTAAAATAGATTCATATTAATGCACACCACTGAAAATGATCTGATCTGAGGCAAATATAGAAATCGATTGCACCCTGTCACCCCAGTGGGTGAAAATCTGACCGTAAGGTGAAAGGAAGGAAACTAAAGCGGTTGTTTCAAATAATTTGCTCAAGAGTGTATGTCTCGATAGAAATAAAGTAATGGCAAAGTCTAAAGAATAGAATAGCTTTTAAAAACCAATGAGACAATGGCGGATAAAGGTTACAGAATGTCATACAGCCTATTTTAGTCTGTCAACTAATAAAATAAAAATTAATTCTGGTATACTGGATTTTGTGTAAAATATATGTTTTGAGGGAATATATCTTTTGGATTTATTTAGAAATAATGTGTTCCAATCAGTTTATTTGCGTAATCAGACCTGGCAACAGACCAAAAAATATTTGATATCAAGATTATTTAATAAGGAGAGATATAAGTTCAAATTACGGTCATACATACCTAAATATATCCCGAAATTTTATCAGCATCAGCTTGTCTAATAATTTTATCGTAAAAGCATTGGATTAAGTAATAAATTCAGTGTTTATCTATCTTATATTGATATATTGACTCCCAGTTTATGTTAGACTATATATATATATATATATATTATTTTCTTTTTTAAAAATATGATTCCATCGCGACACAGAAAATTTCTGTTTCAAAACTGAAACTAAACTTGTAAATTTAATTATTAAAATTAAACTTAAAATCCATAGTCTCCTTCCATTGTCAAACGATGTTATGAATAAATTTCTAAGAAATTTACTTAATTTATAAGCGCAGCGAATTTAAAAATTTTGTGTTGTTAAGGTTAAGGAAAATTCAGTCTGTTTTGATTAGGGGTGGTTGGGTTTAATTTCCCTCGATAACTTATGTATCACATATATGTTACTTACAAAGTCAGGTTAAGTTGAGGTGGGATGGGTGTGCCTCCTCACAAACATAGACATCCGTTTTTCGCGTATCGTCTGGGCATTTGGCATTTTTATTCATCCGCTTAATTCATATTTTTATACACAAAGATTTTCTAAAAAAGTTCATTTAAATATGAGCAAGTCATATTTTTAATATATATTATTCTCTACTGTTTATATCAAGCACTGTATTTTTAAATAAAAATAATTGCTAATAACACCGGATTATAAATCTTACTGTTCTTTCTTTTATATATATATATAATTAATTTCGGTTGAGCCCTCTGGTTTGGGGTGTGAATTTGTAAACAGTGACTATTTATGCTAATACTGCACGACTCTTCGACAGAATTGAGTCACTCTCAGTCACTGTGTGTTTATCCGAATCTAAAAATAAACACGCTAAAATTCACCACCATCCCGTACCGTACGCTGATGGCTTAGCGGGTAGAAGTTCCGACTGACGCAAATTCAGTCGGGTTTCGATCGTAGCTAAAAGCAACCGGACGTCTAGCCACACTGATGAGCTGTAAACAGCGAAACAGTCTGTCTGTGGATGACAAATATATATATATATATATATATATATATATATATATTGGTAGTAACGTTTCTTTTAAACATCTTTCCTTAAATATGGCAGACAAGGAAAATTTAATTAATTTTTTCTTTACTTTTTCCAACATCCTTACGTTTTTCCGTTTGACGGGAGTAACAGGGTACCATAATTTTCATTGTTCCATGCGCTTTCTGACACTTTTTACCAATTTTTACGGTCTTTTTTGGGGGGGGGGGATGTTGTTAGTTTTTCGTCGTGTTTTGATTGTTTAAGTTGTAAAGTGGCCTAAGAAAAAAAATTAGCCAGGAGAAATAAACTACATCCAATATCAAAATTTAATTACGTAACCCCTACTCAACATAAATGAACAGTATTTGGAACTAGTATGGAATAGGTCCTCCATTTGCTAGTTTCAGTGCTTGTATTCGATTTTTCATGGATTTGATCAAGTTATAGTCTGAGCCATATTTTGCCATTCCTTTAGCAATGATTCTTTAAGGGTTGCCACTGACGGGATTTTGGTTGCACGCTCTCGAAGTTTTCGGTCAAGGTGCTCCCAAACGTGCTCTATTGGATTCATGACAGGACTTTAGGCTACCCATGGCAGTCACTTGATTCCTTGTGATTCCTTCTAGGCCTCTGCTACTTTGCTCGTATGACATGGCGCTCCATCTTCTTGTAAAAAGTATACATTCTTGTCAATCTGATTGGTTTCAAATAGTGGGAGCAGTCCTTTCTCTAATATTTGACAGTATTTTGGACCATTCAACCGCTCGTCAACAAAAATCAGCTCAGATTTCCATCCAAACCAGACAGCTCCCAGCACCATAACTCCAATCCCTGCATGTTTCACGGTCGCCTGCAGACATTCAGTGTTCCAAGCCTCATTATGATTTCTCCAAACATAAACCTGTCTCGAATTTGAATATTGGCAGTATTTATTTTCATCTGACCAAATTATAGACTGCCAAAATTTAATAATCTTTCTTCTCGAATTCTCTCACCCAGTCCACAGGAAGATTCCTGTTAACCTCTGAAATCAAGGGCTTCTTTCTTGCAACTCTACTTTGATAGCCTAGCTCTTTCAGAGTCTTTCTCACCGCATATGGCAACATTTCCATGCTGTTGGCGACATCTTTGGCGCTCTGACGACGGATTCTGATGACTTCCTTCTTCAGCGCTCGTTGACTTCCTTCTTTGCTCTCTTTGAAATTCACCAATTTCCTTATTTCCGCGAACTTTCATTGCAAAATATAAGTCAACTATCGTTCATAGATGAGAGTAGCTTGATACTAACACGGTATTGTCTGAAAAAAAAGAAGAGATATTATTACACAAACCAAAATTGCTGTTAACAAGGCTGGCTAAAAACTTATCATAACGCACTGTATACTTTGGTTTTCTTATTTTTAAGAATGTTTTTACTCTTTCTGTTGAAATTTTAAACAAGCCTACGGAGCTTAAAATCAGCATGTAAAATCCTATATCAGTTCTGGACAAACTGCGGCACTTGTGGCACAATACGTCTTGTTTCGGTTTTCTGAATGGTACGGTAAACTGAATAAGGAAAAAAAAAACGTTTCTTAAAATTCTGTTTTGCTTCATCACCACTTGTTCACTCACACACTCTCTCATACATAACCACGCACATAAACATTGTACAATGTTTCTTGAATTTTGTAAACTTACGGTGAAAATAACGTTTACCTCATTTTAAATCATTGGCGATTTTCACTACGGAAGGTCATACGTGTAAATATCTTTTATTTTTGAAAAAAGAAAACTGCATAATAATTTTTCTCTTGAGAAGAAATGTCCTTTTTTTCAAATAAATTAGAAATAAATCAGGTGACATCAATTCTTTTAATTATAGGAAAAATCTTTTCTAAAAAAAATTAAAAAAATTTCCGCGAACTTTCATTGCAAAATATATGTCAACTATCGTTCATAGATGAGAGTAGCTTGAGACTAACACGGTATTGTCTGAAAAAAGAAGAGACGTTATTAAATACGCCAAAATTTATGTAATTTTATTTTATTTTCGTGTTGTTTTGTTTCGGAGCGATTATTCCGAGCCTTCGCGTGTTGAACGGGATAGGAAATCGATTGAAAAAATTTTAACAACTTAATTTCCAACTTTTAAATAAGTTTAGGTAGATAGTATATGAGAGATGTTTAATATACGAGGTATTTCCGGTAATATGATTTATATAGAATTTCAGTGTTTTCGACCAGAATTTTTTTAAACGTTCTTGTAAATTGTGGGTAGATAGATGTTTTTTTTTATAGCACTTAGATATGATAAGAGAAACGTGGGGCGTCGGCTCAAGGAGGTGGTAGGATGTCCGATATAGGTAATGGATTTGAAACAAGAAGCACAGGCAGAAACCGAGGTTCCAGGCCAGGACCATTAATAGTGCAGATTCATTGGATTTATCAAGAATCTCTAAATATATAGCGCAAGCACCAGACTAGATATGGCAGAAATATTCAAAGCAAAGACGAATGGGGGACTTATAAATATGTAAGATACATTCTGGTGAGAAAAATATTCCTTGTTCTTGGATTTCTATGTACATTTTGTCGTTCAACGTTTTTTGCGAAATGATGCAACGCCAACGCTGCTGCATTTCAGTAATATACAATTCAGCGATATACTCTCGATGATGACTCCTAGAAAGGCGTGTGCGTCCCTTTGAACGAAGCCGACGAGGGTGGAGTTTCGAAATTTCGGGAAATATGGTAAACCACTTCATGAGCCCAGAAGTCCAGGGAGAAAAAGGAATTGGAATCTTATTTTGCTAACTGAAAATATACACTTTTTAATTTACCAATGCTTTCAATATGAAGGCTATTCTACCATTAATGTAGTGACAGGCGTAAGACTCATCGAATTGATTTAACTTTTATAGCGAGGCGCCCCGGAGAGAATCACAGGTCATATAAGGATTTACAATCTTAAAAACATAAGATATCCAGACGACACATTGTTCATAAGAGACACAGAAAGGAACTCCTGAAGAAGGTAGTCAAGGAAAGGGAGGAAAAGGATTAAACCTCAGTTGTAAAAAGGTAGACTGTATGTTCGTTAGAAAGCGGAACAGCCACAGATAATAAATACATCTTTGATTCGTTTTTTACGGCTTATCAACCTTTTGCAGGTTATTTAAAGCCAGAAAATATTTTAGATTTTAAGAATTTTTTAGATAATAACGATTTAGTGATACAAGTCTTACAAATTAACCAATAGCCAGCAGAAGAGGTTGGTTCATCCCTTTCCCATTTACGCATAAGCGAATATAACGAACCCGATGGGAATTGGAACTCGGTTCTCCGATTAATAATTCCGAGATATTATTAATTACAATTTATTTGCTAATTATTTTTCTTTTCAATATGAAGATAAATTCAGCTATCGCCCGGTTCACACACCTCCACTGTATTTAAAAATATTAGATATATATATATCCTCTATTTCCTGTTTAGGATGGGGTTTCCGGTTCTTTCTAACGTCTACTTCAACTCTATACTTTTTATGTCTCCGCCAGAAATGTTATTTATTACATATTTTTCTCTCGGTTGGAGTAAATAGGTTCGCATATCGTCCGGTTCACTCTCCTCCCCATTCTTCTGAACAGGAGTAGAGGTTTATCCCTTTTCCCCTGTTTAGGGCTGGGTTTCCGGTTCCTTTTAAAATCAGCCTCAACCCTATTCATCTAACGTCTCTGACTGAACTCTAAAATTGTATTTACTATTGATATGTTTCTTCTCAATAGGTGTATATAGATTCGCCTACCGCCCTGTTCACCCTCCTCCCCATTCTTCTGAACAGGAGTAGATGTTTATTCCTTATTATCTGTTTAGGATTAGTTCTCCGGTACCCTTTTTTATCCTATTTCAATTTAAATCTGATATTTTATTTTCTATTGATATTTTTCTTCTCATCATTGTGTATATAGGTTCGCCTATCGCCCTGTTCACACTCCTTGCCAGTCTTTTGAAAAGGTGTAAAGTTTTATTCCTCGTTTCCTATTTTGGATAGGTTTTTCGGTTGGTTCTAAAGTCAACTTCAACTTTATACTTCTCACGCTCCCGCATGACCTATGACATTTTAATTACTATAGGAAGATAGGTTCGCCTATCATCCAACTTACGCTCCTCCCGGAACTTTTAAACAGGAGTAGACGCTTATCCATGTTCCTCTGCTTAGGGTTGCGTTTTCGGAAGTTTCTACATCAACTCTATAATTCTAACGTCTCCACCTGAACAGGGAAATTTTATTTAGTAATTATTTTTTTCTTGCCTCAGTTGGAATAGATAGGGTCACCTATTGCCCGGTTCACACTCCTCCCTAGTCTTTTATACTGAAATGGATGTTTATCCCTTACGTCGTGTTTAGAATGGGGTTTCCCTTTCCTTCTAAAGTCTACTTCAACTCATCATCCTTTGACCTCCGTATGGTTGGTCGGAAATCCATTTCCACACTGTTCGGACCTGTATTGCTGTCCCCAGATCCCAAATGTCCAACCCTGGGTCCCGAGTTATGGTATCGAGGAAAGTCAATTTTCGTGAGAAGACATTTCCAGAAGGATGACATGGGAGCAAGGATGAGACGACTTTCTTGTCCGCCTGCGGGCAGTGGCCGGCACCCTCATCTCCCTTACTTATTTTCGCTCATTTATTGCTTTATATCTTTTTCTTTCTCTTTCTTTCTCTACCTCTCTCATTTATTGCTCTATCGCTCTCTCTTTTATTGCTTCATATCTCTTCTTCTTCATCATCATCATCATCATCTTTGGACTCTCCTAGGGTCGGCCGGAACTCCCTTTCCACACTGTTCGGTCCTGTATTACAGTCTTCAGATTCCAATGTCCAACCCTGAGTCCCGAGCTATGATGTCTGGGGAAAGTCGATTTCCGTGAGAAGACACTCCCAGAAGAATGCTATAGACATAAGAATGAGACGATTTCCCTGTCCGCTCGATGGCAATAGCCGGCAAACTGTAATCGTTTTTGTTTGAGCTTAAAAAAGATTGGTCTCAGTTTTCCGTAGATTGTGTTAAGCGAACTCCAACTGATGTTCTGGATTAGTAGATTTGTATATGTTCCATCCAGTCGTCTTTCAAGACGAACAGATAATGTCCAAGTTTCTGATCCATACAGTAGGACTGGTTCAATCGGTGTTCGAAAAGTTTGTACTTTTAAAAAGGATGGAAGATTCTCGCGAAACATTCTTGTGAAGTGTGTTACACGCATCGCATGCAAGAGATTTGCAGACCTTGAAGTCTTTTTGGGGATCTGTTATGTGAGATCCAAGATATTTGAAGTCCTCAACGCTTTTGATGCATGTATTATTGAGTGATTTCAAATCGGATGGTTCGAGGGAGTTTGCGATATATTCTGTCTTTGCCATAGAGACCTACCTCATTCGTTGTTTGCTGAAGTGATTGAAGCAAGAATTCTGCGTCTTTCATACATTGAGAAATTAATGCAAGACCATCTGCAAAGTCAAGTGCAGTAAGGTATTGTGGAGGGCATCGACTGCTCTGGCGAGGTTTCTAAAGGAGTTCTTTTCCTCCAGGTTGTCGAGAGAAATACGAAGAACATAGTCGAAGAAGACACTCGAGGCAATTGAAGGATGCTAAGGATATCCATGCACCGAGCGTGTGAGCAACGTTGAGATTTTGGAGAGGATGCAAAGAAGGAGGGAGCTTATACTTAGCAT
>OZ038518.1:21081637-21104137 GCA_964036315.1 Acanthosepion esculentum | reverse complement strand
AAAGGAAGAAAGAAAAAAGAAAGAAAGAACGACTTAAAGAAAGAAAAAAAGAAAGGACGACTTAAAGAAAGAAAGAAAAAAAAAGAAAGGACGACTTAAAGAAAGAAAGAAAGAAAGAAAGGACGACTTAAAGAAAGAAAGAAAGAAAGGACGACTTAAAGAAAGAAAGAAAGAAAGGACGACTTAAAGAAAGAAAGAAAGAAAGAAAGGACGACTTAAAGAAAGAAAGAAAGAAAGAAAGGACGACTTAAAGAAAGAAAGAAAGAAAGAAAGGACGACTTAAAGAAAGAAAGAAAGAAAGGACGACTTAAAGAAAGAAAGAAAGAAAGAAAGGACGACTTAAAGAAAGAAAGAAAGAAAGGACGACTTAAAGAAAGAAAGAAAGAAAGAAAGAAAGGACGACTTAAAGAAAGGAAGAAAGAAAAAAGAAAGAAAGAACGACTTAAAGAAAGGAAGAAAGAAAAAAGAAAGAAAGAACGACTTAAAGAAAGAAAAAAAGAAAGGACGACTTAAAGAAAGAAAGAAAAAAAAAGAAAGGACGACTTAAAGAAAGAAAGAAAGAAAGAAAGGACGACTTAAAGAAAGAAAGAAAGAAAGGACGACTTAAAGAAAGAAAGAAAGAAAGGACGACTTAAAGAAAGAAAGAAAGAAAGAAAGGACGACTTAAAGAAAGAAAGAAAGAAAGAAAGAAAGGACGACTTAAAGAAAGAAAGAAAGAAAGGACGACTTAAAGAAAGAAAGAAAGAAAGAAAGGACGACTTAAAGAAAGAAAGAAAGAAAGGACGACTTAAAGAAAGAAAGAAAGAAAGAAAGGACGACTTAAAGAAAGGAAGAAAGAAAAAAGAAAGAAAGAACGACTTAAAGAAAGGAAGAAAGAAAAAAGAAAGAAAGAACGACTTAAAGAAAGAAAAAAAGAAAGGACGACTTAAAGAAAGAAAGAAAGAAAAAAGAAAGAAAGAACGACTTAAAGAAAGAAAGAAACAAAGAAAGGACGACTTAAAGAAAGAAAGAAAGAAAGAACGAAAGAAAGAAGAAAGAAAGAACGACTTAAAGAAAGAAAGAAAGAAACAGAGAAAGAAAGAAAGAAAGAAAGAAAGAAAGAACGAAAGAAAGAAAGGATTACTTAAAGAGAGAAAGAAAAAAGAAAGAAAGAACGACTTAAAGAAAGAAAAGACGACTTAAAGAAAGAAAGAAAGGACTTCTTAAAGAAAGAAAGAAAGAAGAAAAGAAAGAAAAGCGTGCATTATAGAACTTGGCTAAAGGAATTAATGAAGAAAAAAATCTTCATGCCAAGATCGGTTTATCACTTAAGCAAAAATGAAACAAAAAAGTAGGAAGTCAAATTTTGGTGCCGATAAAAACAAAGATATTAAAAGATAAAAAGGAAAGAAGTTGAGAACGAGGAAACATTGTCAGCATGGAGGTGAACTTTGTGAAAATCATCCTCTCTACTCGAGATTTCATCATAATTGCTTACGTTTTATCTAGAACAGGTGCTTAACAAAAATATTTTTGAGATTTAGTGCAATTTGACAAAGAAAGAGAAAAAAGAAAGATGTTTACCAGAAGGAAGAATAAAACCAGAAAGAAGGTTTGGTTTGGTTTATGGCATATCAACTTATATGAGTTATTTAATGCCGACAAGATTTTTATTCCTGGTAATTTTTCTTTTCAAAACGTATTTCTGGTAATATTTTTCCAAAAATGTATTGCTGGTAATATTTGTTTTCAAAATCTATTGCTGGTAATATTTTTTTCCTTCAAAAATCTATTGCTGGTAATATTTTTTTCCTTCAAAAATATATTGCTGGTAATATTTTTTTCTTCAAAAATCTATTGCTGGTAATATTTTTTTCCTTCAAAAATATATTGCTGGTAATATTTTTTTCTTCAAAAATCTATTGCTGGTAATATTTTTTTCCTTCAAAAATATATTGCTGGCAATATTTTTTTCTTCAAAAATCTATTGCTGGTAATATTTTTTTCCTTCAAAAATATATTGCTGGTAATATTTTTTTCTTCAAAAATCTATTGCTGGTAATATTTTTTTCCTTCAAAAATATATTGCTGGCAATATTTTTTTCTTCAAAAATCTATTGCTGGTAATATTTTTTTCCTTCAAAAATATATTGCTGGTAATATTTTTTTCTTCAAAAATCTATTGCTGGTAATATTTTTTTCCTTCAAAAATATATTGCTGGCAATATTTTTTTCTTCAAAAATCTATTGCTGGTAATATTTTTTTCCTTCAAAAATATATTGCTGGCAATATTTTTTTCTTCAAAAATCTATTGCTGGTAATATTTTTTTCCTTCAAAAATATATTGCTGGTAATATTTTTTTCTTCAAAAATCTATTGCTGGTAATATTTTTTTCCTTCAAAAATATATTGCTGGCAATATTTTTTTCTTCAAAAATCTATTGCTGGTAATATTTTTTTCCTTCAAAAATATATTGCTGGTAATATTTTTTTCTTCAAAAATCTATTGCTGGTAATATTTTTTTCCTTCAAAAATATATTGCTGGCAATATTTTTTTCTTCAAAAATCTATTGCTGGTAATATTTTTTTCCTTCAAAAATATATTGCTGGTAATATTTTTTTCTTCAAAAATCTATTGCTGGTAATATTTTTTTCCTTCAAAAATCTATTGCTGGTAATATTTTTTTCTTCAAAAATCTATTGCTGGTAATATTTTTTTCCTTCAAAAATATATTGCTGGCAATATTTTTTTCTTCAAAAATCTATTGCTGGTAAAATTATTTTTTTCCTTCAAAAAACTATTGCTGGTAATATTTTTTTCTTCAAAAATCTATTGCTGGTAATATTTTTTTCCTTCAAAAATATATTGCTGGTAATATTTTTTTCCTTCAAAAATATATTGCTGGTAATATTTTTTTCTTCAAAAATCTATTGCTGGTAATATTTTTTTCTTCAAAAATCTATTGCTGGTAATATTTTTTTCTTCAAAAATCTATTGCTGGTAATATTTTTTTCTTCAAACATCTATTGTTGGTAATATTTTTTCTTCAAAAATCTGTTGCTGGTAATATTTTTCACAAAACTGTATTGCTGGTAATATTTTTTTTAAAAATGTATTACTGGTAATATGTTTTCCTTCAAAAATGTATTGCTGGTATTGAAGCCTATTTTTACACTTTCATAGTGTTTTGACCCCATTTTGAGGCTTAAATATTGGCCCATAGTTGTGACCCTAACCGGTGCTATCACTGCCGGTCAGAGTGGACCTGGGGACGCTAAGAAAAAAAGAAAGAAAAGTTAAAATGAGTCATGAATAAACACAGAACGAAAAAAAAAAGAAAGAAATATCTCTAGAAAGAAGAGAAAAAGAAATTGAAAAGAGAAGAAAGATATAAAGAAAAACAAGGTATACAGATCCCAGCAAGACAGAAAAGAAGAAAGAATGAACGAGAAAAGAGAGAAATATCTGTTAAGCAAAAGAAAGAGAGACATATCTCTGAAAAACAAAGATAAAAAGAAAATGAAGACAGAAAGAAACAAAGAAAGCAAGAACAATCACAGAATGAAAGCATCACAGATAAGGAGGAAATATCTTTAAAACGAAGAATTTACACCTAAAGGAAAATTAATGCAAGGAATTTTGCACTGAAAGAAAGAAAGAAAGAAACAAAGAAAGGACGACTTAAAGAAAGAAAGAAAGAAAAAAAGAAAGAACGAAAGAAAGGAAGAAAGAAAAAAGAAAGAAAGAACGACTTAAAGAAAGAAAGAAAGAACGACTTAAAGAAAGAAACAAACAAACAAAGAAAGGACGACTTAAAGAAAGAAAGAAAGAACGAAAGAACGAAAGAAAGGAAGAAAGAAAAAGAAAGAAAGAACGACTTAAAGAAAGAAAGAAAGAAAGAACGACTTAAAGAAAGAAAGAAAGAAAGAAAGGACTTCTTTAAGAAAGAAAGAAAGAAAGAAAGAAAAAGGTGCATTATAAAACTTGACCAAAGGAATTAATGAAGAAAAAAATCTTCATGCCAAGATCGGTTTAAAACTTACAACGGTTTCCTTACCTGAACTGGCTGCCAGCCAAGGCTAGCAAGTCGAGTCGCCACTGGGTTTCATCCATTGATGTAAAAATAAATGGACAATGTTCTTTCTGGGAGGCATTAGTATGAAATAAATATGGGGAGACTAATTCGAACTCATCCCTTCCAACCTTCCGCGCCAATAACCAACAGTCTTTACACCAACACCTCCCCCCACTTTTCAGTAGACAATATTTTTGCTGTTTTACACATTGCTCTAGAACAAGGAATTTATGTAAATATTCCCAACATTCTGATAACCAGTTGGCCTATGCTGATGGCATAGTTATTCAAAGTTGGGCTAAGAATGTTCTTGAACCATAAACTAAACATCCTCTACTCTACGAAATGTTCCAAGAACTAGGACGCAAGATAAACCTTTTCAAAAATGAAACTATGATCTGGAATTTAAATGAAAGCACTTACAGTACATTCTCTGAATCCATCATGATAAGGAGTAGTTTCGCCCAATACCACACGTTGCTACTAAACCAAAACATTAACCTGAAAACTCGAATCATGTTCGTAAATAACTTCGTCAAATCGTGATTGTAAAGTGGATGTCATGCATGGCGCCAAACGCATTCAAAAATATCTAAGCTGTCAGCTGTATACAACCAATTTCTAATATCAATCGATAAAAAAGGCTTTGAGCGAGTGAAAACCTTGGGTCTTGGCGAACATTGCGAACTGGCGCTGATGAATCACAAACAATTAATGTCGGATATGATTTTGAAGCCTAATATTTTCTCAAGGTAGACTGCCTCCTCGGAGAGACATCCGTTCATCGTGACTGTGTTGATGACGAGCTTAATGGCGAGGTAGTCTATGTGGATGACATACGTATGATCTGGAAACTCAACAACCTCTACCAAGTGTTCCAAGAAATAGGACTAAAGATAAACCTTTCCAAAAAACCATGATCTGGAATTGAATGTAAATAATAAATACTTCAAATAGCTCAAATTTTGCGTAGGAGATACGGAAACTGACATAGAATTGGTTGCGCCAGAGTTAGTTTTCCCCCTACACCATAAGTGGCTACCATTCCAAAACATTAGCTTAAGAACTCGTGTCATGATCTTAAATAGCCTCGTCAGATCGAGATATTCATATAGATGCCATGCACGGGGTTAAACTTATTCAGAAATATCTAAACTGTCAGCCGTATATACAACCGCTCCCTCAGAGCGATGGATAAATGTGGCTCGAACGGCTTAAAGACTAATTATTGACTGTGACAGCTAAAGGTCGGGTGTGAGTTTGAGGCTCAATATTCTCTCAAGTTAGGGTGCCTCCTCTAGGGGCCATCTATTCATCGTTATTGTGTTTAGGATTAGGTTGATGGCGAGGTAGTCTATGTTGATGACATGAGTATTCATAGTTGAGGTAAAAATGATCTGGAAACAAAATCAACATGCTCTATCACATGTTCCAAGAAATAGGACCTAAGATAAACCTTTGCAACAAGGAGACTATGATCTGGAATTGAAATGAAAGCAGTTACAGGACATAATCTGAATCCACCATGACAACAAGTAGTTTCGCCCAATACTGCAAGTTGCTACTAAACCAAAACGTTAACCTCAAAACTCGAGACATGTCCTTAAATAACCACCTCATATCGTGATTTTTATATGCATGTCATATACGGCGCCAAAACCGTTCAGAAATATCTAAACTGTCAGCTGTATGCAGCCGCTGCTCAGATCAATCTTTAAAAAAGGGTTTGAAAGAATGAAACCCTTGGGTCTTGTCGAAGATTGCGAACTGGCGCCGCTGATTCACAGACAATGAACTATACCAAATAATCGAAACCACCTTACTTGAGGGTTTTCAACAGCAGCAACTGATAAAAATAGATATCCTTTGCAACACGAAGAGAAAATAATCACCTAATCTAAAGGTTGATATTCCACACTACGCCAAAGAAAAGGTTAGGAAGGAAACTACCGCCAGTACTGGAAAGAGCGATAACAGCTACTGGACTTGAGCAACGTATTTTTATGCATTTAAGAGAAATATTTTATGTATTTCAAGCGCAAGAATGAATGCTGAATATTTCCTTATAAGGAAATGGCTTATATTACTGTTACCATTAGTCTGACACAGTAATAGCATTTTAGATCATCTAGTAGATGAAATTGGGACAAAAAAAAATTAATAATCAATAGTAAGAAAATAGAACGTTTGGTTGTTAGCAAAAGGGAGAGACTAGAGTAAGAGTTACAAAATGGAGATGTCAAAATCAAACAAATGCAGAAATTTACGTAACTCGGAAATGTTCTAAAGATAAGACAGATATGACACAAATATGACACAAATATGACACCGAAATCCAAAGGTAGGTTGTACAGCGAAAAATCCCTTCAAAATCCTAAGGAAATTATTAAAATAACGGAAAATTTGGTTAGTGTTATGGCAACTTACCTGTAACGACAATGAACTCTTCCTGACACTATAAAGACTGCGCCTCTCAAGAGAGACGGATAGAACTGAAATGGAACGAGTCGAGACGGAACGAGTCGAGACGGAACGAGTCGAGACAATAGTAGTTCACTCTAAACCAGACCCACAGTCATACTAACACCTTCAACTTCTTGTATTATTATTCTTGTGTTCGTGCTGTTCTTCCTTGGTCCTAACCTTGGACCATAACAGTGGTGAGAGGATATTGGACCATAACAGTTAGAAACAAAGAAAAGAGTGCCGGTCTATATAATATCAACATTTCTATATGGAGGTGAATGCTGGGCGATTTGATAAGAGATGAAGGGGAAATTTGATGAAACAGAGCTATCTTTATACAAAAAGATGCTGGTGGTAACATTAATCACAACTAGTTTTAACTTGTGAACATTTTGCTGTTTACCTATTGTAATATTCTGATGACGAAGTAAATGATTGAGTAAGATCATTGCGATTTCTACAACAATAAATATCTGTAGAAATTATTCTTATGGCATCCGTAAATATGGGAGCTTAACGACTTTACCAAAATATTACAATAAGAATCATAAATATGAATGCTGGTCGTAAATTAAGAAACAAGGGGGTATAAATGAAAAGATTTCAAATTGTCAACTTTTTACATTTCACTGAAACAAATTTTTTTACCAAAAAGTTTAAAAAGAAAAAAAATAACATTGCATTTTCTTTTTAATGTGATTTTTTAAATGGGCCGTGTCCCTTGAGTATCTGCGTTGTCTGGCTCTCCACAACTTCCCCTTTCATACACCTCTTCCCTGTTCTGCTATAAAATTAAACTGGCTATATTAATTGCTGTTTCCATTGCTTTCCTCTAAGTGTTAAATTCTGTAAGGCTTCTTTTGCTTTTCATCGATTCTAATAAAACAGTGATCAATGAACTTTGTTTCTTTCAAGTCAACTTATTTTGACAAGAAGCAGTTTTTTCTTTGCGCCCTTTTTAGTTTGCGAAGTAACGAGTTTCTGCAAATATAAAAATAAATAAAATTAAATTTCTGAAAATATAAAATAAAAAATATTAAAAATTGATATTAATAGCTTTTCCGTGTTCGCCGAGAAAAACTGTCAAAATGAATCTACAGTTGATGAGTTTTAATTCGACAGTTAATGATTAAATAAGCTCATGGCGAGTTCTACGACAATAAAATATCCGTAGAAATTCCCTTATCGCATCGTTCAATATTTGAGCTTAACAACCTTAACAAAACTAGAAAGACCCGTGATAATTTCACGGTTTTCCTATTTGAATTTTTGGATGAATCTTAATTCTTCAGTTAATGATTGAATAAGCTCATGGCGAGTTCTACGACAATAAAATATCCGTAGAAATTCCCCCATCGCATCGTTAAATATTTGAGCTGAACGATTTCACCAAAATATTACAATAACAATCATAAATATAAATGCTGGTCTTTATTTTAAGAAGTAAGAGGGTACAAATGAATGGTTTTGGAATTTTACAACATTTTCCATTTTACTTAAACAGCTATTAAAACTTCTTTCCTTCTTTCTTTCTTTCATTTTATCGCTAAAACAAATTCGCATCTCTGATACGGGTTTTGTTTTTACACACAATGAAAACGGAATACTCCATGGGGTACTGGCAAGAGACGTTAAACACTTCATTCTTTCTTTTTTTCTTTCTTTTTTCTTTCTTTCTTTCTTTCTTTATTTATTTATTTTTCTCACTGAAACCAAGTATTATATTTTCCCATCTCTCCGCACAATCAAATGGAATAGTCCATTATGTATAAGGCATTGGCAGGCCGTAACGGTCGTGCGAAATAACGAAGGTTACGGACAGGCATATTTATGATAAGATTACAATTATTATTCAGGAAAAGTTAAACAAAAATAACACTTTCGATTATAATCTCAAAGAGATAGTTTAAATTTCCGAGATACATAATGAGAAAAGGGGGGCTTGGAGAATTAAACACTCGCAGGATATATTCAAGGTATGAACGACATGGAGAAAAAGAGCGTAAGCTATCTAACGGGTTTGTGTAAATGAGTGGCAGAACAAAGAATTGGAAGGATAGTAAAAAAATATACCACAAAGAAGAGAACCTCGTGGAGGGCCATGATCGCCTACGTCTTGTAGGGACACAGCACATAAAAAGTGATGAATATACCCCAGTACGATGCTAATTATTTGCTGGATCAACACGCTGAACAAACTGCGAATCGGAAGAAATATTTTAAATTAGTCAAAGTTTTAAAAGACACCAATATTTAGAGAACTTAAATCGATTACCTTTTCACTTATTTTCGTGCATCGTTTTACTTACAATTATTGCTGCATGACGCAAACTATAATCAGTGCATTATTTTAACAAATTAGCCGTAAAAAAATAAACAGCGCCTTTTATTCACATTGTTATGAGGCGTGGTAGAGTAATGGATTGTGTTTCGGATTGAGGAATCGATAGAGTTTGAATTCCAGTCGAGTTCATTGCTTTCACTTACGTCCAGATACCCTGTGGAAATGTATGAATCCTACTCTTTTGACAAACTGGGTTCTATCTCCTTGGCTGCCAACCTGTCTAGGAGAAGGAAAATTCTGAATTCAAAACTGCATATAGCCCAGGTGAAGCACATGCTTTGCAGTTAAGAAAAGGATCGTTTGCATTGGCTCGATGATCCCGTCTATGGTCGATTCCTCTTGCTTTTTCCACATTATTACCAGATGAGGCTGTATATAAGTTGTGAGGTAATCGTTCTAAGTAACGCAGTTAATCGAAATAAGTGCTACGTAATTTGTTGCGTTTTAAAAATATATATTAAATAATTAAAAAGGTTAGAAAATTTTGACTTTGTTTTAAATAAATACTTATAGTGAATGCAAATCGATTTTTCGCTCCGACTCGTTCATACGCCAGTTACAGCATTCTTTACCGCCATCTTTGTTTCTTACCAACCTCAACCCGACTGCTAACAAAAATGACTTCAACTACAACGACCTGTACTATTTTCGAAAACTGCTGCTATTCTCTCCGTCTATTCGAACGTTGTTTTCATGGCGCTTACTACACGCTGCCTGCGACGTCGTCATCATTGTCGTCACGTGTCGTTTGGTGATAATGTAGAGGTAGTAATAGTTAGGGTGACAATTACTGCTGCTGCTGCTGTTGCGTGAATAAAATTGCCCCCCCCCCCCGTTTCAAAAAAATGATAAAATAAAAGTGTGTGTTGCGCGAACTGCGTAATCATTAGCAGAAGGTGACGGGGAAGTGAACTGTTGTTGTTAAAGTAGCGGTACTGTGTGTGGCATGCCAGATGGCGGCAAGAAAAGAAAAATAAAGGAGGGGGGAGAAGAAAGAGGAAGAGGGGGAAGAAGGGGAGGGGAGGAGGGGGAAGAGGAGGAGGGGGAAGAGGATAAAGAAGAGGGGGAGGAGGAAGAAGAAGAAAAAGAGGAGGAAGAAGATGAAGAAGAGGATAAAGAAGAGGAAGAAAAACAGGCAGAAAAACAAGAAGAAGAAGAGGAGGAGGAGGATACAGAAGACGTAAAAGAGGAGGAAGAAGAAGAAAAGTATAAAGAAGAAGACGAGGATGAAGAAGAGGATAAAGAAGGCAAAGATGAGGAAGAAAAACAGGCAGAAAAACAGGAAGAAGAAGAAGAAGAGGGTAAAGAAGAAGAAGAAGAAGAAGAAGAAGAAGAAGAAGAAGAAGAAGAAGAAGAAGAAGAAGAAGAAGAAGAAGAAGAAGAAAAGTATAAAGAAGAAGACGAGGATGAAGAAGAGGATAAAGAAGGCAAAGATGAGGAAGAAAAACAGGCAGAAAAACAGGAAGAAGAAGAGGAGGGTAAAGAAGAAGAAGAAGAAGAAGAAGAAGAAGAAGAAGAAGAAGAAGAAGAAGAAGAAGAAGAAGAAGAAGAAAAGTATAAAGAAGAAGACGAGGATGAAGAAGAGGATAAAGACGAAAAAGAAGAGGAAGAAAAACAGGCAGAAAAACAAGAAGAAGAAGAAGAAGAAGAAGAAGAAGAAGAAGAAGAAGAAGAAGAAGAAGAAGAAAAGTAAAAAGAAGAAGACGATCATGAAGAAGAGGATAAAGAAGAAAAAGAAGAGGAAGAAAAACAGGCAGAAAAACAAGGAAACGAAGAAGAAGAGGAGGATAAAGAAGAAGAAAAACAGGAAGAAAAACAGGAAGAAGAAGAAGTAGAGGAAGAGAAATAAGAAGGAGAAGAAAAGGAAGAAGAAGAAGAAGAAACTTAAGCGAATAATGAATATACGAACAAAGAAATGGAATTATATATAGAAACAAAAACATATAACGGTAAATAGAAGGATGTAGAGGAAGCTTCGTTTAGGTTGGCACAAGGTTACAAAATGAGGGTACCCGATGCAGATAGAAATCACTTGGAATGTGTTTCAGGGAGGAAGAACGAGCATGAAATCAAATGAAAGAGTTTCTGAAGGTACAGAGAAGAAGGTAAAAATGTAATAAAAATAATGACTAGTGGTAAATCAAGAAAGAAACAAATAACTAAGGGGTGATGACAAAGAAAGAAAGAAAGAAAGAAAAAAGAAAGAAAGAAAGAAAGAAAAAAAGAAAGAAAAAAGAAAGAACAATGCTGGGTGGTAAAGAAAGAAAGAAAGAAAGAAAGAAAGAAAGAAAGAAAGAAAGAAAGAAAGAAAGAAAGAAAGAAAGAAAAAAGAAAGAAAGAACAATGCTGGGTGGTAAAGAAAGAAAGAAAGAAAGAAAGAAAGAAAAAAGAAAGAAAGAAAGAACAATGCTGGGTGGTAAAGAAAGAAAGAAAGAAAGAAAGAAAGAAAGAAAGAAAGAAAGAAAGAAAGAAAGAACAATGCTGGGTGGTAAAGAAAGAAAGAAAGAAAGAAAGAAAGAAAGAAAGAAAGAAAGAAAGAAAGAAAGAAAGAAAGAAAGAACAATGCTGGGTGGTAAAGAAAGAAAGAAAGAAAGAAAGAAAGAAAGAAAGAAAGAAAGAAAGAAAGAACAATGCTGGGTGGTAAAGAAAGAAAGAAAGAAAGAAAGAACAATGCTGGGTGGTAAAGAAAGAAAGAAAGAAAGAAAGAAAGAAAGAAAGAAAGAAAGAAAGAAAGAAAGAAAGAACAATGCTGGGTGGTAAAGAAAGAAAGAAAGAAAGAAAGAACAATGCTGGGTGGTAAAGAAAGAAAGAAAGAAAGAAAGAAAGAAAGAAAGAAAGAATGAAAGAACAATGCTGGCTGGTAAAGAAAGAAAGAAAGAAAGAAAGAAAGAAAGAAAAAAAGAAAGAACAAATGCTGCGTGGGAAATGAATAAATAAAGGAAGAAATAACAAATGATGAGTGAAAAAGAAAGAAAGAAAGAAAGAAAGAACGAACGAACGAACGAAAAAGAAAGAAAAGGAAAGGAAAAAGAACGAACAACTGATGGGTGCAAAAGAAAGAATGTAAGAAAGAGAGCAATGAAGACAGAAAGACAGAAAAGAAGAATTAATAATGGCTGGAAAATTAAATAAATAAATAAATAAATAAAGAAAGAAAGAAAGAAAGAAAGAAAGAAAGAAAGAAAGAAAGAAAGAAAGAAAGAAAAAAGAAAGAAAGAAAACAGTAAAAAAAAGTAAGAAAATCTATGCGAAATATTAGAATAGAGCCATTAAAAAGGGGTAAAATTCGCCAAGGGATACAAATGAAAGAAGGAACGAATAATGTTTAAGAAAGAGTCTGTGAAGAATTAAAAACAAAGAAAGAAAGGAAGAAAGTAAGTAAGTAAATAAAAAGAAAGAAGGAAAGAAGATAAGAAAGAAAGTAAGAATGAGAGAAAAAATAACGAGAAAATGGAAAAGAAAGTGACAGTGCATGTTGAAGAAAGAATGAATACTCGACAATGAAGTATAGTATCAGAAGAAAGAAAGAAAGAACGAACGAAAGAAAGAATAATGCATTTTAAGAACGGAAATTAAAAGAGGAGACAAACGAAAAACTGATTTCTAAGAATCATTTAATATAGTAAATAAAGCGAAGACTAAGAGAAAACTCTTACCGAGTAGCCGATAAATGGAATCGAAACTCTGGGAATAAGTTTACAAAACACTTCAAAGAGAACAATGGTCACTTGTGCCAGAAAAAAAGTATATCTTGAAGAAAATATCGTTAAGCGAACAACATCAATAAGCTTTAATTGGGTCTAAATTCTTACATCGGCACGTCAATATTCTTGGAAAAATATTTTTTTCTTTTTTCTCCACCTATACAGAATGTCCATAAATTATCTGTTCAACTGACACAGTTTATAGCAGCAATTCGAGTTAAGGTCCATCAATACACTTCTTTGCATTTTAAAGAAATATTATTGGAGTTCTGATTCATATATAGTTTGTTCCTTTTTGTCTCTTCAAGTAGATGTTAAAATTACTTTTGATTCCTGACTTTTAACGAAAAGGGCAACGGCGCAAAGAACGTGTAATGTTTATCCTGGTTCAGAGACCAAATCGGACCTTCTGGTTCAGTAGGATTACGGTAAATGTATGAAAAAGAACCACCAAGTCGTATTAGCATCGGTACCTGGCACGAGAAAGTTATGGAAACATAAAGTTTCTTGCAGAAAACAGAAATCTAAGGGCAGTGCAGCGGATACGGAAAGAGTTGGTTGATATATCCTGTCAACATTATGGTGTTTGGAGTGATCACAAGTGATGGTGACGTTATGTTCTACATTCGTCTTTCCACACGGCCTCAGAGTTTACACAAGGGCTTATATCAAGTGTCTTTGGAAATTAGTCAAGAGAGTGATTGCTGGAAGACCTTGTCTGGCAACAGGACTCTGCACCATGCCACACAAGCAGGAAAATCCAGTCATGGCTGTTAGACAATTTCTGTGACCACATCACCCCTTACATCTGGCCACACAACTCTTCAGACTGCAACCCCTTTGATTGTTATGTGTGGGCGCAGTTTAGCGAGAGACCAATAAAACTCCTTGTAACACCAAAGATGAATGAAGGTAAGGATTATGGCAGCATTCACCAACTTAAACAAGGAGACCACCCAGAAGATTTGCTGGAGATTCTGAAGTTGTGTGGAGGACGTGGTTGAAACCAATGATGATTTTATTGAATAAATTTACTCTTTAGTATTTCAAGATATTTTTGTGTGATTTTGGTAAATATATTTGTTAAAATGAGATGTCAGTGTTATTTTCAATTTTGCATCATTTAGATGACAATTTATTCACAGCACAATGTATATCAGTACTCCGATATTTATCTCTCACGTCTTGATAAAATCCAAAGAATAATCAGCAATATTATTAAACCTGATCTGGCGTCTCGGCTTCGGTCACTTTCCCACCGTCGTAAGGTTCTCTTTTCTATAAATACTTTGGTAATTGTTCAGATGAATTCTTCACTATAGTTCCTAGACTTTTGAATTTAAGTGCAACCCTAGACTGGCGACGAAGTCCGCCCCAATGTACAGTTGAGTTAACCGTATTTTCTATGCTAACATTTTATTTTCTCGCACTTCTCGCTTGTGGAACTCTCTTCTTGCTCCATGATTTACAGCCATCATTAAGCGGCAGAATTTTAAATTCAATGTCAATCGCTATCTTCTGTCCTCTTCATTACTCTTCTTTTGTTCTAATTAAGCAAATTGTCTGTTTCTATCTGTTCCACACCCAGTACCCCATTGTATCTCAGTGGCTTTACTGGTTTGCAACAGGTGAACTCGTTTAAAGATACAAAAATATATATCTTGAAAAAGCAAGGTCAAAAGTCTCGTTGGCCGACAGGAAACTGTCCCCCCCCCAACTACTAAGGTTCGGAAGATGCCATGGCTTGGTCACATTGCACGGCATCGCAGCCTCTGCAAGACCATCATGCAAGGCACCGTTGAAGGCGGACGCAACACCACTTGTCATATGAAGTTTAAGCCTCAACAAACGACTCGTCGTATCCATCACCCTCTCCGGGTGTGAGACTGGTACAAATAGAAACTAAAAAGAATATCTAGAAAGCATAGACAACATTCTACAGAGTCAGGCACGGTGGACACATAATCAGGGGAAGATACGACGGCAATCAATATTTTAAAAATGCTGCAAACCCACAGACATAAAACGGATAGAACCATGACAAAAGTTTAAAAAAATCCTTTGTTTTAAAACAATTGCCTTTATGTAATCTCCCCAAAATTCAACAATATTTTATTATCCTTACGTTAGATTTGATAGACTTGTCAATAATTGTGTTACCAAATAATCCTGTCAGAAGTTGGCACCTGCAACGAATAAATCCCCATACGGATCGCCACAGCAACATCAGCGATGGTTAGACTACAAAGAATATAGAAGAACAAATTCTGATTCAAAACTAAGTTCAAGCTCTACCATCTACCGGCTGTAACAGCAAAATTGTCCAATTATTAGATTAAGCACTGAACCGTTGTACCTTAGAAAGGATTAAAGATATCTTACTGGAATTCTCTGAGGTTTTTATAATACAATTGAACTCTACTTTGTGTCATTAGAATGTATAATTTCTCTCTAACTTTAACAGAAGAATCGTGATAAAATCTATATTAAGCGAAAATGAAATGTTCATCATTAATTAATATTTAGCTAATCGGAAGCTCATGAAGGATATATATATATATATATATATATATATATATATATATATATATATATATATATATATATATATATATATTCCAGGATGGTTGAACTAGAAAGGATATGGAAGAACAACGTTAGATTCCAGACCAAGTTCAAGCTCCACAAATCGCTGGTCGTTTTCATCTTCCTCTACAAGGATAAGATTTGGGTCACTCATGGTTGAGGCAGGAAAAAGGATCCGGGCGTTCGTAAACGAATGTTTGAGAAACCTCCTCCGCACAAAACCAATGTCTTTATACGGTGCAAGACGAAAAGTTTCGTTGGCTAACAGGAATATCTCTTCGGCATTATTAAGCATCGGAATATGTCATGTTTTGAACAGGTCACACGGTATAACAGCGTCTGTAAGACCACCATGCAAGGCACTGTTGAAGGCGGACGCAACACTAGATTTCATACCAATTTCAAGCTCTACAAATCGCTGGCCGTATCTATCCTCTTATACGAGGGTACTACTTTGACATTCCTGGTTGAGGCAGAAAAAAGGATCTCGGAATTCTGGAATAATTGCTTTTAAAAGTTTCTCCGCATCACGCACAAAACCAATGGCTGTACGGAGCAAGCTCAAAACTTTCGTGGGACGACAGGAATCTCTATCAAGCGTCGAAATATGTCATGGTTTGGCCACGTCACACGGCATAACAGCGTCTGCAAGACCATCATGTAAGGCACTGTTAAAGACGAACGCAACACCAACTTTCATACCAAGTTCAAGCCTCAACAAACGACTCTCCGGGTGTGAGACTAGGACAAACCTGGTTGAGGCAGGAGACAGCACCAGGCTTTCGAAAACAAATGCTTGAGAAAGCTCCTTCGCATAAAGCTGTATGGAGCAAGCTAAAAATTCTCGTTGGCCGATACGAATCTCTACTGGTCGCTATTAAGCGTTGGAATATGTCATGGTTTGGCCATGTCACACGGCATAACAACCTTTGCAATACCATCATGTTAATGACGTGACTATACGGAGACGGTTACGCAAGAGATGGTCAAACAACATCAAATAGTGGTCGGACATGACAAGGCCAGAACTACTGAGAGCCACCCCCAACAGAGGATGTTGTCTGTTTCTTCAGTTCTTAGGGACCCCCACCCCCATCGACAATGAAGCTGATGATGATGGTGCTGATGCTGATATATATAAAGAATTCTCGTATCTTTTTCGGCGAATGGGGGTCCAGCAGCACAATACTTAGAACAGAGAAGTCAGGCTACCAAACGACACTGTTCAGTGTTCGAATTCAGGTGTGTCCTATTCCTCGTTGAAAATCAAGGCTATAGAGCCCAGTCAGACCTACTTTTTAACCTATAGGTATTGTATGCGAAGAGATAGGTTCATACGTTTCCTAGAGTTATTTACATTTAAGTGAATGTAATGGATTCGGTTTAGGTTGAATTCGAACTGTCAATTATTTTTAATTCGGAGCCTATTTATATTACACCACCCGCACACCCAACATATATATTGTTGTGGAGCAAATATTACACACCCGGTGATTATAAAAACTGGTACATTACAATAAAGAGCCCCAGGTCATGGGTAAGACTGGTGGCTGAATCGAGTCGGGCAGTTCGCTGTCTGGCTTGTGACTGACAAGACCTCTTTCTTCGAGTAGAAGGTGACTCGGTCGGTGTTCTGTCTTCGGATGGAGACTCGATTGCGAAAATCAGACAAGTAATTTACCCGTGGCCACTTTTGCGGGGGCTGCATAAATTTTTGATGATTGGCCCGAGTAAACACGCTCGTATTTCCCATAATAATCCCGATATTGTGCCATATCTCATGCCAGTGGGATACCTAGACTAGATACCTAGTCGTTTGGAGTCAGGCCGTTCGTTATCTGTCTTGCTACCTTTGTCTTCAGGCAGAGGGTGACTGAGTCGGGGCTCTGTCTACAGCTAGAGACTCGGCTACGCTTGCAGGGAATGGGTAAATTTTGGACCAGCGGCCCGAGTGTACGCGCTCGAGTTCACCACGTTAAACATGACCTTGTGTCCAATCCCGTCTAAGTGGGAAGGCATGGGTAAATACCTAGCAGTTTGGAGTCAGGTAGATAGCTTTTTCTTTCCAGATAATTTTCTTTCAATATACTGTAATTCATAAGCCTAATGAAAATAATTACAATGAAACAATGTCGATTAATCTTAATGTATGAGTGCAAACTGGGGAAAAATAACCATTTTTACATCTAATCAGTATATGCAATGAGAAATGGATACTCTTTGACAAGAGTAAGAGAGTAGACCAGTGGTTAGATGATACTGAATCATGAAAACAGTACACAAAACATCCACTGCACACTAAAACGTTTATGGTTACTGTATGGTGGTCTTTCAAAGGGTTTTTTGATTATTGCCTTAAGGGAAAAAATAACAGCAACCTCGTATTGTAGGAAAATTGAGAGTATGCACGAAAAATTGAAAAAGAAACATGTTGGGCTTGTGGATAGGAATCGCCCAATTTTGGTGTACGACAACACACGACCGAACGATTCTCAATCAACTGTTCAAATGCTGCATAGCCTGAATTATGAAACTTTGCCTCATCCTCCATATTCACCTGATAGCGCTCCTGCTGATTATCACTTATTTAAGCATTTTGAGCTTTTCATTCGCAATAAAACATTCTCCAATAAGGAAGAGATAAACGAAGCATTTAAATGCTTATCACATAAAAGGATCAGAATTTGTTAAAGATGGCATCAAGAATTTAGAGGTACTTTGGAGAACAGTGATTCATCAACATGATATTTATTTCAATTAAAAAAAATTAGTTATTTAACATTTCCCACAGTGCATCATTTCATATCTATATATATATATATATATATATATATATATATATATATATATATATATATATATATATGCGTGTTATATTAAACCGTCACCTATGGAGAAATACACCTTATTTAATGTTGGCAGCTTCACTTTTTCAAGTCAGTCAGGTTAACGGCAAATAAATGATCATTTGCACTAACGCCTAACGGTTATTGTGTAAAAGTTGTCACTTATATTTCAAATTATTGTAAAGGTCACTGAGTAGAAATAACTGCGGGTCAAAATGAGGATATGTGTTGCTCTTTTTTAGTGTTGTTTCTTAAATTGTAACATTATTTATTATAGAGTAACTTGTATTTATTCATTAATTATTTATTGTTGATTTTTATTATATTTACCTGTTTGTATGTGTGTATTTGTAGTTCGTTAATTTCGGTATTGTTTACTTAATTTGTTTATTCATTTTAATTTTTTGTTTATTCTTTTTTTCTTTTCTTTTTCTTCAGGGATTGGTTACCTTATTTGTTTAGTTTAACGAGTCGTCTTTGTCCGTTTGTTTAGTTTAACGTGTCGTCTTTGTCTATTTGTTTAGTTTAACGTGTCGTCTTTGTCTATTTGTTTAGTTTAACGTGTCGTCTTTGTCTGTTTGTTTAGTTTAATGAGTTGTCTTTGTCTGTTTAGTTTAACGTGTCGTCTTTGTCTGTTTGTTTAGTTTAACGTGTCGTCTTTGTCTATTTGTTTAGTTTAATGAGTTGCCTTTGTCTGTTTGTTTAGTTTAACGTGTCGTCTTTGTCTGTTTGTTTAGTTTAACGTGTCGTCTTTGTCTATTTGTTTAGTTTAATGAGTTGCCTTTGTCTATTTGTTTAGTTTAACGTGTCGTCTTTGTCTATTTGTTTAGTTTAACGTGTCGTCTTTGTCTGTTTGTTTAGTTTAATGAGTTGTCTTTGTCTATTTGTTTAGTTTAACGTGTCGTCTTTGTCTGTTTGTTTAGTTTAATGAGTTGTCTTTGTCTGTTTAGTTTAACGTGTCGTCTTTGTCTGTTTGTTTAGTTTAACGTGTCGTCTTTGTCTATTTGTTTAGTTTAATGAGTTGCCTTTGTCTATTTGTTTAGTTTAACGTGTCGTCTTTGTCTATTTGTTTAGTTTAACGTGTCGTCTTTGTCTGTTTGTTTAGTTTAATGAGTTGTCTTTGTCTATTTGTTTAGTTTAACGTGTCGTCTTTGTCTGTTTGTTTAGTTTAATGAGTTGTCTTTGTCTGTTTAGTTTAACGTGTCGTCTTTGTCTGTTTGTTTAGTTTAACGTGTCGTCTTTGTCTATTTGTTTAGTTTAATGAGTTGCCTTTGTCTATTTGTTTAGTTTAACGTGTCGTCTTTGTCTGTTTGTTTAGTTTAACGTGTCGTCTTTGTCTGTTTGTTTAGTTTAATGAGTTGCCTTTGTCTATTTGTTTAGTTTAATGAGTTGCCTTTGTCTATTTGTTTAGTTTAATGAGTTGTCTAATTCTAAAGCACATTGCATCAGCTGCGGTGTAAATGGTGCATCTATTTACATTTTCATTTTCCACTCGGCATTTATTTTTGAACAAAACAAAAGCAACAATGGAAAATGAAGTCAAACACATTTTACATAGATAAAGCCTTTTGTTTGAGCTGACCCTGTCAACACATTTTTTTGTATTTCTTTAAGGCATGGACAAACAGGAATCACTTCAATGAGTCTATTGGAATCTTTTCCAATCAATTCGTTGGCTCAAACTACAGCGGCAATTGCTAATCTCCTCAGGTGCCAAATTTTTGAGATTTCAATTTCAAGTTTACTTGTATTTTGATAGTTTTTTTTTGAAGATCTTTAAAGATACATTACAACCTGCAGGAATAGCCATGTCAATGAGAAAGAAAATTCTGTTTTGTGGTCTTTGATCGTGAAGTCTGGGCGAATAGATTTGATTGTTATGTCTGTGTGAAGTCCAATAAAATTCTTACAGGTCCTATGTCTGAAACTCTGACACTTTTTCCAAACCAGGCATTGACTCACTCTGTCAATACCATGGCAACCTGATACAAGATGGTCAGTTGTTTCTGGATATTAATCACAGAATGTGCATTTGGGGTCAACACAGTTTGTACGTATGTCTGGTTGGAAATTTCTATTTAGCAAGCATTGCTCCTGTGTAGCAAGAATAAAACCTCCGGTTTCAGCTTTTAACCCTGCACTACTTAACCAACTGATATGTACACGTCTTGTCTCCATCAACTTGTTTGGTACGGGAACATTATTGACAATGAAGAGGTTTATCTTGCCATTGTTTCTTCATTTGGTACATTGTATTTTGCTTTTGCTTTCTATTTAATTGCATTGCCGTTGCAGTAGATGCATTGTGGTTTATTTGGAATTCTTCAGCCTCTTGAAATTCAATTTTGAAATTCTTGGCTTCCTTTATTGCCATATAAAGTTTCTTCTTCTTCTTCTTCTTCTTCTTCTTCTTCTTCTTATTATTATTATTATTATTATTATTATTATTATTATTATTGTTTTTATTTTCTTTGATATCTGGCGTTTACACAATTCTTTCCGGGTCCCGCCACGAGACCTAAGGTTAGAAATGGCATCATGACACTTTCCACTGCAAAAAAAAAATAATTACATAGATAAAGCCCTTCGTAAAGTGTGGGCTGTACTTGTCAGAATAAGTTTTTGTATCTCTTTGAGGCATGGACTTCCAGGGATCCCTTCAATTAGTCTACTGGAATCTTTTCCAACCAATCCTAAGGCTCCAACTACAACAGGGATTGTTGATGTTCCCATGTACCACATTTTTGAGATTTCTATTTCAAGGTCCTTGTATTTTGACAGCTTTTCGAATATTTTCAAAGATACATTGCAGTCTGCAGGGACTGCCATATCAATAAGGAAGCATTTTTTTTTGTTTGTGATGTTTAATAACAATGTCTGGGCGGTTGGCTTTGATTGTTCTGTCAGTGTGTATTGTGTAGTCCCATAGAATTGTAACAGGTCCTATCTCCGTAACCGGGTCAGGGTGGTGTTCGGACCAGTTTTTTTTCAGTTTCCTTCCCGTAGAAGTTTCAGATTTTCCAGTGCAGATATTGGCCCACTCTGTCATGCCGGTTTTTATATTCAGTGGGTGCCAATAACGTGAAACCTGATACAAGATGATCAATGGTTTCTGGATATTTATCACAGAATCTGCATTTTGGTCTAACACAGTATTTTAGTATATGTGCTTGATAATTCCGAGTTAACAAGCATTGGTCCTGTGCAGCAAGGATAAAACCTCCAGTTTCAGCTTTCAACCCTGCACTACGTAGCCACTGATGGGTAAGGGTTTTGTCGACGTCCGCTTGTTTGGTGCGGGCAGTGTATTGGCCATGAAGCGGTTAATCTTGCCATTGTCTCTGTATCTTATCTGTTACATCTGTCTTTGCTTTCTTTTTTAAGCATTTTGCAGCTTCAGCCGGTTTACCGTATTGTACTTGTATTTCTGCGCCTATTAGAAACTCATTATTATTATTATTATTATTATTTTTTATTATTATTATTATTATTATTATTATTATTATTATTATTATTATTTGTGTATGTTTCCTGCTTTGAATTGTTTCTTCCTTTATAACTGAATAAATTTCTTTTTTTAATGTTTTTTGACGCAGATCATCAAACAACCTTCTATTATTTCAAATTTTAAGCAAGCCGGTCTCTTAACAAATGGACGCCATTCCCAAATGGATATATATTTTTAGTATCCGAGGTTAATAGGAGTACATTAAAACAAAAACATAGATAAAACTTGCTAATTATTATATCCAGTGAATGACTCCAAACTTTTCACCCCATGTATATATATATATATATATATATATATATATATATATATATATATATATATATATATATATATATATTAAAAAGAAGAGAGGTACCGAAAACTTTTTTGGTTGTAATGTGGGTTTTTAAAAAAATATTATTCTTTATTTTTTATAGTTTTACATAGTTTTACAACACGTGTTTCTGGTCTTACGACCGTCTTCAGGTAAAGGGTGGATATTTCCACATATTATTAAAAATAATTATTAAAAATATTTAATTTTTCTCCTTTATGTTTTTCAATGTTAAATCTTCTCTATATGAGACATTCTCTGTTTTTGTGTTGGTCATTCCAATGAATGTATTTGTTAAAATGAGACGTCGGTATTAATTTAATTTTTGCGCAATTTAGACGACAGTTTATCCATTGCAACCTGTATATATATATAAACGTGAAGCTGTTTGTGAGAAACACCTGTCGAGTGGCTATGTGAATTGAAGTTTTGGGGGTAAGGATAGAATTTAGGATATCACTCGGTCTAGCGATGAAAATTTGTTGTACGACAAGGCCAACAAGAAGATAACAAGTTTCGCTAGCATATAAAATAGTGATGTTACCATGGCAACTTATCAGTTCGTAACAAGCCATTTTCTTTTCGTTCGTTTATTTCTTCTTTGCGTTCGGCTTTCTAATTTCCTTTTCATAATTTCCTTCGTTTTTCTTCTGTTTTACTCAACTGAACACGA
>OZ038518.1:21041637-21071637 GCA_964036315.1 Acanthosepion esculentum | reverse complement strand
TCAGGCCGGTAAATGTTGTTTAATACTGTTTATTATAAACAGAGCATTTACTTAAACATAAAAATGTCTTAACATAATTGTCGGACTTTGTCCATTTCATAATGTTTGACGTCATATATATATATATATATATATATTTCATTAAAAACGACTGACAAGGTGCTTTTATTTAGTTTTTTATATAATTTCTCGTGCGATCTAATAAAGTTTTTCTTTTCAGAGGATAAATTATATAAAAATTGTCCGAATGTTCTTTTCCGAGCGCTTTCGGCTATACTTTTAGCCATTATCAAGGATTGTATTTCAACTGTTAGAATTAGAAATAGTTTGTGTGTGTTTTATAAAGTGATTCATTTTTTTTTTGTTTTGTTTCAAAACACGGTCAAGATATTATGTCCATGTTCAAAGTTAATATTATTAAGGGTTGGTTTGTTTAATTTTATAAGTAAGGCTTCCATTATTTTTAGCCTGTTTTTGCAAGTGGATGATGCTATTATATTAGTGTTATATTAATGAAATGTGCTTGAAAGAAGGATTGCTGCCTAAATACACAAATATATATATATATATATATATATATATATATATATATATATATATATGTAACAATTTAATACCACAGAATGCATAGATAGTTTTATTCTTTAAATTACAGCAATCTTATGTAAGCACACATTTAGTTAGCATATGCAAACATATATTGTTTAATGTAACAGACAACGAATATTTGATCAGGAGCCGTTCTAAGCTTCGTATATTTGCTTTAATTTCGGAAGAAAATAAAGACAAAAATTTTCCATCATTTCGATAGATTTTACCATGCTGCCCCATGATCTAAGCTTAGACAGATCTTAGTTGATAACACAACAATATTCACACATACTGTAAAAAGAACCTTCAGATATTGGAGCCACCTATTTTAAAAGTAAGAAACTCACACTCAATAAAATTACATTTCAAACTAGTCACAACACATTACATTTCATGGTTCTGTGCTTAATATTTCGGTCTCTCACGTAGTACGACGTCATAGAACCGCCCTTACGACCTTCGTCTGCTCTTCCGCGACAGTTATCGTCGCATAGCAATCTTCTATGTCAACTTAACAGAATATCGTCTTTGATGGTGAATATCTTTGTTAGAATATCCGCTTAACAACTCTGAAGATGGCTCGTGTGAGCCGAAAGGTTAGATAAAGGAACAGCTTAATAATAGCCAAATTTTGGACAATTTTTGTTTTTATTTTCTCCCGAAATTAAAGCCACGAAGCTTAGAACGACTCTAACATAATAGATATTCCTCGTCTGCTATATTTAACAATATATGTTTGAATAATGACCTGGGGCTCCAATGCACTATATATATATATATATATATATATATATATATATATATATATATATATATATATATGTGTGTGTGTGTGTGTGTGTGTGTGTGTGTGTGTGTGTGTGTGTGTGTGTAAATAATTGATCGATTGAATCACGCCAGGAAATATCAAATGATTTGAATCGATATTTAGTGCCAATAAGGAACTTTCCTCCCAAGACAAGTTGAACTACGATGACCTCCATATCATTAATAAAAAGAGTTGGAAGGCACCGAGGATTCTCTTAGATGATTAATGGAGATAAGTTTACTTTTAGAGGCGTTAAAATTAATGAGCCATCTTTTACCGCAGTTAAAAACGACAGGAGGCTTTCCATTTTGACCTTGTCAAATTGATCAGATTTACTATCGAGACAGGAATAGATGGGTGTGTCATCAGCGTAGATACCAAGTTGAGAGCTGATGCCATCGGGAAGGTTATTAATGAAAATAAAAAACAAACTAGGACCAAAGATGGACACACTAACATTACTAAGAAAGGATCTAGAGGAATGGCCGTTCAAGATCACTTTCATTTCACCATTTTGTAAGAAAGATTCGATAAGTCTGAAAATGTATCAGAAAACAACGGAACGGGTATTTAACTAATGTAATAAAAAAATAAATATGATAACAGTATCTGTCTATATTTATGAGATGAGGTATTATGTACACTGTTTACATTATTCGGACTATTGTCCTCATCTTTGTCGCCATATTTATTACAACATTTCGGCCTTTCAGTATCTGTCTATATATATGAGATGAGTTATTATGTACAGTATTTACATTAACAGGACACAAAGAGTTGTGAGTTCAATACCCGGTTCAGGCAGTGGAGAACTTTCAGAGGGAAAATTAGCAGGAGATAACTGATAACTGACATCCATCAAACATGTCTCGTGGAACTAGAACAGTCTACCCCAGTGATCGAAATAAAGGGTTCGGTTCGAAATTCCAACCACCTGACGAAGGCCGGAGCGTACAACGGCCGAAACGTTGTGACAAAAATGAGGACAATAGTCCGACTAATGTAAATACTGTACATAATACCTCATCTCAGAAATATAGACAGACTCTGAGGTATTATGTACACTATTTACATTGTTCAGACTATTGTCCTCATCTCTGTTGTCATATTTATCACAACGCTTTGGCCGTTGAACGCTCCGGCCTTCTTCTGGTGGTTGGAATGTCGAACTGAACCCTTTATTTCGCTCGCTGGGGTAGACTGTTCTAGTTCCAAGTGACATATATAATGGATGTCAGTTATCGGTTATCTCCTGTTAATTCACCTCTCCAAGTTCTGCACTGCCTTAACCAGATATTGAACTCACAACTCTTTGTGTTCTGTTACTGGATCTAACCAACGCCTTTATCCACTGTGCCATGTGTCCTTGATGACATCTGTGCATGAATTTCTGGGACTTATAAACCTAATGTTTTCAGTAATCATTTTTACCTGTGCTCATATTGTAATTTTTGATGTTATCATTGCATTTTTTTTGTTTTTTACCAGAGCTCATATTGCTTATTATTGCTTTTCCCTGACACTCCTTATTACTGGTTCCCATATTGTATTCATTTCTATGCTTGGTCGGCTCAGGAGATTTTTGTGGCCTAGCATATGTGCTGATTCCTTAAGTTTACGGATTTTCCAATGATGTCTATGATTTCAACATGATCCCGCAGAGGGCGGTGATCTCCCTTTTCTCTCTATATGTGGTCAGCCACGCCTCATTTTTCCACTTCCCCTCGTGTTACAGCTTTCTGTTGTTCTTGAAGCCTTACCTTTATATTTCTTTCCGCAGCTGCACGGGATAGCGTACGCACACTCTTTAGTCATGTTCTCTGGGGGGTATTACCCGGGAGATATATCTGCGAAGTGTCGTCCAGCTTTTGAAGGTTGTCCTGATGTTATATGGACCGCAGATGCTTTGTATTTTCTCTGATAACTCCTTCACATAAGGCAGGCAGACAATTTCCTGAGTGTTGTTGTTCTTCTCTTGTATATGATATCGTTGTTGTTCGTTGTTCTTCTTCTTCGTCTTATATGTTTTGAATTTTTAAAATTCTTCTTTTCTCTTCTGTTATGTGTGAACCAATTCAACTGATGCTAATTTAGACTTTGCATTTTATATCTATCAGATAACATAGGTGTATCAGCGGGCTGACCTGAGACACGTTCTTTTTCACTAGATACCAAATGCTGTCCCCGACATGTAAACACGTATCCGACCCAGCTGCGTCTAGAATCGACTCATGTGAGAGAATCCGGGTAACAGTGTAGATACATAAGCATTCATCCGAAAGAGATAAAAGTGAGAGTCTTTCAAATCTTCGCAAGAAAGAATTCACGTTCAGAGAAGCGTCAATGCCACAAATGGACTCGCAGATATTAAATGATGACGTCTGAAATTGCATAAAAAATAATTTAACGCATGAGAAAATTAGTCTTCTGTTCATCTTAAGCAGTACAGCGCAAACATTTTTGTGATAAAATACACGAAATAGATTTTGCAGTATATATCCCTCAGAGAAGCTAGGTGTATCAGCGTGTTGATCCGAGAGAGTCTTTCCTTCACCAGACATGTAAACAGTTGTTTGACCCTGCTGCACGTAGGATGTACACACGTAGAACAACCAGGGAGACGGGTAGATATATTATCACCCATCTTAGAGGTAAATGACAAAGAGCCTTTTAAATCCTGGCAAAGGGAATAAACCACGTTCGGAGAAATCGAATGCCACAAGTGATAACGTCCCGGGTTGTATAATAATTTTAATATAAACAATAACTTTAGTCACGTGTTCTTGTTAGCGTCGACAGTGACATTCATACGCTTCTGTCGTCTGTTCTTTTCACATAATAATACCGTTTTTGTTTCTCAAAATCTTTTAATTTCCACCATAATATTTCAGTCAGGAATTTATTACCCTATTTCTTTTCTCTTTTCTTTTCTCTCTCGTTTCATTCCTGTAAATGCTTATTAAATAAAACCGTATTCATACGTATATTTCTTTTATTTATTCACGAGTTCAGACATTTGAACATCCGGGCACTTACATTCGCGCTGGAATCACTAATTGGCCAAAATTAATTATAGAAGCGGCTATCGCCCCCATAGGGGCCGAGACGAAAATTACAGTTCCGAAATGAAGAGAATTGAAAGACGAATCTCTAATTAAATGATTTCTTAACTTTCGTTAAGTGAGATAATCTTCAGCATTATTTTCCAGTTACGGTCTGTAATTTTGTTTATGAAAGACAGACCAAGGCATAACATCGATAGCAAAAACGAACAAGAAACTTTAGTCTCATGCCTTCAATCGTCTGACAAATTATTAATGGATTACACACGTTAGTGTAAAGAAGGAATTACAATAAAAAAAAAAGAAACTATAATAAAAGCTATAAAACTTCAGCAAATATTGGATTAGAAATTTCACAATCTATAAGTCAATAAATGAGAAAGAAACGGACTCATTAAAAACGGAAATTATATTGAAGAGGAAACGACAGAATTTGCTTTGCAAAGGACACCTTAAAAAAGGAAACAGTAGCCATGTGAAACGTTGATTACAATAGATTTTATATATAAAATACTATATAGTCACAAACTATGATGAGTTAATATGTCATGACTCAAATCGAACTACTACATTACAGGCCGTTCTTTGGATTTTGTCATGAAATTCGATAAGACTGTCCCTAAAGTCTGTACACATTGGCAAAAATGCATATTTTTACGGTTTCGTTTGGCTTGTTTTATTTTACGGCATATCAACATCAATGGGTTATTTAATACCGACAAGATTTTTATTGCTGGTAATATTTCTTTTTTCAAAAATGTAGTGGTGGTAATATTTTTTTTTTCAAAAATGTATTGATGGTAATATTTTTTTCAAAAATGTATTGCTGGTAATTTTTTTTCAAAAATGTATTGCTGGTAATATTTTTTTCAAAACTGTATTGCTGGTAATATATTTTTTTTCAAAAATGTATTGCTGGTAATTTTTTTTTTCAAACATGTATTGCTTTAAATATTTTTTTCAAAAATGTATTGCTGGTAATATTTTTTTCAAAAATGTATTGCTGGTAATATTTTTTTCAAAAATGTATTGCTGGTAATTTTTTTTTTCAAACATTTATTGCTGGTAAAAATTTTTTCAAAAATGTATTGCTGGTAATATTTTTTTCAAAACTGTATTGCTGGTAATATATTTTTTTTCAAAAATGTATTGCTGGTAATTTTTTTTTTCAAACATGTATTGCTTTAAATATTTTTTTCAAAAATGTATTGCTGGTAATATTTTTTTCAAAAATGTATTGCTGGTAATATTTTTTTCAAAAATGTATTGCTGGTAATTTTTTTTTTCAAACATTTATTGCTGGTAAAAATTTTTTCAAAAATGTATTGCTGGTAATATTTTTTTCAAAAATGTAATACTGGTAATATTTTTTTCAAAAATATAATTTCTTGTAATAATGTATTGCTGGTAATGTTTTCCGTCAAAAATTCATTTTTAGTAATATCTTTTTACAAAAATGGATTTATGGTATTAATACGTGTTTTTACACTTTCATAGCTTTTTGACCCCAGATGAGGCTTAACTATTTTCCCATAGATGGGCCCCTAACTGGTGCTACAACTCCGGGTCAGGGTGGACGTGGGAACACCAGTAATTAAGAGGTGGCTCCACGCTCCTCAAAACCTGATCAGAGGTCTTGCTGTCGGACGTAGTTTATCCTCTCACCCAAGACGCCATATTTTCAGGAAATGTAATTTTCAATAACGTTTTATAGAAATGGCATATTAACAAATAACCTCTTTGTGATGCAAAGTTTGATGTGCTTTTCAAGATTCACGTGAACTCGATGCAACAACTGCACATTGCCGTCAATTTTAGGACATTCGCTCTTTATTCGTCCAGTCAAGTGTGTTGTGTCTGTGATTTTCATTGAGTACACATTTTTCTTTAGTCTAGTCAGTAAAAAAGTCAATTCTTTATTCTTCCGCAAAACTGTTTTTAATCTGGGAATATTTAAAATATATTAACATTAATAGTTAATGAGAATGTGTCCAGACTTTAGCAACTGCCTGTATATACAATTGAATCCCTGACAACCGGTCTAAGAAGGCATTCCGGATATGAGGAATTGGTTACAAAGTCCCGATATGAGAAGTTATATATAGATTAAAATACAAGAATCGAAATCAGGTTTAACATTTATTTTCAATGTTTTATAGTAAACAAAATAATCTAATGGTCAGTGAAATGTAACGGAATTGATTTTTAAGGAAAAATAAATAAATTATGAAATCTTAATGAAAATTCATTAAATTAAGTATCCCACGTATGCAAAGCAAATTATGTAACGAGGATTTTTTAATCGCTGTTGCATGATGATTCTTTCTCTTCTAATGTCATTCTCAACTTTTTCCGCATTTCCTTTTGCTCTTCTTCTTCATTTTTTAAGCGAAAGACACTTTTTATAATTCTTTTTATGTGCGTTATTGCAATCGTCATAGCTGAATGCTGGCTTTCTTTCCATAAAACTGACATCATTTTCAACAACTTTTTCAATTTCAGTCCAGGTTTCATCACAGTCATGCATCTTGTAGCTATCTTGTTCCAGATGTGTCTCGTTTTAATCTTTTCCTCTTATTTCCATGATATTTTGCACCAATGGAAGCCATTAGGGTGAAACAAGCATAGGCAATTATCCAAAGTAAATTTCTTAAAAAAACAGAAATTTCTAATCATATATATCACCCAAAGAGTTCAAATATACACATCAGAATCCTGTCTGGATATGCTGGATTCCCAATTTGAGGCACTCCGGATATGAGGAATTCCGGATATGAGAGATTCCGGATATGAGGGGTTCCGGATATGAGGGGTTCCGGATATGAGAGATTCCGGATATGAGGGGTTCCGGATATGAGAGTTTCTACTGTATAAGGGACACCAGACCAGATATGGCATTAATATTCAATTCACGGACGAATGGTAGATTTATAAATGGGCAAGATGGATTCTGCCGAGAGAAATTGCCTGGTTCGACACGGTGAACAAACTTACCTCACGGTAGATCTCCCAATTGTTTAAATATAATCACTCTCCTTCATGCCAGTGGAAAACGTCAGACCGAGAAGGCGCAAAGAGATGTTCTCTTTGGAGGTTAGCACCAGTCATAATGATGAAAGGTAGAAATGTTTTGTTTTAGAGGCGGTAAGTTTTAAATGACATTACTTTCCTTAGTTCAGCACCGATTGGCAGGCTTTTTCGATAAGAGATGTTCGTTTTCATTTGACCGACAGGTCGGACATGATAATAAAACCATCGTAAATAGTTTTATCCACAGAATAAATAAAAAGTTTTGGAACTGCCGACATCAAGAATCATGTTGATGAAGATAAGAAACAATGTAGATTCTATCATAGAGCCCTAGGGGAGGTTCTACATTAATTTGAAGTGATCTAGACGCCTCATAAACGACAGAACGTTCACTACACGGTCTTTTAAGAGCGAGTGGATTGAGCCAGATATTTGTCCAGAGGGTCCATGACCCTTGAGTATGTAGAGAAAGCCAGCTTGTCAAAACCAGTCGAATTGCTTCGAGATATCTAATGCCACCGTCCACGCCGAACCGTTTTCATCTAAAACCGGCAGGAGAAAACTAGCAAGCCGCAAGAATATATTGTATTCCAGATTCTCACTTAAATAATCCTTCAAGAATAATTTTGCCATATATTTCTCTTCAATAAAGGTTTCAACCAAAGAATTTATCCAAATTTCCATAAAACGTTATTTTAGACAAAATATTTTTAAAATCATTTTATTCACATACCTCTTAAATAAAATATCGATACTAAAAAAAAACGTGATAATTTCACGGTTTTCCTATTTGAATTTTCTCATGGATCTTAATTCTTCAGTTAATGATTGAATAAGCTCATGGCGAGTTCTACGACAATAAAATATCCATAGAAATTCCCCTATCGCATCGTTAAATATTTGAGCTTAACAACCTTAACAAAATTAGAAAGACCCTGATAATTTCACGGTTTTCCTATTTGAATTTTATCATGAATCTTAATTCTTCAGTTAATGATTGAATAAGCTCATGGCGAGTTCTACAACAATAAAATATCCGTAGAAATCCCTTTTATCGCATCGTTAAATATTTGAGCTTAACAAAATTAACAAAACTAGAAAGACCCGTGCTAATTTCACGGTGTTCCTATTTGAATTTTCTCCTGAATCGTAATTCTTCAGTTAATGATTGAATAAGCTCATGGCGAGTTCTACGACTATAAAATATCCGTAGAAATTTCGCATCGTATAATATTTGAGCTTTAAAAATGTCTTGGAATAGCAATCATAAATATGAATGCTGGTCGTTATTTTAAGAAGTAATGATGTAAAAATGGAAACATTTGAAATTAAGAACATTTTCTATTCTACTGAAACTGTCGTTAAACACTTACATCATTCCATTTGTCATTCTTTCTTCTTACTGAAACCAAGTAGCGTCTTTCATGTGTTTTTCCACGGAATCAAAACGGATTAGTCCATTATTCATAAGGCATTTCTATGAGACGTTAACCACTTGTTTATTTTTAGCTTTCTTTTTTCTTTTTCTTTTTTTGTTTCTCTCTTTCTTTCTTACTGAAACCAAGTAGCGCTTCCAATATGTCATTTCCGTTTTTTTCCTTGTGGAAGAGATGATAAGCTATTATAGAAACCGTTTTCCTACCATTCAATTTTGGCTCTGTCTTCGTGAACTGATTCAGAATTCATAGTATTGAAATATGGAATCAATTTCCGAACAGCGAAATATATCCGTTTTGATCCCGATTAGAAGACTCACCATGATGTCTTTATGGCAGTCTTAAGAAGTGAACGCCTTAATACTAATAAGAACCTAATCCCAAAGATAGTTCTTGCACTAGTAATATCTTTTCATTGTTTATCTCTCTTTTGTAGCCCTGTGCTGAACAAATGCAAGCTTTGATAGGCGGCTATTCACCGGTAGGACTTGAATAAGATGCCAACTTTTAATATGGCTTTGATTTGGATTTACAATAGTAACCATAAGCTTAAACTTTGATATAGATGTCTTCCATGAAAAATGAAATATTAAAAATGTATGTCTGTAGCTAAGGGCTAAGGAAGAAAACGGATAAAAAGAAGCATTTCTTAAAAATTTAATACATGCACAAGTTTTGTTTTACGGCATATCAGAACCTCAATGGGTTATTTAATGCCGGCAAGATTTTTTTGGATAGGTTTGTATGAATAGAATATATATTATTTGTATTAAATCTGTTTATAGATCAGATTTCATTGACGTATTTTTAAAGAGGGTTTATAGAGTTTCGTTAGATTTGGTTTATTTTATTTTTTGGCATATCAACACGTCAATGGGTTATTTAATGCCAATAATATATTTAGGATAGGTTCGTACGAATAGAATATGTAATATAATATATATCTTTGTAAGAAATCACTTTTTCAGATCAGGTTTCATTGAGGTATTTTTATAAAGAGATCTTTGCCTAGAGTCAAATGTATTGCAGGTAAGATTTTTTTTTCAAAAATATATTGCTGGTCTTACTTTTTTTCGAAAATGTATGTCTTGGAATATTTTTTCCAAAAATTTATTGCTGGTATTTTTATTATAAAAAAATCTTTTTTTATATTTTGATATTGTTTCGACACCAGTTTGCGGAATAACTATTGGTCCATAGCTGGGACCCTAAGATTAATTAAGATGTGGTTCCATGCTCATCAAAATCTCCCGATCAGAGTCCTCGCGGCCGGATGTAGTTTATTGTCCTTCCAGGACGTTCACAAGTTAGACAATTTAGAAAGAAAATTATATTTTGCATCAACATTTTGACTTTTTCTTTATGCCATTTTTTTTCAATGCAAAGATCTTTAATGATTTGTCGTTTGTTCGAAATCTATTTTATGTTCAGAAAAGTGTGCTAATTAATAAGCAAAATTTCCCACTGCGTGGCGCCACTAGTAGTGGCGACAGAAACATGTACAAAGTGTCCCATAATGATTGGACACATTTTAAATTCAAGAAAAATGTCACAAGTGGCAACAAATAGACGACAGAATTAAAAATCACTATTGTTTCGTGACAGGAATACTCTACAAATCACTAGTCGTATACATTCTCCTCTACGGGTGTGTGATTTGGACACTCCTGTTTGAGGCGGGAAAAGGAACCGGAAGTTCGAGCATAAATGCCTGAGATAGTTCCTCCATATCTTCTATTGGGTGCTTAAAACCAATTATTATAAATCGAACAAGGTCAAAAGTCTCGTTAACCGACACGAATCTCTTCTCGCCACTACTAAGTATCAGAAGCAGGAATGTTCGTCATCCAATTATGCCTGATATATATATATATATATATATATATATATATATATATATATATATATATATATATATATATATATATATTCAGACATTTTTTATTGAATAATTGAAACAAGTTGTGTCTACTTATTTTCAATTGGATCCTTTCATATTCAAGGACAAGATGTTTGCTGATATGGGAATTGGTGTGATGATATATATTATTTTATTTCCAGTGCTTTCGACATAGCACGATGTCATCTTCAGGGTGATGTTTATTTAAAAAAGAATATGGTAGTGTTCATCATTTTCAAAAACAAATTTTAACTTTTGAAACGAACAATGCTGCATGAGTGCGTGATCGATTGACACCGCGACATCGAAGGTAAGTAAGTATGGTGTGTCGAGAGTTTTTAACAAATAAGTATTAAAACTGTAAAACATGTTTAATGTAGTTTGAATGTAGAAATCGGACGTAGTAAGTAATTTGTTCAATGAAACAGCACCAATATCTAGTAGCAGCTATTCAGGAATTCTTAAGGTCTTCTATATCAGAGGTTGGCAGTGGATATTCGGAGAGAGTAGGAAAGCGTAGTTCTTCATATGACAGGCTAGCAGTAGATATTCCGACAAGAAAAAAACAAAACAAAATGGCCGTCATTATAAACATCGGATCGAATATTTAAAGTCTTCTGATTGGTTAACCTTCTCTTGGTAAACTATAAAATGAGTCAGCTTATTTTGGTTTGCTCACTAGTATAATTTTATTAAGGTTCTTGCAAAGTTCGTTGATAGTACGAAGTGTGACGTACTTTATTAATGAAACACTAACCTTATATACAATCGACACAGACAAAGAATAAGAAAAAGTGCTTCATCTTGGTTTAATATTAGGTCATCCCATAAGTTCTGTCCGAATTTTAACTTTTTGTTAAAATGAACGAAATTTAAAGAGTATTTTATAATGTCTAATGGAGCTGAACATTATTTGTATGTTTAGATGCATTTAAACTGGTCAAATTTCAGAGAACAATAAAATTAAATTTTGTTTGATTAAAACCCTGCTAACATGGAAGTACCCAAGAATCATTTGAGGCACATAATGCTTTATTAGTTCAAGAAAGGAAATTCAGCAGCCGAAGCGGTTAGAAACATTCACTCAGTTTATGGAGAGGAATGTGGGAATGAAAGAACTTGCAGAAGATGGTTTGCAAAATTCAGAGGTGGAGATTTCACCCTTGAAGATGAAGATCGAACCGGACGTCCAGTTGAGTTTGATGAAAAGCTTCTTGAAGCAGCCCTTGAAGAAAATCCTGCTTTATCAGTTGAGGAAATGGCAGTGGTTCTCAGTTCAAACCATACAACTGTTCATCGTCATCTTCAACAACTTGGAAAATGGGTGCCTCATGAATTGTCTGAAAACAACCTCAAATCCCGAGTTGACATCTGCTCTTCTTTCCATTCTCGCCAACTTGATTCACCTTTTTTGGATAGACTTGTGACTGGCGACGAAAAATGAATCTTTTATCGAAATGTTATGCGTCGTAGACAGTGGCTTTGTAAAGGGGAAGGACCCCAGCCACAGCCGAGAAGGGAACTTCATGGGCAAAAGGTTCTTCTTTCAATCTGGTGGGATTGCCAAGGAATAATCCACTTTGAATTCTTACCACCTAATGCAACAATTAATGCTCAAATATACTGTCAGCAATTAGAGAAAAAAAGACCTGCTCTAGTGAATCGAAAACGGGTGATGTTTCATCAGGACAATGCGCGACTACACACAGCAAGAATCACGTGACAAAAGATTGAAGAACTTGGTTGGGAGAAAATTCCTCATCCACCTTATTCTCCCGACCTTGCTGCTTCCGACTACCATTTGTTTCGTAGCTTACAGAATCATTTGGAAGAAACAGCTTTTGTGACACAGGAAGAGGTTAAAACTGACATTTGTGAGTTCTTCGAATCAAAGCCAAGAGAATTTTACAGTAATGGAATTAGTAAGCTTGTTAATAGATGGAAGGAAGTCATAGATAATCAGGGAATATACATTGTTGATTGAATCTGTAATTAAATGTAACATTTGGTCACTTGTTTTCTTTATTCAAAATTCGGACAGAACTTATGGGATGACCTGATATATGACTGGTGTGTTTCAAAATATATACCTTTCTTACCAAAGACTGGAAATTGAAGAGTACGCATCTCATGCCCAAATAGTTCAGCACTACTCTATTTTCAACTTGATCTGGCTATTGTAAATGTAGAAAATAGAAGAACTCAAGTACTTACTGGCGCGGTACATTGTACGTATATTAACGTTATATAAATATTTTATTAAAATGATTTTCACCCTGTACAAGGCCCGGGAGTCACTCGAGGTTACAGAATTTTATCAATATATGTGGGGAGATAACGTTTAACCCTAGACTTGAACATGTAAGATTGTAATGATCGGAAAAGCATCCACTTGGGAGTCTGTTACATAAAGCAGCGATTCGTGGAAATAAGATTCTCTAGTGGAACTTATATCTCAAAAATTAATTACGACAGGAATATGGGTGGTTTACTCCAAGTTGTGTAGCATGGTGGGTTGTAGCCGTGAAGGCTAGAACTGTTGGAACTAGGGGATGTCGTTCGTCTGAACATTTCCCATGGAAATAGCAATAGAGCAGCGAAAATCTTGCGACATTTCGACTGTGAGAAATGGGTAGTAGGGTAAAAAATAACTTGTCATCCACAATGATGCGAAGAGGATTTTAGACTATCTCAGCAGTGGAAGGTGAATACTGGACATCTCCTGGTTATATAGGGCAACAATAGACTACTGTGACCTTGTGGAATCTTCCACGACAGCCAGTTTACCCTCCGCTGGGAAATGCACTCTTCTTGTTACGTTATTGTTCTTGTTCTTGTTATTACCAACATCATACACAAAGTAATCAACAAGCATCCATTGGTCGATCACCGTAAATCCAGCTTGCTGATTGGTCAGCTTCGACCAATCAGATCGCTCCCACGCGCAGAATCAATTTGGGCGCCAAATCAATTGGAGCCTATCACGTGATACAGCGAAGATATATAAACACAACACGTGTGATTCTCGCTCTCTTTCAGGTTCCTGCTTTTCTCGACTTCCTAATTTCTCTACATCACTCGTACATCTCAACACGCCGCCAAAATGTGACTCTAAAAGAACTCCCGTCTTGACTAATGCAGTCAGACGTAAGAGAAGTGTACACCGACTTACGCAAGTACAATCTTCTAAATTACAATTTAATAATCAACTTATTCGTTATGAGCTTAGGTACAAATATTACCTAGTCTAAGGGACACAACTCTGTCTAACCTTTTCAGTTCACTTGCATGTACATCAAATACTTAATAAATTCAATTGTTATGTTTTAAATCATTATTTTTGTCTTTTATTAATTGTTGTGGATGGTAGATTATTGAACACGCTGGGTTTTTTTTCCAGCTTGTTTAGCAGTGGATTGTATGAACTGTCGATCGTATGCACTGTGATGTATTCATATTATACACATCATTCGTCATAATCATTTAAACAGTTGACTGTCTCTGGGGACGTGTATTAGATGAAATTTTGTAAAGGAAATATTACTATTATTATTACTATTCGTTTCGACAACGTCTGTGAATTAGAAACCGATCTCTCATTTGCATATCGGTTTCAGAGCATTTGCCACCTGCAAACGTTCTGAATTTATTCGAAACATGATCAGCGTCCAATTCGCTTTCGAAACATCTTGAACCACGCAGAGGACTAACATGGAGGGAACCTGATCTAATGTTTGTCAATAAATCTGACACGGCTGTAAAGCATAATATCACAATCATATACGTAAAGCCATCTATTTATATGAGTATATATATATATATATATATATATATATATGTGTGTGTGTGTGTGTGTGTGTGTGTGTGTGTGTTTGTGCGCGAGTGTGAGTGTCGGCATGGTAAACGTATTGAAAATCTACCGGATATAAAAAAAAACGTGACTAGAAAAGATATATTATACCAAATATGATATGCTAATGTAGTAATATATATATATATAAATATATATATATATATATATATATGTGTGTGTGTGTGTGTGTGTGTGTGTGTGTGTGTGCGTATGTGTATGTGTGCGTGTGTGTGTATGTAAGTGTGTGTTTGTATGTATATATATATGTATATATACAAAAATATATGTAAATATATATATATACATATATATAAGACTAAATATGATATGCTAGGGTAGTAATATATATATATATATATATATATATATATATATATATATATATATATATATATATATAAAACATATATATATATAGAGAGAGAGGGGGGTTGGGTGGGAGATAAATGGATTATCATGGGCTTAGTGAAACTACAATCTATATAGTGATGTTAATGGTTTTATATTTCGTCCGTCTATCCCAATCAGTTCATCTCAAAAACCTCTCTCCACTTCTCTCTTTCGCTTTCTCTCTAAACAGACTGCAGCTCTTCAAACATACAGGCTTCCGAAAATGTTATGGAAATTATTCTTCTTTTTCTTCTTCTTGATGAGAGAAAGTTGCTATAGAACCCAGTCTGTCCTGCTATTTACCCATAGCTTTACGGAGGGAGAGGAAAAGGATTCATTCTTTTCCCAAGGCGAATTCTTTTCACGTAGGTGAATGTGATGGATTCGAATGGAATTCGATTCCTCGGATTCCTCAATTCTATCCGCTATCCATTACTCCACCGTGTGCCAAATTCAAAAGCAATGGCAAGATAAGCTTCTTCATGGTTAATAAACAACCCGTTCCAAGCAAGATGAGGTAATCAAACCCCGTACCCATCAGGGGTTACGTAGTGCAGAGCTAAAAGCTGAAACCGAAGGTTTTATTCTTGCTGCACAGGACCAATTCTTGCTAACTAGAAATTATCAAGCACCCATAATGAAAAATTGTGTTAACCCCAGTAATGCAGTTTCTGTGATAAATATCCAGAAGCAATTGACCATCTTTTATCAGTTTACACATTGTTAGCACCCACTGGATATAAATCCCGGCACGAGAGAGAAAGTAAAATTTTGTTACAAAGATAATGAAACTGGAAGAAGCCGATAAATACTTAGATGGCAGTGAAGGAGAAGGAATACAGCATACCTAAATGAAGGAGAAAGTAAGAAAAGAATACTGCAGTCGTGAGTATCTGGTGGTAAATGCCGAGCTGAAATTACAAAATTCAGAATATCAGTCATAAACATTTTGGCTGTCTTTGTGGTTTAATACAGTTTCAACTTCCTTAATTTGACCATAGCTTATAATAAGCGAATAGATGTCAAAACAAGAACTCTTCTCAGTAACCACCGCATGCATCATGAGAAGGAGGAAGAGGATTAGTTCAACTAGAAACCAGAAAAATTGATTTTCAAAGATACCTGGAATCTACAGAAGATTGGATGGTAATCTGTGGCAAAAACATGAGAGAGAAAAGAAGCTTTATTCAGTAATAAAGAAAGCTAAAAAATTCAAAAGAGAATCTCATGTGGGTAAACAAGTGCAAATAAACCATAATGCATCTGCTGCAGCGGCAAAGAACCTAAACAAGAAAGCGAAAGCTAATGCAAAGAACCAAATGCAAAAACGATGACAAGATAAACTTCTTCGTGGTCAATACTCTACCCGTACCAAACAAGCTGATGCAGACAAACCCTGTATGCATCAAAGTTTGCGTAAGGTTTTATTCTTGTTGCACAGGGCCAATGCTTGCTAACTAGAAATTATCAAGCACCCATAATGAAAAATTGGGTTAACCCCATTAACGCACTTTCTGTGATAAATATCCAGAAACAATTGGCCATCTTGTATCAGCTTACATATTGTTAGACCCCACTTGATATATATCTCGGCACGAGAGAAGGGTGTCAATATTTGAAAATAGAAAATAGGCACATTTTACTGGAAGAAAACTGACAGAAACTGGTATGGACACTGTTACAGACATTGGATCTGTAATAATTTTATGGAACTTTACAATAAACACAATCAAAGCTAATCGACCAGAGATCGTGATAACAGAAAAGAATGTTATCTTATTGACATTGACGTACTTGCAGATTGTAATGTCTCCTTGAAGATCTTTAAAAAAAAAACCATAATTCAAGGATCTTGAAGTGAAATATGGCACATGAAGACATCAGAAATTCCAGTTGCAGTTGTAGCCTTTTGTATGATTGGGAAATGTTCCGAAGACTTCCCTGGTAGACCATGCCTTAAAGAAAAACGAAAAAATTGTTCTCATAAGTACAGCGCAAAGTTTACGAAGGGGTTTATCTATGTAAAATGTCTGTGATATTGGGATGTTTTTTTAAATAAAAATACACAGTGGAAAATACCATGTTGCTATTTCTGACTTAAATCTCTGGTAGAGACCCGGAAGAGAATGTGTATGCAACAGTCTTTTCTTATTTTCACTTGAAGGTTCACCTTGCTTATGGATATGCTGGGAACACTGATTGATTGGCTTTTTACGGCTTATCAGCTCTTTGCTGGTCATTTGAAGCCATAACATATTTTTAGATTGTAAGAATTTCTATTCTTGTTTTGTTGAGATGCTAATGGTTTAGTGATACAAGACTTACAGTGATACTAATTAACCCATAGCTGGGGAGAAGAGCAGGTGTATTCATGCCTAATCAGAATTTGATAAAGAAACTAAGAATTATAATGCAGATATCAATTCCATATTACAATCAATATATAAACTGATACCTCACTTTGTAGCTAATCAGTATTTCATTGATTGATTGATTCGTTTTCTACGGCTTATCAATAAACAAGAAATTATAATGTGGATATAAAATGGGGGATCATTTCTATATTACAATTAATATATAAACTGATCCCTCACTTTATGGCCACATTAGTTTCTATGCATTTATATTCCAGAGAATGTAAATAAATCTAAAAGACATGCCTGTGTAGCTAATCAGTATTTCATTGATTGACCGATTCCTTTTCTACGGCTTATCAATAAACAAGAAATTATAATGTGGATATAAAGTGGGGGATCAATTCTATATTACAATCAATATATAAACTGACCCCACACTTTGTGGCCACGGTAGTTTCTATACATTTCTATTCCAGAGAATGTAAGTAAATCTAAAAGACATGCCTGTGTAGCTAATCAGTATTTCATTGATTGATTGATTCCTTTTCTACGGCTTATCAACAAACAAGAAATTATAATGTGGATAAAAAGTGGGGGATCAGTTCTATATTACAATCAATATATAAACAGATCCCTCACTTTATCGCCACGGTAGTTTCTATCCATTTCTATTCCAGAGAATGTAAATAAATCTAAATGACATGCCTGTGTAGCTAATCAGTATTTCATTGATTGACTGATTCGTTTTATACGACTTACCAAGAAACAAAAAATTATGATGTTGAGATAAAGTGGGGGATTAATCCTATATTAAAATCAATATATAAACTGATCCCTCACTTTGTGGCCACGGTAGTTTCTATACATTCTTTTCCAGAGAATCTAAATAAATCTAAAAGACATGCCTGTGTAGCTAATCAGTATTTCATTGATTGATTGATTCCTTTTCTGAGCTGTCCTCCTTTACGGCAGCGAATGTTGGACGATTTCCTCAAAGATGGAGAAGAGACTCTAGGCGACAGAGATGTGGTTCTACAGAAGGATGCTAAGGATATCATGGGCCGAGCGTGTGAGCAACGATGAGGTCTTAGCGATGATGCAAACCAGGAGGGAGCTTTTACTTCATATCAGGAAGAGGCAGCTGAATTTCTGGGACACATAATGAGGAAGGAGGGCATGGAGAATCTGATACTCGCGGGTCGAATAGAGGGAAAGAGAGACAAGGGAAAACATACCTGGTGGGCTTAAGCAAGTGGATGACAGAACAAGGTCTGGGGTAGGTGGCAAAGGGAAAGAACTTGTTAAGTGCTGCAAGGGATAGAAAGAGGTGGAGAGCCATGATCGCCTACCTCTTGAAAGGAGATGTCATATAAAAAGGAAAAAAACTAAGAAACTGGGGCACCTAGAAGTACCCGAAGGCTAAGACCTTTTCCAGATGTATGAGTTGACAATTGGACTCGTTTGAAGCTCAGAAGGGCATACAAAATTAAGATCGGCGTATAAATACATCTGTAGCCGGTTTTTATAGACTTTTGGACGCGTTTATTCGTCCGAGCCTATAAAAGACAGTTTCGGTAAAAACGTATATATACGTCAACGCCCGGAATAGTTTAAGTACGATTTTATATACCAGGTCTCTGTTGAAATTAACAGGTCTGGTGTCGCAAACAATTTATTTAAATACCAAATAACAAACTACACGGTTTATCTTTAATATTATCCTCCGCGAGTCTAATGGCCCTCCATCCTTCTCTGCCACACTCCTATACACTAATGGAAGGCTTCTTCTTGGACGCCCCTCAGTTCCGCCCTTACGACCCTTTCGATGTAGCTGGTTTGTGAACGTAATATTTAGGATTTCTTTTTGTTTTGCTTTGTTTTTTTGGGGGGTGGGGGGTTGGACGTCCGTGTGTGAAAAAGACACTTTCGGTAAAAACGTATATATACGTCTATGACGTGGAGGGGTTAAATGGACCACTAGAATATTGAACAGGGGAAATAAATAATATTAAAAATAGGATAAAAATATCTTTTAAAAATGTAGAGCAGAAGAGAAAAAGGAAAAAAAAATTGAGTCAAACAATGGCACATTTTATTTTATTTTCGATTGTCAATTTTCTTTGGAAAAAAAAAGTTAGACTGAGGGATAGAGATGGACAGACAAAGAGAAAAAGGCAGATAGATAGATAGATAGATAGATAGATAGATAGATAGATAGATAGATAGATATAAACAAAGAGAAACAGACTTGAAGAGACTCATATATATATATATATATATATATATATATATATATATATATATATATATATATATATATAATTGTTTATGAAGAAATATAGTCTTAAAGTGTGCTATATTTAGGGGATAAAGTGCTCAATATCAGAGATAGAGCGTGTGTAAATATAAAAGTGGACATGGAAATCAGCACTTAGAGGCGACAGTCTGTTTCATGCTAGTGCAATCGTCAGGCAACGATTGCCTGACGATTGCACTAGCATGAAACAGACTGTCGCCTCTAAGTGCTGACTTCCATGTCCACTTTTATATTTATATAATTGTTTATTTAAAAATTATAACATAAATATGTTATTAAAATCACTACAAAAATAGCCATTTTGTTTCAACACCTCCGGTGTCTTATCAAGTATTCTAGACTTGGGTATATATATATATATATATATATATATATATATATATAGAGAGAGAGAGAGAGAGAGAGAGAGAGAGAGAGTGAGATAGATAGATAGATAGATAGATAGATAGATAGATAGATGCTTTTATTTAGTTTTTTATATAATTTCTCGTGCGATCTAATAATAATTTTCTTTTCAGATGATAAATTATATAAAAACTGTCCGAATCTTCTTTTTATCCGACCGCTTTCGGCTATACATTTAGCCATTTTCAAGGATTATATTTCAACTGTTAGAATTAGAAATAGTTTGTTATGTGTATGTTTTATAAAATGTTTCATTTTTTGTTTCAAAACACGGTCAAGATATTATGGCCATGTTCAAAGTTAATATTATTAAGAGTTGGTTTGTTTGTTTTTATTAATAAGGCTTCCATTATTTTTAGCCTATATATATATAACATCTTGACCGTGTTTTGAAACAAAAAATGAAACATTTTATAAAACATGCACATAACAAACTATTTCTAATTCTAACAGTTGAAATATAATCCTTGAAAATGGCTAAATGTATAGCCGAAAAAGCTCCGATAAAAAGAACATTCGAACAGTTTTTATATTATTTATCATCTGAAAAGAAAACCATTATTAGATCGCACGAGAAATTATAAAAGAAACTAAATAAAATCACCTTGTGAGTCGTTTTTAATGAAATGTGCATGAAAGAAGGATTGCTGCCTAAATACACAAATATATATATATATATATATATATATATATATATATATATATATAGATAGATAGATAGATAGATAGATAGACAGATAGATAGATAGATCCATTAAATGAACAGGTTCTGCGTCTGTCTTAATTGAAATTACCATACGCACTCCGTTTTCCAAAAATACGCGGCAATCATTCAGCGGAAAATAAAGTGCATTTACCTGAACGGCACAAAATCAGTAAAACCAAAGTATATTCGTTTATTACAATGAAATGTTACAGGTAATGGTGGACGAGATATCAAATAAACGCCTCAATCCTAGCTTATGCAGTCTAGGCAATATGACTTCCAGGCTGGATATACCGCGCAATCGCCTCTTTTAGCTTCTCTGCTTGCCAGAAATTGAACTAAAGAAACACTTTCCTGAATCCCATTTTACTTTTGGAAGATTCTAAACAAAGGATATTGCGCCATGATGACGTGCTGGGCGACCGTGTCTCCCTGGACGGAAAATATCTAGAAATTAGCCATGGGGAGATTCGAACCAGGTTTCCATGGTAAACAAGCAAACATTCTAACCACTGCCCCACGAACCATTATGGTTTCCGCCGTAGTAGCTAAATGCTGAATCCACGGGACTGTTCTGAAAACGTTCGTGAAGATGCGACGCGAACAGCGCCTCAGAAATTCTGAACTGTCGACGCAGTTTATGCTTGATGCGCCATATTGGAACTCCAGCTAAACATGACAGATCAATTGCACTAGTAATAGCCTGGTGTTAGCAGAGAATGAATCGTCTCTGATAATTCGACAATGTTTATATGATTTGTAATACAAGCGATGAACATCTGTTTATTCTTGGTAGACATTTTAGCCCAACAATCCGGTTGTCCTGGTTGCAATGTACGTCGTCGTTGTGCTGACCAACAATGCAGGACAGTTGTAGTTCTTCTAAGATAATTGCCAAGCTCTAATATGCAAAAATAGATTCTCTTGATAATAATTGTTTCGTAACGACGATCGGCGGTGGGACACTTGGTCGGTGTTATGACATGTATGAAATGAGTTTATTTAGATAGATGTCAATGAAAACTGAGATAGATAGATAGATAGATAGATAGATAGATAGATAGATAGATATGAACAGACTGAGATATATAGATATGAAGAGACTGAGATAGATAGATAGGTAGATAGATAGATAGATAGTTAGATAGATAGATATGAACAAAGAGCGACAGATTTGAAGAGATTGAGATAGATAGATAGATAGATATATAGATAGAACGTTAGACAGATAGATAGATAGATAGATAGATAGATATGAACAAAGAGAGACAGATTTGAAGAGATTGAGATAGATAGATAGTTATAGATAGATAGATAGATAGATAGATAGATATGAACAGACTGACATAGATAGAAGTGAAGAGACTGTGATAGATCGATCTATCTATCTATTTACTCTGTTATTTAGATAGATGTCAATGAAAACTGAGATAGATAGATAGAAACTTATATATATATATATATATATATATATATATATATATATATATATATATATATATATAGACATGAACAAAGAGGGACAGATTTGAAGAGATTGAGATAGATATAGATAGATAGTTAGATAGATAGATAGATAGATATGAAGAAACTGAGATAGATAGATGTGAAGAGACTGTGATAGATCTATCTATCTATCTATCTATCTATTCATTCTGTCTCGTCACTAAGACGAGGTGTGACACAAGGTCTTTTTTAAGGTGGAGGACCCGTGCGCATACACACTGGCCGGGAACAAAAATTACCCGCAGCCCCCGCATAGATTGTTTTCACTGGCCTCTGTGCAAGCACCGATCCCTCTCTCTTGTGCGATGAGAGGGCGAGGCCTCGGGCAGGTGTTCCCCAGGGCTGGGCACCTCTCAGTATAATTTTTCTCAGTTGCAACAACTATGTCCTGTGACAGAGTCGCACCCGAGTGCACTCAACCCAAAGACAGAGAAGCGACTGAGAGATGATTAATTGATGTGTGACAAACAACTCACGAGCGAGGTTTCCACACTATCTATCTATCTATCTATCTATCTATCTATCTATCTATCTATCTATCTATCCCAGGCTCTCTCTTATTTATCAATCTATCTATCTTATTCTTTCTCTCTCTCTCTCTCTCTCTCTATCTATCTATCTATCTGAGTCTCCTCAAATCTATCTACCTGTCTCTCTTTGTCTATTCATATCTATCTATCTATCTATCTATCTATCTATCTATCTATCTATATATATATATATATATATATATATATATATATATATATATATATATATCCCAGGCTCTCTCTTAATTATCAATCTATCTATCTCATTCTTTCTTTCCCTCTCTCTCTATCTCTCTCTCTCTCTCTATCTATCTATCTATCTGAGTCTCCTCAAGTGTATCTGCCTGCCTCTCTTTGTCTCTTCACATCTATCTATCTATCTATCTATCTATCTATCTATCTATCTATCTATCTATCCCAGTCTCTCTCTTATTTATCAATCTATCTATCTCATTCTTTCTTTCTCTCTCTCTCTCTCTCTCTATCTATCTATCTATCTATCTATCTGAGTCTCCTCAAATCTATCTGCCTGTCTCTCTTTGTCTCTTCACATCTATCTATCTATCTATCTATCTATCTATCTATCTATCTATCTATCTATCTATCTATCTATCCCAGGCTCTCTTTTAATTATCAATCTATCTATCTCGTTCTCTCTCTCTCTCTCTCTCTATCTATCTATCTATCTATCTATCTATCTATCTATCTGAGTCTCCTCAAATCTATCTACCTGTCTCTCTTTGTCTATTCATATCTATGTATCTATCTATCTGAGTCTCCTCAAATCTATCTACCTGTCTCTCTTTGTCTATTCATATCTATCTATCTATCTATCTATCTATCTATCTATCTATCTATCTATCTATCTATCCCAGGCTCTCTCTTAATTATCAATCTATCTATCTCGTTCTTTCTCTCTCTCTCTCTCTCTCTCTCTCTCTCTATCTATCTATCTATCTGAGTCTCCTAAAATCTATCTGCCTGTCTCTCTTTGTCCCTTCACATCTATCTATCTATCTATCTATCTATCTATCTATCTATCTATCTATCTATCTATCTATCTATCTATCTATCTTGTCCTGTTCATATCCACGTGCTTGATGTCTCAGTTTTTAACTCATGTTTTCCCGATTATTACAATCTTATTATTTTGTTCAAGCCTAAGGTTAACCGTTATTTTCACCTCCTGTCCATAGAAACTGCCCCCTCAACCAATAATCCGCAACTCCGAGTGGCACCATGCCTTCTACAGGCTGAAAATGACTGTAAAAACAACGTTAGTATCACTGATGTTATCCAGGTTTAGTTTTAAATGAAGAAAGTCCATCCTGAAATGCTACTGGAATTTCGAAATTGTAATTCAGGTTCAATGGCGATATTGAAGAGAAATTCACCCCACCTACCAATGCTTCTTAAAATCTCACAAATCAGATATAAGTTTGAAGCTGATGATACCTTTATACGATATGCACAATAACCGTTTGGGAAGAATACGTATATTAACCACGCCCTGTAAAGCAAGGAAGGGTGATGGAAAGTTTTCACTGAAGTTCAAGAAATCTATCGAAATGTAGATTGCTGCTCGGGATTCCATTGCGTCACGTGGTCAGCAATGTCTGGATCAAAACGGAAATCAATTTGAAAAAAAAAGCGATGACAAAATCTTAAGAGCAGGCGTTTATAAGAAACACTGTCTTCATATGCATTATTGTCATTCGATAGAGTTGCTTCCAGTTGCTTAAAGTATTTCTTCAAAAGCCTGCAAAATGTTTATACATTTTTTAAGGCATGTAGATAAGAAAGCCGGGAATCTTAAACCCCAAAAGTCGTAAGCAATGAAAAAATAAATATTTATGTTTTAATAATTCATAGAACGATGATTATATTACGTTTCGTCAAATGTTTTAATTCAAGAATTAATCAATAATTCAAAGACTTTATTCATGAACACATGTCCCATTCTATTTTGCTGTTTGTTGCAATCATTATGCCAGAAGCTCAAATCGACGCTTGTGTCATTTAGCAGGTTTAATGCCAAAAACGCCCTTCACCCGTTTTCAACCTAATCCACATTGTGGAACGTCCGTCTATTTATGAAATGAGCCATGACTCGTAAAAAGTGGTAATCTGATGTTTCTAATTCTGAACTCTCTGCAGGTTTAGGACTCACTTCTGGTCCCTCGATTTTCCTCCCGTTTGTGCTTGGGAATATTAGCACTGTGTTGTCAAGGAATAGTAGTTCTCATCTTCGAAAGACCAATGATTGATAACGAGTTTTCAAATCATCCTATACTCGATGCAGTTGTGTGGGAATCAAATCGCCTCGACAACATCAGCATCTGGGGCGACCTCAAAGTGCACAAACGCCTCGAAATTCCACCAAACGCACAACATGACCTTCTGTTCAAATCTCTCTTGTTTGACAATAGAGGGTGTCCAAAAAAATTCACATAATTTCGCAGACCAGTAAATTTGGCGATTCTTGTTGAAATAACCTCAGACTTTCACAAAATGTATAGAAACCGATCAAGACTTTATAATTGATGTTTTATTCTTGTTATCTCAAAGAGAATCTGCCAGAGAGATGGATCAGGCGTGGCGGAGATAAAGACAGTTTTCTGATGAAATGGCCAACGCGGTAACCCAACCTGTCCCGGAGTGATTTCTTTTTATGGGGAATTGTGAAGGAACTAGTGTATGACCCACTCTAGCATTGATGAATCAATTCCGCACTGGGTAATGTTACCGGAGACATGCTACAACGTGTTTGGCAAGTGCTTAACTACCGAATTGTGTGCCGTGTCACAGGCGGTGCACATATTGAACAGTTATGAAATCGGTCTCATAATAAACTTAGGATGGTCAACACCTAAACTGTTCAACTTCATTGAGCTAGACTTAGTAGCTTTCAAGATAATTGCTTTTAAAATGATGTCAAATTTTTGGGGACGCCCTGCAGGTTCTGAAGCCTGTCCGGAACGAAGCTACTGATTTCTGTTATTTGGATTATGAAAATGAATGTATTTTTATAACAAAGTTAAAATTCGACACCAAAAACGGGCATCTTGAGGATTTGCCAGCGGTTTTTTGAAAATATTCTTTGAGTTTGGTAATTGGTCATTTTTATGAGAGACTTCTCGAAAGTATCTGTTCAAAAGGCCGAGCTTATAGAGATGTTGATTGATTTATGAAGAATTCGACGTCAGCGTTTTGAGTTGTCCTCGCGCTGAGTAGCTTGGTGGTGAGTTGTACTGGAGTTGAGTTGTCACTGAGATAGGTGTTGAGTCGGCGGCATTGAGTCGGTGGTGATGAAATGTCCCCTCCCGCTCCAAACCGATGTTCCTTATTGCAGCAAGTAGGAAACAAAGCCAACGATAACTGAGCAGTACTAAAAATAAGAATGAGACGAGCCAAACTTAAACAAGAAAACGTGAACAGTCTACCCCGGTAGATAAAAAAAGGCGTTTAGTTCTGAATTCCCTATAGGTTGCCCGGATCGGTATGTAATTGATGAAGGACTGAAGGCACAGCGGTCGAAACGGAGTGATGACAACAACAAAGATGAGAGCAATGTAAATATTCTAAAGATAAAATGAAGGTAAGTATTGTAAAGATAGCAGAAAAGATGAACGTAATACAATATTTGCTAGTTTTATGCCTCTATTTCTAATATCCGCTATTGTAACGATGGAGCTGCCAAACAATCAGACCATATCCGATTTATCGTTCAGCCGCCTACAGTTAGATTCATAAGCCTAATATCGTGATATTGAATTTTGAGCCAGTATTTATCAAGACTTAAGCAGCGTAAATCCAGAGTCTATGATTTCACACCTGTTCGACAGTGTTGGAAAAGATCTCAATATCATGCGAGTTCATCTTAGCTTTAAGTAGATGTCCATTTGCAGACATTTTCTTTGTTTCATGTAAATAGTCTGCACGTTATACATAACTTCATTGCAGTTACAAAAATCTTTTGAATGAAATGTAGAGGAAGTCTTACATACGATTTTATCAATAACCGTCACTGATAATCCAGCCGGTGAAGATTGTCGAAAGTCGTGTCTAATTTTCGGAAATTTTCAAAAGAAACCCGAGTATGGTCTGAAAGGATGATAACATAATCTTCATCCCGAGTACAAGTTATAAGACTGAATAGTGATTTCTATCCTCACTGGGTGCGCCATAATTTCTGCTTCGTGCCAAATCTAAGCTAAGCTTAGAAAAACGCGTTATTTTCATGGCCATTGCCCTTGTTGGTAGCACGATCTTTCTTTCTAAATTTTAGATGTGTTAATTTTTATAACGTGATAGAAACGTAATTGTTTCCCTGTTAACTACAAGTTAACACTAAGATGGCCGAGGAGTCGTTTTCGACACCTTCAAATTTTCAACAAATTACTATGGAATAACTAGTTTTGGTTCGATGCTGAGGCTTATGGACAATTATTGAATTTTAGCAAAGATGCTTAACAGACTTAATTCTTTAAAAAATATTTAGTGGAATAGCTGATTTTACCTTGAATGTCCGAGGTGTCGTTTTTGACATCTAGGCTATTTATAGGGTAAATGCATTGAAATAATATGATAACATGGCAAATGTGCAAAGGATGGAACTAGGGTACTGTTAGTAACATGTAAAGATTGTGGAATCTAAGATATTGCTAAATAGTTGGTCCTACAGGATTGTAGAAAGAATGTTATAGCCTCCTTCAAAATGAGGTCTAATGTTGTGTAATAGTAATATTCTTTAATAAACTATGTATTGCAAACATATGAGTAATTTCATTAACTATATATGATTATTTTTCATGCAAAATATTAAAAGACAATCATAAGGTGTCGAAAACGAGACCTTGGCCATTTTATATATATCAAAGGAGCTGGCCATCCTAGTGTTAAATGCAACGTTATTCACCATCTTCTATCTTCTTGAATCCCGTTCATCTTTTTTCCTTTTGTCAATCCTCCTTATCCTAGTCTTTTCTCTCTCACTTTTCTCTAACTTTCTATTCTAATAGTTCATTCTCTTGCTCGTCTTGTCTATAGAATTCTTTTTTTTTTTTTGCGGTTTCTTGCTCCCTTGTCAAAAACTCCTAACCCTGCTTCCTTTTTTTCATGATCTAACCACAGAGCCATCTCTTTGTGTTTACATGTAGAGTTACATTTGCCTTCATATCATTGCATGTCTTTGGCTTCTCCCAGGTCGTCCTATGCAGGGTTTCTTTTCTTTTTTTTGAGTTCAACTACTTTTTATACTTCTTAGTTGATCATATCATAGAATTATAACGAATAATGAGTTAGATCCTCACCGATCGGGCTAAAATAGACCCGCATTTATGCATTAAATTTACCGGTTTCGGTAAAATAGAACCCCAGGCTACTTTGCCGGTAGAAGAAGAAGAAGAAGAAGAAGAAGAAAAAGAAGAAGAAGAAGAAGAAGAAGAAGAAGAAGAAGAAGAAGAAGAAGAAAGAAAGAAGAAGAAGATGAAAAAGAAGAAAGAAGAAGAAAGAAGAAGAAAGAAGAAGAGGAAAAATAGAAGAAAAAGAAGAAGTAGAAAAAGAAGAAGAAGAAAGTAGAAAAAGAAGAAAGAAGAATGAAGAAGAAGAAGAAAAAAGAAGAAAGAAGAAGAAGAAAGAAGAAGAAAAAGAAGAAAGAAGAAGAAAAATAGAAGGAAAGAAGAAGTAGAAAAAGAAGAAGAAAGAAGAAAAAGAAGAAAGAAGAATGAAGAAGAAAGAAGAAAAAAGAAGAAAGAAGAAGAAGAAAGAAGAAGAAAAAGAAGAAATAAGAAGAAAGAAGAAAATGAAGAAGAAAAAAGGAAGAAAAAGAAGAAAGAAGAAGAAGAAGATGAAAAAGAAGAAAGAAGAAAAAGAAGAAAGAAGAAGAGAAAGAAGAAGAAGAAGAAGAAGAAGAAGAAAGAAAGAAGAAGAAGATGAAAAAGAAGAAAGAAGAAGAAAGAAGAAGAAAAAGAAGAAAGAAGAAGAAAAATAGAAGGAAAGAAGAAGTAGAAAAAGAAGAAGAAAGAAGAAAAAGAAGAAAGAAGAATGAAGAAGAAAGAAGAAAAAAGAAGAAAGAAGAAGAAGAAAGAAGAAGAAAAAGAAGAAATAAGAAGAAAGAAGAAAATGAAGAAGAAAAAAGGAAGAAGAAGAAGAAGAAGAAGAAGAAGAAAGGAATAAATAAATAAATAAATAAATAATAATAATAATTATTATTATTATTTCATTTTTGTATTATTTAGACTATAATTTATCCATCGCACCCTGTCTGTTAAAATGATAGGCCAGCGTTATTTTAATTTTGGCGCCATATATTGATTTTCCTAAATGTAGCTTACATGTGTCTCAATAGCGAAAATATGTGTCACCCAGTGAAGATCTTTTAGTGAGACACACTTACTGACCATTTCACCACGCCGAGGTATCCTAATGATTTAATCGTAGTTTAGATGTGGCACAAGGTCGAAAGTATAGAGCTCCCATTTACGATCGAATTCACTACCGTCGCACCCTATATATATATGTATATATATATATATATATATATAATCGCAACTGTTTACTTATATATATATATGTATATATATATATATATGTATGCATGCATGTATATATATATATATATATGTATGTATGTATATATATATATATGTATGTATATATATGTATGTATATATATATATGTATACATATATATGTATGTATATATATATATGTATACATATATATAAATTGAGAAGTATAAGCGGTCAATTGCTGATAAACCCTGACGAGTGGACGGAGTTATTACCATCTACGAATCTTTTGCGTTGGGATAATAAAGGTAACGTCAATCAGGTATGTGGCCAACCTTTTATTGTGTAAATTTCATATATATATATATATATATATATATATATATATATATATATATATATATGTATGTATGTATGTATGTATGTATGTATGTATGTATAATGCTTTTGAGCACCAAAAGCCACAAGTAAAGCCTGCACCGTGATGAAAATTCGAAGAATAAATTCATTCCAGACGCCAGTGGGATTCCTTCTGATGTCCACCAGCAGGCTGTTAAGATGAAGAATATGGATAAACATGGAGTATAAAGTAGATCG
>OZ038518.1:20969137-21039137 GCA_964036315.1 Acanthosepion esculentum | reverse complement strand
TTACCCCATGATTCTATTTGGTAGAAGACATGAATATAAAATATTAGTTTATTTGTTGAAACTGAGGCTCACTCAGACTACTTGAGCTTTAAAGTTGTTCTCCAGTTTTTCCCAGAGTCATATAAATGTGTGCCAAAATTTCTATGAGACAAAAAAAATGCTTAATTTCAATCATACTGAATTTATTTTTTTATTCATTTAACCCCGGCAAGGTAATAAAGCCACTAAGATGGTCAAAGAAAAATGAAAAAAAAAATTACAAAGAGAGAGAAAATTAAAAGACCAGGAATTAAAAAGACAGAAGATAAAGATTGACATTACATTTAAATTTTGGAAAATCAAACCTGACTGGAACGCAAGAAGAGAGTTCCAGATGTGGCAAGTGCTGAAGGAGAAACTTTTAGCATAGAATGTATTTAGCCATTTCACTGTAAAATGAGGAGATCTTGCCACCATTCTAGTATTTCAAAATCATAGGTTCTATATACCACAGAGAAAAGTGATATTTATTCTGTAAAATAAACAGAAATGTGGCACAAGGCCGAAGTGGGGGATTGGGGAAAGGACAGTCTTCTGTCTTAACTATAACTTAGCTAGCCGCAAACACTGACCCAATCGTACGAACAATATTCCTTACACCAAAACACCACATTCATACGTACCTTTCTTACTACAACCACCATAATACCTCACTGTCTCTATGAAAATACTAACTAGTCCCCATATTTACAATTCGTTGTCTGTGGGGGGAGGGGAATAAAATAACAATTCTAAAAACTAACCCCAATGAGTATTTACAATATGAATACAAAATATTTACAAGAAACTCAAGAAAAATAATATTAGTAATACCCCCCTCCACAATCACTAAATGTGGCAGAAATACCAGTTCACTGGCCGAAATCAATGTGGGACTATAATATTATAGAACATTCATTCATCCCAAGCACACACATTGACACGCACTCATTCAAACACAACAACAAATACGAAAACACTCACGCGAAACGAAAGGCGCCCCGCATCCTACCTGCGAACTTACATCACTAACCACCTAACGAGGGAGGGGATGGGGAATTAATCTTAAAGAAAAATAGGGACAGAAATAAAAGGGGCCAAATACCACAGAGGAAAGTTCATCAGAACAATTACAATGAAAGTATTTATAGAAAAGGTTCAGGGAATTTATGTTATAGCAGTAAGAAAGTAACTGAAACTGCAAGACCAATAACATTGCAGATTCATTTAACCTCAGGCGGGGTAATAAAAACTTATACAGGGTGACGGTTTCGCATTGATTTTAGCTGTATAAGAAATAATTGCTTCTAATTTGGTTTGTTATCTAAAAGTTATTTTTGGAATTTTACAAATTATAGGATATTAGTTGGATTAAGTGTTCTTTCATTACTGTTGGTTGATTTCGTTTAGCGCCATATGAAATTCTGTCAGATATTTAAAGCTGAAATCTAAATATTTTTAACGCAACTGTCTGTCTTCAAATCCCGATAAAATGCATTGCTCGACATTTTACTCTAAAATATGAATTTCTGGAAATCAAATTCATTGCTGCAATTCCCACTACAAAAATGTATCATTATACTTTCCATGTGTTTTCAATATTTACCCATATCTGGGAACTTAACAGGTACTACCACCCCGGGTCAGAGTGGACCTGGGAACAACAGCAATTAAGGTCTGGTTCCACGCTCCTCAAAACCTCCAATCCCCAGATCTTGCTGCCGTTTGTAGTTTATGCACAAATAAAGACTGAAATACGAAGACGCATTGGGATAGCTAAAGAAGCCTTCCAAAAGCTAAGCAAAGTATTAAGAAACAGAAAAAATTCATTAGAAACAAAGAAAAGATTATTATTTATTATGAATATCGGCACTGAAGAAAAATGAAGAAGACACTTGAAGCAACAGAAATATGGTTCTACAGCAGGATGCTGAGAATACGATGAACGAATCATGTAAGCAATGATAGGGTTTTAAAGAAAATGGAAACGAAAAGGACACTTATGCTTAACACCAGGAAGAGGCAGTTTAAATTTCTAGGGCAGAGGAAAGAAGGCTTGTAAGATTTGACAGATTTATGGCAAGTAGACGAAAACAAATATAGATGCTACCAAACGAATTTGAATAAATGGACAGTGGAGTAGGGTTTGGGAAAGATTGCTAAAAGACAACATATATTAAGAGCTTCAAAAAACAGAAACTTGTGGAGAGCCATGATCGAAAACGTCCTGATGATAAACGGCACATAGTAGAAACAGTATGGTTAAATAATAGCTTAATAAAATTACTTGGGCACATAATGAGGAAAGAGAGCTTGGAAAATTTGATAGATTGAGGGCAGGAGGGACAGAGGAAAACAACGTATAACTGAAGTGAACTACTATCGGCTCGACTCGATTCGTCCCTCTCTCTTGAGAGGCGTAGTATACACAGTGTTAGGAAGAGTTCATTCTGTAGTTATAGGTAAGGACCCATAACACATAGTAAAATCACATTCCAATGCATTTTTATAGTGTTATGGTTCAGGTTAGGACCAAGGAAGAACAACACGAACACAAGAGTAGAAATAACGAAGATATATTACACGGAATAATAATACAAGATGTGGAAGGTATTAGTATGACTGCCAGTCTGGTTTGGAGTGAACTACTATCGGCTCGATTCGATTCGTCCCTCTCTCTTGAGAGGCGTAGTATACACAGTGTTAGGAAGAGTTCATTCTGTAGTTATAGGTAAGGACCCATAACACATAGTAAAATCACTTTCCAATGCATTTTTATAGTGTTATGGTCCACGTTAGGACCAAGGAAGAACAACACGAACACAAGAGTAGAAATAACACAGATATATTACACGGAATAATAAGACAGGATGTGGAAGGTGTTAGTATACATAGTGTTAGGAAGAGTTCATTCTGTAGTTATAGGTAAGGACCCATAACAATAACGTCCCTTGTCAGCTTCAGTAAATGAATGTCGAGACAAGTTTTATGAAATATAACAAAAATACAAAATTTATTAATAGCTAGAAAGGAATGGGAATTGTGGAGAGCCATGATCGCCTACGCTCTGAAGAGATACGGTATATAGAAGTAGATCGTTCTTGAGTTTATATTTTTTTCTTTTTATTTGTTTTATTTTTTAATTAATTATTTATTATATTTTTTATAATTTTATGATAATAATTTATTAAATTTCCACACATGTTTAATTAATTGTAAACGATATATGTTATAGCACATATATATCTATATCTATCTATATATATATATATATATATATATATATATATATATATATATATATGTGAGTGTGTGTGTGTGTGTGTGTGTGTATTATAACTTGACTTAAATAATTATTTCATTAATTATTATGCTAATTAACATATTATATGTAGTATTAATTTATATATTACTTATTTTAGATGTTACATTTTTACTTACTCTTCCTTAAAGTTTTTTATTAAAATAAAATTTTAAAAAAGTTTTCTCAAAACTTTAAATTTTAATTTCCTTTAAGTAATTTTCCTCATTGAAACTAGAGGTTAATATTTTAACATAGAGGTCAAGGTTATTTTAATTGGTTTCTTAATCCAAGTCTACCAGCATGAAATTTGGTTTAAACTATGCCTAGACAATTTACTGGGTGTCGTGTTATATTCTTCCGTCTCCTTTTATTTTATCCTCTATTTTCTTTTCTTTTTCCTCTTTCTCTCTTCTCCTTTCTTTATTCTTTAGAAAGTATGAAAAGATGTCTTATATTTCAGTATAATTTCATATTGTTATACGGACATTCAAACAAAGATATTCACCATCAAAGATGATATTCTCTTATGCTGCCATCGAAGATTGCTCTGCGACGATAACGGACGCGGAATAGCAGACGCAGGTCGTAAATTAATGATACGGTTCTACGTCGTCGTACCACGTGAGAGACCGAAATATTATCAACAGAACCATACGTCTAGATGCATCCGTATATCCACCCTGAAGAAGGTTCATATGAGCCGAAATCTTTGATCAAGAAACAGCATAATAAAAAATATCCAAGTGTTGGACAATTTTTGTCTTTATTTTCGTTAAAGAATGTCTATTCTGTTTGATCATGAGCCGTTCTAAACTTCGTATGGTTGCTTTACTTTCGTGAGAAAGTAAAGCAACGATACGAAGTTTAGAACGGCTGATGACCAAACATAATAGACATTCGTTACCTGTTATATTTAACCATATGTCTGTCTATATTTCTGAGATGAGGTATTATGTACAAGATTTACATTGCTCGGACTATTATCCTCATCTCTGCTGCTATATTTCTCAAAACGTTTCGGCCGTTGTACGCTCCGGCCTTCTTCAGATGGTTGGAATGTCGAACTGAAACCTTTATTTCGCTCGCTGGGATAGACTATACCAGTTCCACGTGATGTGTCTAATGAATGTCAGTTATCTCCTGTTAATGCCCCTCTCCAAGCTCTCCAACGCCTTGATCAGGTATTGAACTCACACTCTTTGGGTCCTGTCACTGGATCTAACAAACGCCTTTATCCACTGTGCTATGTGTCCTTTGATTGTTTGCTCTACGTTTGTATCGAGGTCTTTAGTTAGTTGTTTACTCGTGTCGGGATATTTTCTTTGGGCCTTGAACCTGTATCTGTGCGATTATTTTCGACAGACTTTCATGTTTCTGGCTCTTTCTTTTTAAAAACCTTTTTTCCCCTCCGTTATTTATTTGGCTATTGTTAAATCAAGAATTCGAAGTATTTTCGACACGAGCATAGTTACCTATATATATATATATATATATATATATATATATATATATATATATATATATAATTAAGCTCTTGAAAAATATATTTCAGTTGAGCACTGTTGAGAGATAAGCTGATTCTATTAACAACGGCCACCTGCTCTAATGCAAAGCTCTTCAGTAAAATGAAATGGAGCCCTCTGAATTATTGGCATTTGTTTACGTTTCTAAAAACAATACGCTAGAATTAGGTGCTGAATGCTGAAAATGACTGGCACAAAATCGGTTGGGGTTCCGCCCTGGCTTGAGGCATTCGGATGTCTAGTCGCACTGAGGAGTTTGTGATACAGCGAAACAGTAATGTCGGTGAATGATATATATATATATGCACATTTCATTAAAAACGACTGACAAGGTGCTTTTATTTAGTTTTTTATATAATTTCTCGTGCGATCTAATAAAGTTTTTCTTAGAAAATTAGATCGCACGAGAAATTATATAAAAAAACTACATGAAAGAAGGATTGCTGCCCAAATACACAAATTATATATATATATATATATGTATATGTATATATATATATATGTGTGTGTGTGTGTGTGTGTGTGTGTGTGTGTGTGTGTGTGTGTGTGCGTGTGTGTGAAGAAAGAACAGTAAGATATATAATCCAGTGTTCTTATAGATATTTTTATTCTTACACAATAGTGCTCAATGTAAATTTACAGAGCATTAATATTATAAATTAACTGATTTAAAATGTTTTTTTCGCTACACAGTAATAACCATGCTTCAAATATGGAAGCTAAAAGCTTCGAATTTAATTCTGTTATTAAATTAAAGACATTAGTTCCATTTTCTCGTCAAGCGAATTTTGGAGTAACTTATTTTTAAATTTACAGTTTTAAAGGCACGGCAAAGATTCAAAATTCAGTGTTTCCAAGGATACAGAGAAATCCACTCATCTAGACAAGAGGTGCTAGCTTGTTCAATTTCAATTTTCGTTGTATCAGTTAACAGGTACATTCGAAAGCGTTGGTTATGTTTAGGGATTGGTTGGGATGTATTTTTAACAAATTCTGTCATCCGCTAAATGCATGTCGTCTGGGTTTTTTTATAAAAATTTTATTGTTAACGGTGTAAAATTCTTACGGCACTTTTTCTTTTTGTATACTTAAAGAGTTTTGGGGCTGTTTAGGCTAGAATATGTTTTATTTAACTACAATTCTAAAAAAAATTAATTTCTAATTTTTAATAGACTATATTTCTTTTTTAAAACCAAGTAAATGTACTAGAATTACTTACAGTATGTAAAAAAAAAATCCTATTGAGTATATGTATGTATATTACCAGGTTACATTTTTTTTAGTGCAAAATTTATGACAAAGACGGCGGAGATAGCTAAAATTATTTCACTGATTCAGTAAACTTTTAATTTTTATAAGCTTAGTAATATATATTTTTCTCATGTATGTACAAAGGACATGGGTCATTTAATGTCCTACATATACTAAATTATCATATTATTTTCATTTAACTTTAGGTGTTTTATTGGATTCTTTTAAGTGGTTGGAGTACTTTGAGAGAGGTGTTAAGGTTAGAATCAATTAATTTATAACATATATATATATATATATATATATATATATATATAATCTGGAGAAAACAACTGAAAAGTTGAAAATTAAAAAAAATTTGAATGTTTTTTTTTGTTAAAGTATTTATTTATATTTTATATATATATATATATATATATATATATATATATATATATATATTTGATATTTCAGACCTGCCCCGATCTTTCATCAGAAATAAATGTATTCAGAAGTTTGTTTACAAGTAGCGTCCGTCGCGAGACGAGGACGTCACGTGATGTGGAATATATGCTATATATATATATATATATATATATATATATATATATATATATATATATATATATATATATATATATATATATATGTGTGGGGGTGATCTGTTTTTTTATATCTCCATCTTAAAAATAAGTTATGTCCTGTGGATGAAATTGATAAATTTCACCGATCCCTAGGGTCGGTGCTGTAATTTAATTGAAAGAGTTGCTTTCTCGCCTCTATTTTCCTTACTTTATAGAACTGTTTATAGCTCAAAAGAAGCGGGAAAACAGGAACGCAAAACAAGCAAAGATTTTTACAAGAAAGCAGAAACACGTGAGATAAATCCTGAAATGTCTCCTGAGGTTTCCCCGATGGAATGAAGATGGAGATCGCGAGAAAAATAAAAAACAGCTGCCGAGTTAAGACATTCAAAATATCACCTGCAATAATTTAAAACGATTTAACCTCACAAGAATCATATCTCCTCGTTCGTATTTCTGAATCTAAAATCAACGTGGTACAAGAAGAATATTTCGGTCCAATTTTCCGTAATTTGAAAGATTATATAGCGTCAAATGCTAAAACTGCTGCTAGAAAAGTTCATTCACTGTGCCGTTCTAACTCGATCGATATTTTATCTGAACATGGAAACCATATCAAAGAGACAGAAACCACATTATATTTCTACCTAGAAAAAGCTTCTACTCTCTTGATCTCTGAAAAAACTTTAATAAAGAGGAATATTAAGATCTGTTTCCTACTTGTTCATTTTCCTATCATATATATATATATATATATATATATATATATATATTCGAGGGTCATTCAATAAATAAGATGAATTTTTCGGGATAAGGATTTCTATTACAGATAGAAGCTTACTTTTTTTAAAATTTTTCAAAGTAGTCTCCCAGCACTGTCACACACTTATAGACTATACCCAAATGGGGTAAATTTTGATTTTTGGTCTATAATATATATATATATATATATATATATATATATATATATATATATATATATATATATTTCATTAAAAACGACTGACAAGGTGCTTTTATTTAGTTTTTTATATAATTTCTCGTACGATCTAATAAAGCTTTCGGCTATACTTTTAGCCATTATCAAGGATTATATTTCAACTGTTAGAATTAGAAATAGTTTGTGTGTGTTTTATAAAGTGATTCATTTTTTTTTGTTTCAAAACACGGTCAAGATATTATGTCCATGTTCAAAGTTAATATTATTAAGGGTTGGTTTGTTTAATTTTATAAGTAAGGCTTCCATTATTTTTAGCCTTTTTTTGCAAGTGGATGATGCTATTATATTAGTGTTGTCGACAAGTATATTCCGAATAGTGTCCGGTAGGTCTCCATGAATATTTAAATGAGATCTAATTGAGCTATTGTCAGAAAGGTGTAGGGTTAATCTGCGTGTTAATATATATATTAGACCAAAAATCAAAATTTACCCCATTTATAGACTATAATATAGACTGGGGTAAATTTTGATTTTTGGTCTAATATATATATATGTATATATATATATATATATATATATTAGACCAAAAATATATATATATATTGGACCAAAAATCCAAATTTACCCCATTTGGGTATAGTCTATTTCAGACCGACACAACTTCATGCCAATCCTCATCAGCCCCTGATACAGATCATAGTTTTTTCAGAGAGTTTTCATTTGCATCCTATTTATTGTAATAATTGGTAGAGAGTGTTGTCTTTATGTTTTTTATTCAACAACAGTCTTATCCCAACTATAAATACTCTTGTAGTCAAGCTACTACCGTCGGTTGAAATTTATAACAATTTTTCAGGAAAATAAATTTCTCAAATCCACTAACTGTTGTCGCTCTTTCCAGTACTGATGGCAGTTTCCTTCCCAACCTTTTGTTTGATGTAGTGTTGAAAGTCAACCTTTTGATTATGTCATTATTACATGTGCTATCCATTTTAGTTGTTGTTGTTGTTGGTAGTCTTCAACTGAGGTGGATTCTGTTATTTGGTACAGTTATTTGTTTGTTATTCTGAAGCGCCAGTCCACACTTTGACAAGAGCCTCAGGCCCTCCTCGCTGAAAGTCTTTTACACCTTTGGTCTTAGGAAACGATTGTATACAGCTGACAGTTGAGAAAGCCTTAAGGAAAATAGAAAGAAAATAGGTTTCTCACGTCCAGCAGCTGTTATTGATCTTTCCAACATTGACGTAACTCTCCTTCCGAAACTTTTTGTTTAAAATCGTTGAACATTGTGGACTGGCACATGAGAATTACAAACAAAGAACTGGACCAAATAATAGACACCACATCGGTTGAAGTCTGCCAAAAGCAACAGAAACTAAAATCAATGGCACATGTAACTCAAAGAGAAAGGATATTGCCTTTCCACGCTACTTCAAATAGACGGTTCAAAAGGAAACCTTCATCAATACTGGAATGTGCTATAGGGGTTTCCTTCCTAAATTTTAATTTGAAATAGTGCGGATAGGCAACATCTTCACTATGTTATTACTTTTTGTTCGGGATTATTGTTGAAAGTCAACCTTTTGATTATGTCATTATTACATGTGCTATCCATTTTGATGTAGTTTCTGTTATTTGGTACAGTTCTTTGTTTGTGATTGTGTAGCGCCAGTCTACAATGTTCAGTGAACGATGTCATTGATAAGACCATCAGTCTTCACTTGCTAAAAACCTTTTTAATCATTGATCTTAGGTATCTGACACTTTAGATATTTCTGAACGGGTTTGTCGACATGCATGACATCCATATAAAAACCTCGATCTAAAGAGAGTATTTAAGATCATGACTCAAGTTTTCAGGTCGATGTTTTGGTTTCGTAGCAATTGACGGTATTGGGTGAAATTACCCCTGACAGCGTATCCTACGTTCAATTTCCATTTTCTCCTATAATAAATCTATTATAACGGATCTACGAGGATCATTCAATAAATAAGGTGAATTTTCCGGTATAAGGACTTCTAATACAGATAGAAGCTTACTTTTTTTCTTCAACGTAGTCTCCCAGCACTCTCACACGCGTTTCTCATCTGTGCACAAGCTTCCGTATTCCCTCGGCGTAAAAATCTTTGGACTGATGTCTCAGCCAGTCGCTGACAAAACTTTTGACTTCATCGTCACTTTTAAACTTCCTGCCTCTCGTGAAAGGGACCAAAACAGGTGAAAGTCTGAAGGGGCAAGGTCTGGGCTGTAAGAGATATGAGGGAGCAGTTCCCAGCCCAGCTCGTTGATGGTCTGCACCGTTTGGGCTGCTGTGTGAGGCCTTGCGTTGTCATGATGCAAGATGACTGCTTCTGACTGATGACCCCTGCGTTTGACCCAACAGGTAAGCTCAAAGTCCTTGCAATGTCATCCACTGTCACCCTTCTGTCAGACTGAATGTGGTCTGACTGATTCGATCACCTCAGGAGACCTCACTTCTGTAGGCCTATCTTCATCCTCAACACCGCTCCGTCCTTCTTTAAACAATTTAGCCTACTTGTAGACATTTTTTGGCTGAAACATGTGGCACCATACACAGTTGACATTCTCCTATGAATTTCAACTGGTTTGCACCCTTCAGCAACCAAAAACTTGATAACTGACCGCTGTTTAATCCTGGAGCATGCTTCTTGATCGGCCATCTTTGTTAATCGCCAAAAACTCTCAAAGATTTCTTTTAATCTGCAAAAGAAATTAAATCCATGTGAAAAAGAAGTAAAACAAAAACAACAAAAAAAGATTAAGCTTCTATCTGTATTAGAAGTCCTTATACAAAAAAATCCACGTTATTTATTGAATGACCCTCGTAGATAGATAGATAGATAGATAGATATCATATGCGTGGTAATTAAATCCATGTGAAAAAGAAGAAAAACCAAAAAATAATAAAAAAGAGTAAGCTTCTATCTGTATTAGAAGTCCTTATACCGAAAAATTCACCTTATTTATTGAAAGACCCTCGTATATAGAGAGATAGATAGATAATAACTGACCGCTGTTCAATCCTGGAGCATGCTTCTTGGTCGGCCATCTTTGATAATCGCCAAAACTCTCAAAGTTTTTTTTTTAATCTGCAAAAGAAATTAAATCCATGTGAAAAAGAAGTAAAACAAAAAAAAATAAAAAAGAGTAAGCTTCTATCTGTATTAGAAGTCCTTATACCGAAAAATTCACCTTATTTATTGAAAGACCCTCGTATATAGAGAGATAGATAATAACTGACCGCTGTTCAATCCTGGAGCATGCTTCTTGGTCGGCCATCTTTGATAATCGCCAAAACTCTCAAAGTTTTTTTTTTAATCTGCAAAAGAAATTAAATCCATGTGAAAAAGAAGTAAAACAAAAAAAAATAAAAAACAAAAAAAGAGTAAGCTTCTATCTGTATTAGAAGTCCTTATACCGAAAGATTCACCTTATTTATTGAATGACCCTCGTATAAGCCGAAGTAATGGTTTGGTATTTACTTAAACGACATCTTGAATTTTGATGATGGTTTCAGGGTTATGCCACTGGTTTCATTCCAATTACAGATCATAGTTTTTTTCAGAGAGTTTTCATTTGCATCCTATTTCCTGTAATACTTGGTAGAGTGTGTTTTTTTAAAATTCAAGTACAGTCGTATCCCAACTATAAATACCATTGTCGTCAGCAGAGCCCGACTCGGCATCGTTACGTTGTTCTCTGGATGGAAAACAGAATCGGTGTCTTTTAATAAACTTCAGTGACTTCAGATTCGTTTGGGATATCATATGAAATGCATAACTGATCTATACATGTAAATGCCCAAAAGGGGATCCAAAACATCTTGACAATGTCATTATTTTCTGTTCGTTGTTGGTTCTGTATTTAAAAGTCCTCAAGTTATGTGGTTTCTGTTATTTGGTACAGTTCTTTGTTTGTGATTGTGTAGCGCCAGTCAATGTTCAATGAACGATGGTCTTTGTTAAGACCAACTGATTTCACTTGCTCAAAGCATTTTAACCATTGATCTCAGGAATCTGACACTTTAGATATTTCTTGATTATGTGATTAATTTTCTCTTCGAGTGACATGTGCTATCCATTTAAGTTGTTGCTGCTTGTGGTACTCCTCAAGTGATGTGGCTTCTGTTATTTGGTACAGTTCTTTGTTTGTGATTCTGTATCGTCATTGCACGAACTTCGAAGATGTGTGGTCTTCGCCAGGACCAACAGGCTGCACTCGAATTTTTAACCATTGATCTGAGATTATAAGATTTTTTTTTAGATAATAATGATTTAGTTATGCAGGTCTTACTAATTAACCAATAGTTGAAGACAGAAGAGATGGGTTCATGCCTTTCCCAAGGATATTTTGCTCATAATTGAATACAACGAACAGAAGTGGAATTGGAACTCGGTTCTATGATTAACAATTCCATGAAGGTACTGATGTTGCTTAACTTCAGGTACCGATGTTACTACACTGTATGGCCGTAAGTTTGTGTCTGAGAAATGGTTGTTGGAAAACGTCAATGTTGTAAGAAAGATTCTTGTGGCATATTGAGAACAGAAAATTGATAATTTACGTACGGAAAACACAAAAGTATTCAAAGAAATAACAGAGTTGTTTGGTTTGGTTTGTTTTACGGCATACCAACCTCGATGGGTTATTTAATACCGACAAGATTTTTATTGCTGATAATAATTTTTCCAAAAATATATTAATGGTAATTATTTTTCAAAAATGTATTGCCGGTATTAAAAACTATTTTTATACTTTCATAGTGTTTTGACCATTTTCGGGGGTGGAGGTTAACTATTTGCCCATAGTTGGGACCCTTACAGGTGTTAACACCCTCGGTTAGGGTGGACCTGGGAACACCAGCAATTAAGAGGTGGTTCCACCTGCTCAAAACCACTTGATCAGAGGCCTTACTATCGGATGTAGTTTATCAATTTATGTGGGACGGAAATACCAGATTTTTCAGTTGTATTTCTGTGGGTATACTATAGCAGTATATGGGCCCGCGGCCGAATGGTTAGAACGGTAGCATTCTGACTATGAGACCCGGGTTCGAATCTCACCATAGCCGATTTTTCAGCAAGGAGATTTTCTGATCTTATCGGACTGGAGGGATCGATCACAGCGTGAAGAACATTTAGAAAGTGCATGAAAACTATTGATCCAAGTGAAATTGGGTAGACGGTACCCTTAGGTCCCGTCGATAGCTGTGCGAGCACGAAGTCACAAGTCATCCTGACCGAGGTGACCGTGCTGGCCTTGTTCAAATTGTTGATCACGCTAGATAACATGCTCTTTCCCAGAAACTGTAACTAAGGTCTGCTGAGCATAGTTGCAGTTTAAACCACAGGTGGGCTTTGTGGGTGCCGAACAAACACAAATATGCCTGAGCAAGCGTCTGCAATAGGGATTGGCTAGCCACCGTAGTATAGTCGAATAGTAGTAGCCAGTTATACATACATACTACAGCAGTGGAACTCGCATGAAAATAATTCAACCCTTAATTTAAGGATTATTATTTATGAGAAAATTCTAACAAGAAAACCGTGAGATGCATAGGGGTAATCTTCGTATAAGTAATAAAGACAATGTTATTAATTTGGGGATTTATTAATTTGGTGCCCACACAAAATATTTTGTAACGCAAATTGCCATCGATATTAGAATCAAAGGAATATGTGCCAAATTTGGCACCAACTAACGAATATCTATTTTCGTCCAAGAGAAATCTCGAAGTTATTAATATACCGACTACATACGCTCAGCAGTGATATTTCGTTCATTTGCGTTTCCTCCTGATGTGAAATTTTATTGTCAGACTTGCTGGGACACCCTGGTGTCTTGAAAGGTGAATTTGGAGTTCGTGTCGTCAGTTGTCATAAAGTGGTCGGTCCAACACTTAAATTCCGTCTGGGGTTAAGATCTGACGTCTCGGGAAAACGTCCAGTTTGCAGTAAGATTGCGTGTAAGGTCGTTTCTCGCCACTGATGTCCAGACAGAGATGGTTCCTGATTGCCTAGACAGAGCAATTTTCTACTTTTGTTTATCGGTAATTGTACCGTAATAAATTTGAAAATTAAAGCCACTTTTCAAAGGAGTCATTCTGCTTGTAAAATATTTGGGGAGCAGATGTTATCAGGCGAAGAAAATCATATTGCTGGGCAATTAAAAAAACTGGACACAGTTTTTATAAATTGATTAGGCCTGCAAAAAAATGTTTAAAAAATAGACCAATTTACTTTGTAACTTCATATTTTTTCTTCATTTTATCTCTAGTAAGGCGATAAAGCCGCTAAGAGGCAAACCCTTACTGAAACAGAAACTGAGTAAATATAACTGAGAAAGGATAATGAAAGAACGCGATTTAAAAAAAAAGTATGCATAAATAACTTGTTACCTCCCTTCCAACTACAGAAGGATCATAAAATATATGATTACACATTGATAATTATTATACAGTTTTATTTATATTTTAATTGTATATTTTCCTTGACGCTTAAATAATGATAAATTTTCTTTAGCTATATGCAATGTTTTTCACCATAACTATTTTATTCATATATATATATATATATATATATATATATATATATATATATATATATATATATATATATATATATATATATATCCGATGTGATGAAAATGAAAGTAATATATAAATTCCAAGGTTCACAGCATTAATTCAAAAGAGGGCTCCATACCGATAGTAGAGCGATAATTATTTATTATAATTTTATCATATAGACAAAACCATTTTACTCACTACAGAGATGCAACTTGGTTTCAGTGCATTTCAACTGCACTTCGACGGGTGAGAGTCGAAAATGGTTACGAAGAATCCTGCTTGTAGGCAAGCCGGATGTGAAACGTCACTTCCTTTTTTTCCCATTCGTTCGAAAAGAAAAATATATACATAAAAAAAATATATAGGTGACTGAGTGAGACAATAGTGCTTGTTGATAGCAGTTTGGTGATGAATGGACCGGGTGTTTAATGTTGATTGGTCTGTGGAATTTTTTTTCCGCTGATTAACAACGGTCAAGAGTTTAGACACATCATCTCACAAGCGTCCTAAGAGTGAGAGGTAGGGGAAGTGTTATGGGATCTTACCTGGAACGACACAATGAACTCTTCCTGACACTATAAAGACTGCGCCTCTCAAGAGAGACGTATAGAGAACGAAGTAGAACGCGTCGAGACAATAGTAGTTCACTCTAAACCCGACTAACAGTCATACTAACACCTTCAACTTCCTGTATTATCATTCTGTTTAATATATCTATGTTATTCATACTCTTGTGTTTGTGTTGTTCTTCCTTGGTCATAACCTTGGACCATCACAGTGGTGCGAGGATATTGGACCATAACAGTGGCGACGAGGATAATGAAGAAACAAACTCTACGCGGAGAACCTAAAAAAGGATACTGAAGAAACGAATTCTACGTGGAGTATACTGAAGAAACACGGAGTACATTGAAAAAAAACAAACACGTTCTACGCGGAGAAACAAAAAACCTTTTTGCTATCAGTCGTCCGTAACAGAGGCGACGTAGGTAGTGAGGAAAAAAAAAAGTTCTACGCGAACATAAAAAAAAGTTCAACTTTACAGTGATAACAAAGACACGAATGTTACAGAGTAAAAATTTTTTTCGTACTAAGGTTCCAGAACAACAGATAACAAAGACCCGAATTCTACACTAAAGAAAAATAGTTACTCATAATTACGGTATAAACATGGAAGACGTTAAGGCAACCATATTGGAACAAATGAAAATTCAATTCGAGCAGCAACTTCAAAACGAACAGAAGAATCTTGAGCTACAAGTATTACTACTACGGGCAGTAACAAATAAAGGGCAAAATTCCGGAAATGAAACAGCATTCTTGCAAAATGCTATATGGAGCTCTATTGAAGACTTCACTTATGCACTGGACGAAGACAAAACCTTCGCAACTTACTTCAGAAGATATGAAAATTTATATGAGTTTGATTGCGGGAATTGGTCAGACGCGAAAAAAGTACGTCTACTGCTGAGGAAACTAGGGTCAAGCGAATACACTAAATTCGTAGACTACATCCTAACGAGGAAAACGAATGAGTTGACTTTCAAGGAAGCCGTAAAACTTTTAACAGAATTATTTAATCCGAACACTTCACTATTCCACAAAAGGTGGAAATGTTTAAATCTAACAAAAAAGCGAAAACTATATAACATTCGCTTCCATAGTAAACAAACACTGTGATGACTTAAATTATCTGAACTCAGCCCTGACAATTTTAAATGTTTAATATTCGTCCAAGGCCTGGTTTAGACTAAAGATGCGGAGATCAGACGGAGAATTCTAACAAAACTTGAGAGTGAACCAGAATTGACGCTACAAAAATTGGCTGAAGAGTGTCAGAGATGTATAAGCGTAAAAAAAGACTCGAAAGATATAGAAGAGTCAGGCGCCGCTTACATACGAAAAGTATTACAAACACGTTTGTGTCCCTCCTCAAAACCAAACCAAACCAAATATTCTACTTAAAAAACAAACCAAACAAATTATTCTACTTCGAAAAATCAAATGAAATATCAGAAAAAACTACCACCCAATCCATCCTATCGCTGTGGGACTTTGCATTGGTACAAATATTGTCCATACCGCTTTAAGACTTGTCTGTCGTGCAATAAAGTGGGACATAAAAGTTCGCATTGTTGGACTCGGAATGAAAGCAGAAGCCGATTAAGAGTCACTAGAATTGACCAAGCGGACGAGACAAATATACGAAAATACGTACAAGTCGAAATGTTAAACAGAAATGTCAGGCTACAATAGGATTCCGGATCAGATTTAACCATTATTAACTTACAGACGTGGAAAAAATTAAACAATCCGCCCATGTTGATAACCGATAAAATAGCCAGGTCTGTAACTGGAAGAAAAATAAGATTTGAGGGAGATGTTATTACAAATGTGACATTCTACGGAATGACCAAAAAATTAAAAATGTACGTTCTTAAAAATACGGAAAATTTATTTGGAACTGACTGGATGCAGAAATTTGACCTCTGGGATATACCGATAAATACGTTCTGCCAAAAAGTGAAAAGTTTATCAACCGAGGCAGATAAATTAAAGGAGACATTAAAAGGGAGTTTCCCCGAAGTATTTTCAGCCGGCCTCGGGTGGTGTAAAAAAATGTCGGCAAAAATAGAATTAAAAGAAAATGTACAACCCATTTTCAAGAAGAAAAGGAATGTACCTTTTGCAGCATTAGAAAAAATAGACGGAGAGTTGGATAGACTCGTGAAAACCGGTATATTGACAAAGGTGGAATATAGTCAATAGGCCGTACCTACGGTTTACGTGAAAAAGAAATCGGGTGAGATACAAGTATGCACTGATTTCTCAACGGGATTGAATGCAGCGATTAAGGATTATCACTATCCTCTCCCAGTCTCCTAGTCCAGAGGAAGTTTTCACAAAGTTGAACGGAGGAAAATTTTTTCTCAAAAATAGACTTGAGCGAAGCGTACCTACAAGTACCAGTAGATGAGGAAAGCTCGAAGTTCCAAAGATTACCATTCGGGATTAAGGTCGCGTCGGCAATATTTCAGCAAATAATGGATACTATGCTAGGCGGACTGGATTTCACGATCGCATACCTTGATGACATCCTGATAAATAGCAAAAATATTGAACAACACTGGGAACACGTTCAAGAGGTTTTCAGGAGAATACAAAAGTACGGGTTTAAGGTACAAGAAAATAAATGTGACTTCTTTATGAAGGAAATAAAATATCTGGGCCATATTATTGACGAAGAAGGAAGACGACCAGACCCAGAAAGGGCTACGGCAATATAAAAAAAAATGCCTACTCCAAAAAACGTAGCCGAATTACAAAGCTTCTTGGGCTTAGTAAATTATTACCAAGAATTTATTCCTATGGTGTTGGGGCATGTATACTTCATAAAATTCCGGATGGAACACTAAAACCCATCGCGCATGCTTTTCGATTTGAGAGTAATTTTGATCGGCTGGTAGCTACTACCAGCCGATCAAAATTACTCTCAAATCGAAAAAAAGAAGGGCTGGGGATTATTTTTGCGGTTACGAGATTCTACAGATACATTTACGGTAGATTTTTCAGCTTACAGACGGACCACAAGCCGTTATTGACAATATTTGGATCAAAGAAAGGTCTACCTGTCTACACTGCTAATAGATTGCTACGATGGGGTACAATTCTATTGAACTACAACTTTAAATTGGAGTATTATCCATCAAACAAAATCGGGCATGCAGATAGTCTTTCGAGGCTAATACCAAAGAAAACGGAGCCATTAGAAGATTCCGTAATTGCAGCTCTACGACATGAGGAAGATATTAGAACATCATTATGTAGTACAATTCGAAACCTCCCCTTTATATTACAGGAAATAAGAAATGAAGCAGTGAATGATGAATTTATTAAAGAAACAAAAACCAAAATTGCAGAAAAAAATAAGCATATATCAAACAGTTTTTCGTTGTGTGATAATGTTCTACTATATAATGAAAGGGTAGTAATCCCGAAAATGCTACAAAGGCGAATCCTCAAGGATTTCCACATGGGCCATCCAGGAAAGAACAGAATGAAATCTTTAATGCGAAGTTAAGTATATTGGCCAAACATGGATCAAGATATCACATATATGGTGAAAAAATGCAAGGGTTGTTCCTTAGAAGCCAAGCACCGCCGATCATCCATAAGCCATGGCCTGAGACAGATCGACCGTGGTCGAGAATACATGTAGATTTCGCAGGTCCATTAAATAGTTTTTACTACTTGATTGTAGTAGACAGTTACAGCAAATGGCCAGAAGTATTTCGTTGTAGAAAAACCTACTTTTGAGACTACCATAAATGTTTGCTCGTTTCGGAGTGGTTGATTGTCTAGTCACCGACAATGGGACACAATTCACATCTGAGGATTTTCAAGAATTTTTAAAACTTTTCAAGTTAAACACATCAAATCCCCGCCATATCACCCAAGATCAAACGGGCAAGCGGAGAGATTTATAAATACGCTAAAATGAGCACTAAAAAGCTTATGACGTGCCAACAGAAAAGGCGTTACAACATTTCTTGCAAGTATATCGAATTATTCCGAACAGTACTACGCTATCGGCATTATCACCCGCGGAAGTGATGTTTGCGCGAAAAATTAGATCGGTATTCGACAAATTACTACCAAATCAAACAAAACAAACACCAACGTTGTTCGTACCGAAAAGAAAATTCAACCCAGGAGAGAAAGTTTTTTTTTAATGTGTACAAAAACAATATATCCTACTGGGAGCAAGGTAAAATAGAGAAACGAATCGGGAACATGATTTACATAATTCAGGGTCCCAATTTCTCGCCTAAAAGGTATTTGCTACCGGTAAAATTATTCACTACCATCAAACCATCGTCTCTATAAATCCCTATATTATTTAGACTAATTACATTGTGAATTGTTAGATAGTATAGAATAAACGGTACGACCAAGTCCGATGATTCAGCAGAATCCAGCGATCCCATCGATACATCAAAGTTTTCACCAGATTTTTTATCCATTGTTCGTTGTTGTGTATCATAATTGATTTCCTGCAGTTTAGGATGATATCGATTTCATTCTTAGAAATATCGGAGTAAAACTCGGCAAACTCCAAGGCTGTTTCAAATAGGTCTTTAGATATCGATGGATAGAATGCAATTAAAGATAAACAAGTTTTATTACTTCTACAAGCCCTGATGATATATATATATATATATATATATATATATATATATATATATATATATATATGTGTGTGTGTGTGTGTGTGTGTGTGTGTGTGTGTGTGTGTGTGTGTTTTCCGATTTGGTATCGCTTGGTTTGTTTTACGGCATATAAACCTCAATGGGTTATTTAATGCCGACAAAATCTTTATTGCTGGTAATCTATTTTCTTCATAAATGTATAGCTGGTAATATCTTTTTTTTCAAAAATGTCTTGTGGGTAATATCTTTTTTTTTCAAAAATGTATACATGGTAATAATTTTTTACAAAATATTTCTGGTATTAAAACCTATTTTTACACTTACATAGTGTTTTGACACCAGTTTGGCGGTTAACTATTTACCCATAGTTTGGACCCCCTAACAGGTGCTACCACCCCGGGTCAGGGTGTACTTTGAAACACCAGCAATTAAGAGGTGGTTCCACGCTGCTCAAAACCTCCTGATCCGAGGCTTTGCTGTTGGACGTAGCTCATTGCCTTACCCAAAACGTGGATGTAGTTTATCGTCATGCCCAGGACGGTGACTGTTTTGAAGAATAAAAATATAAAAAAATAAAAATTTTCAGACACACTGGGTTGTGTATTAAAATTTTTTGTATTTTTATTTCAGTTCGGTTCCGCGAATAGTTTCGGCCAGGATGGCAATCATCAGGAGAAAAAATTCTATTTATTAGTATCAGTGAACTACAGGAGTGAATGACTGTTTATAAAGAAAATTAATTTTATTTGTAATTTTCATTTGTTTTTCATTAATAATTTTGGTCGGTTTTAGTTTTGTTTTTAATATAGACGCTGGGGAGATTCAGAATTCCCTTCTTGGTCATTTTGACAGATTTATTGGTTGCTGGGAAGGGGATGTTTGTGTGTGTGTGTGTGTGTGTGTGTGTGTGTGTGTGTGTGTGTGTGTGTGTGTGTTAAATGTGCGCGATCTTTTAATTCCTTGGGAGTGTGTATGATGTGTGTGAGTCTATATATTAGTATGGGTTTGTCTATAAGTGTGATCAACATCTCTGCAAGCATGTTTGTCTTGTGTGGGTGAGAAATGTGGGTAGGGCTTGATTTATGGGGTTATATATTAATTCGATCTATGTTGTTAAATTTGTGGTTAAGCCCGTCTGGCCGAAGTGTTTTCAAGCGAAAAAAAAACATTTGTCTTCATGTTCCTCTAGAATATGTGTAATGTTATCTTTTCTGTCTGTTGTGGATTCCGGGAATGGAATCCTGCACAAATCAACAAACAACGTCAGTAATTTAGATAGAAAAATAAGTGTATTAAACGTAAGAATACAGACTTGAAGTGAAGATTAGTAGTCCAGCAATGCGGGTTAGTAGAAAGTATATGTACAAGTCTCTGTAAGTGAAGCCGTAATTATCTCTCGTATACTCTCTGTGAACACCCTGTGTACTGTCTCCGTATCTCTCACCCTGATTCAACGTATCTCAACACGCAGGTATTCTCTCTGTCAGTATAAGTATACTTTGAACGTAAAGTATCTTGTGTAAAAGGGTCTGCCCCACAACACTGTCTATTTCTATTTGTTCAATTATAGCGAATTTGACATGGATTTATATCATGTTTTTCTAAGCGGAAATGTTGTTCTACAGGTAATAATATTTCGTGGGGTGCCGACTTGATCCGATTACGATAATTATTAATTCTGTAGTGAAATCGACATTCAGATGTTCGCACATATTGTTTTTGGCTTAGTGTGCTTCTACGGCAGTTTTCAAGTAGTTTGCGGCCATTTTCTACTGGCCAGAGTGAGAGCCTATAGCTGGCTGCCACGAATAAGCAGGAAGATTCTATTGGCCAGCGTGAGAGCCAACAGCTGACTAACACAAATGTTACCTAGCATGCTAGCATGCAAAAAATCGATAGCTGCATTCGTCACAAGTGGGAAAAATTTAAATCTGCATGGCACTTTACTCCAATTGGCTCATTCGCTTGCTTAAACTCAACGTTGATTCTGATTCCGCAGAACTGGGTTCAGTGTGAAAAAGTATTTGTTGTTAACATTCTTTTGTCATTCGGTTTTTCCAGTTACGAGTCCGTTTTTAAAGCTGATCGTTTTGTGTTCATTTTGTTTAGTTCTTTTTTCGTAACAGATTTAATGTTTAGTATAGAGCTTAGAAAAAATAGGCGAGATAGGCAAGAAGTAAGGCATGTAGCAACAACAGCACGGCAAAGGGCACTCTTTAAAGGCAACGAAGGGCAAAAATATTTTAAGTCAAGTGATAGCGATTTTTGAATCAAGCACGGGCAACGCCGGGCCATGCTGCTAGTATATATATATATTAGAAAACGGATGAAGTTCGAGAATTTTTTAATACATTTTTCTGTTATTTTAATAGATACAATTTATTTAAGTAAATTCTCTGTTTTTTAAATAAACAGTATTAATTAAATTTACCGGCCTGAATGTTTGAAAAATATTCTAGAAATAAGTGCTTTGCTGACAGCAATCGAACCTGTAACTCCAATGTGAACCATCAACGTTCCCTAGGTCCGAGCACTTCCAGCTATGCTGTTTATCGAGGGTGATATTATTTTTACATTTAACTTAATATTCCATAAACAAAACATTCAATACATTCAGTTAAATGTCAAAACAAAATCATCCTTCGGACTGACAGCACATTCGAAAAATTTCGACATAATTTATATCCACGAAAGAAAGAAATTACAAGAATGTAAGAAAAATTCAAGAAAAATAAACTTAACCGCAGAAACTTGTCAGTCATTTTGAATAAAAGAGATATTTCTGCCCAATCACAGTTTTACATACATACATACATACATACATACACATACACACACACACACACACACACACACACACATAAATATATATATATATATATATATATATATATATATATATGCGTGCATGTGTGTGTGTCTGTGTGTCTGTGTCTGTGTGTGTGTGTGTGTGTATTTAGGCAGCAAACGTTTTTTCATACACATTTCATGGAATACAACAGACAAGGTGATTTGATTTATTTTTTATACACTTTCTCATGTGATCTAATAATTTCTTTTTTCTCTTCAGATGATAAATTGGAAAATTGGACGGTTTTTATATAATTTATCATCCGAAAAGAAAAAAGTTATTAGATCACATGAGAAATTGTTTAAAAAAATAAATAAAAGCTCCTTGTCCGTTGTATTCAATGAAATGTGCATATATATATATATATATATATATATATATATATATATATATATATATATATATATTATAATATTTAAAAAAAAAATATGATTCCTTCGCTACATAAGAGTTCTCATGTTTCAAAAGCGAGTGCCGAGACCTTCAATATAATTCTTGAATTTAAGTTGAATTAAGGTGTCTGGTCTCGCTTCATCGTCAAGCGGGAATAAGCTATCTTGTGTTTTGCGCGTGTTTATAAGTATGGTTTCTTGCAACATTAGTTACTATGGAAACGGCTAGGGTCGGCCATATTGGTTAGGTGGTCGAAGAGTTAAGAGGTAATTTTTATCTACAAACTAGTCCCCTTCGGAAAGTTTATGTGAGGTTATGTTGGGATCCCTATTTCAAATCTGATAGTAGCGGTCGCCGTCTAGTTGGTCTAGCCAATATGGCCGACCCCATACATTTCGGGGACTATTACAGACGTCATGAAGACATTTTCAACATTGATTGCCAAAATTGGACGGAAGCTAAGAAGCTACGTTTATTACTCAAGAAATTGGGAACAGAGGAGTACACAAAATTTGTGGACTATATTCTACCGAAAAAGACAAACGATTTGACGTTTGACGAGGCAGTTACATGCCTTACGGAGCTCTTCAGTCCAAAGACTTCACTTTTTCACAAAAGGTGGAAATGTCTCAACCTCGTAAAAAGCGAAAATGAGGACTACTCCACGTTCGCCGCAATTGTGAACAAACATTGCGATAATTTTAAATTGGCAGAATTGACAATTTAAATGTCTTATTTTCGTACAGGGATTAGTCTCAGCCAAGGACAGTGAAATGCGAAAAAGAATGCTCACGAAGCTTCAAAACGAGCCTGGATTAACGCTACAAAAATTGTCAGAAGACTGCCAAAAATACTTGAGCATAAAACAACTCTAAGGATATCGAGGAATCGAATAAGTTGAACAAAGAGTTACGTTCCCCACCGAAAGAAAAACAAAAATTTTATGATAAAGAAAAAATTACATGGTATAAGACGATTAATGACAGAGATCAAAGCAAATATATGCCCCCCGCCATCTGCATGTTACAGATGTGGTAGATTCCACTGGAATAAAGACAGTCGATTTAAATACAGTAACTGTTTAGCTTGTTGAAAAATGGGACATAAGGCTTCTCAATGCAGAAACAAAAACACACCAGTATGGTAAAAACTACTAGAATGGACTACGAAGACAAACTAAACCCAAGAAAATACGAAGAAGTAATTCTAAAGGTAAAATTCATGGAAAAACGAAAAAATTGAAGATATTTGTAATGAAAGACACAGAAAATTTGGTGAGCACAGATTCGATGCAAAAATTTGACGTATGGGATTTACCCATTAGCTCATTTTGTAAGAAAATAGTGCGAGCCGTCAGAAGCTACAAAACTAAAAGAAGAACTACACAGTCAATTTCCCGAAGTATTCTCGAGCGGTTTGGGACGATGTAATAAGCTTGCAGCTAAAATTGAACTAAAGGAAAATGTTCAGCCAGTATTCAAGAAATTGCGAAACCTGCCTTTCGCAACCATAGAAAAAACTGATAAGGAGTTAGATAGATTGGTACAAACTGGAATCCTTTCACAAATCAAATTCAGTGAATGGGCGGCACCAGTGGTCTACGTAAAGAAAAAATCCGTAGAAACCCGTATTTGCGCAGATTTCTCGACTGGGTTAAACAAGGCTATCAAGGATTATCACTACCTCTTGCCAAGTCCGGAGGAAATATTTACCAAGCTTAACGGTGGTAAGGTATTTTCTAAGATTGATTTAAATTAAGCTTATCGTCAGATTCCAGTAGAAGAACGTACAAAAATTTTATGTATGAATACTCACAAAGGACTTTACAAATTTAACATATTGCCATTTGGGATAAAAGTAGCACCGTCAATCTTCCAACATATTATGGATACCATGCTCATGGGACAGAACTTTACTACTGCTTACTTAGACGACATTTTAATCAAAAGCGATAATGTAGAAGAACACGCAACGCACATTAAAGAGGTTTTTAAAAGAATTCAGGATTTTGGTTTTAAAGTGAAGGAGAAAAAATGCGATTTTTTTCTAAAAGAAATCAAGTATCTAGGCCATATAATCAATGAAAGTGGCAGAAAACCTGATCCAGATAGGGCATCTGCAATAAAAAATATGCCTGAGCCGAAAAATGTCGCAGAGTTGCAAAGCTTTCGTGGTCTAGCGAACTATTACGGTGAATTCATTGAAAACATGCACAAATTGAGGGCTCCCCTCAATGAATTATTGAAAAAAGATAACAAATGGAACTGGACGGAAGATTATCAGAACGCTTTTAAGGAGATCATAAAGAAATTAACGTCGGATCTAGTACTGACGCATTTTGATCCCAAACTGGAAATTATCATTGCTAGTGACGCAAGCTCACACGGTGTGGAAGCTTGTATATTACAAAAGATGCAGGATGGCACAAGGAAACCTATAGCTCACGCGTGTAGATCGTTGTTACCAGCAGGGAGGAATTATTCGCAAATTGAGAAAGAAGCGTTAGGCATAATATTCGCCACAACTCGCTTCCACAGATACATATAGGGAAGAGAGTTTACTCTTCAAACTGACCATAAACCTCTTCTCACTATATTCGGATCGAAAGAAGGACTACCAATTTACGCAGTCAACAGACTTCTGAGATGGGGAACTATATTATTGAATTATAATTTCAAACTAGAGTTCCTACCGTCGAAGAAAATTGGTCATGCGGATGGATTATCTAGATTGGTACCTGCGAAATGCGAACCCCTGGAAGACTCTGCAATAGCGGCTTTGCGAGCCGAAGACGAAATTAGTAAAGTTCTAAACAATACAGTAAGGAAATTACCAGTGACCTTGTTAGAAATCAGAAGAGAAGCTGAAATGGATGAATTCATACAAAGTACAAAGAGAAAAATAGAAGAAAAAGAAAGAAATCTAGCGGAATGTTTTTCAATTTGTGATCACGTATTACTTTATATTGAATGAGTGGTCATACCCAAATCTTTACAAAGACAAATTCTGAAGGACTTTCATCTAGGACATCCAGGGAAAAATCGTATGAAAGTGTTAAGGAGAAATTTTGTAGTCTGGCCTAATATGGATAACGACATTACTCAAATGGTAGAAAAATGTAGAGGCTGTGCTGCGGCAGCAAAGGCACCACCTATTATACAAAAACGATGGCCTAAGGTTGACAGATCTTGGTCTAGAATCCATGCGGACTATGCTGGACCGATAGATGGATATTACTACTTGATAACGGTAGATAGCTTTAGCAAGTGGCCAGAAGTCTTCGGATACAAAAACCCTACGACGGAAAACACTATTAATTGTCTACACGAGTTTTTCGCAAGATTTGGCGTTGTAGATTGTCTTGTAACGGATAATGGTACCCAATTCACCTCGAGCGATTTTCAAGAATTCTGTGCGACTTATCAAACATATTAAAATAGCACCATACCATCCACGATCTAACGGGCAAGCCGAAAGGTTTGTGGACACGCTTAAGAGAGCCTTGAAAAAGCAGAGGACGTACCAACTGAAAGAGCCATACAACAGTTCCTACAAGTCTACAGAATCACCCCGAACGGAAACACACCATCTGGCCTTTCGCCAGATGAAGTGATGTTTGCCCGCAAAATAGGGTCTGTTTTTGATAAACTATTACCCAGCAAAAATAAAAACAGGCATACACCGATAGTACCTATAAGATGCTTCAAACCAGGCGAACGGGTCTATTTCAGAATGTTCAAGAATAATATGGTATACTGGGAGTCAGGTACGATAATAAACAGACTGGGGAATGTTCTATACACGATCCAAGGTGAAAAATTCACTCACAGGAGACACATAAATCAGATACAGAAAAGACGGGTAGAGGAACCAAACTCGTCACCTTCCGAAAATGAAGACGCGATGGAGGCGATTTTCGAAATCCTAAAAGCACAAGTAGCCACAGAGATCAGAAGAACAAGCCGAAAATGAAAATTCACTGAAGCACTAATAATAGACCACAAGCGAAAAAAGTATTAACTCCCTGAAAAAAGAAGCTAGGGAGGGGGTGTTGTGGAGCAGACCCTTTTTACACAAGATGGACTCGTCCAAAGTATACTTATACTGACAGAGAGAATACCTGCAGGTTGAGATACGTTGAGTCAGGGTGAGAGATACGGAGACAGTACACAGGGTGTTCACAGACAGTTATACGAGAGTCCAGCGAGAGAGATAATTACGGCTTCACTTACAGAGACTTGTACATTTTCTTTCTACTAACCCGCATTCCTGGACTACTAACCTTTACTTCAAGTCTGTATTCTTACGTTTAATACACTTATTTTTCTATCTCAATTACTGGCGTCGTTTATTTATTTGTGCAGGATTCCATTCCCGGAATCCACAACATAATGTATCTGTCTATATCTCTGAAATGAGGTATTAGGATTACTTAAATTATTTATATTATTCGGACTGTTATCCTCATCTCTATTGCCATATGCAGGGCATTTCGGCCGTTGTACTGCTAGGTAACCTTAACATATGTGGGAAGGATATTAGAATAATCAAAAACCTACACAGGCTGCAAAACAATTATTATTTTACTAAATTCACGAACCATGCCCGACATAGCATTGAAGAAAACTCTAAAGCCATCTCTGCTCTCTACTCTGTTCTCCTCCATCCATAGATTCAATTGAAAGACATTTCGATTACTTTCATCCAGTGACGTATTCCATATTGGGCGTTGGACTAAAAAAGCTGGCAACAAAAAATGAATTGTTTGAGAAATGGAGACAGAAAACACTTTTATTCATGTTATAATTTACAGGCTCATTTTATGGGCTTTAAATATAAATGCAGATGATAATAACCTTATGGCGGCCAGTAACAGAAACCTGACCAAGAAACACGTTGAAAGACATAGCACGGATCGTCACAACCAGAGCAGCCTTAGCTAATCTGGAAAGGATGTGGAAGAGCAACACATGCTTCCAGACCAAATTCAAGGTCCACAAATCGGTGGTCGTATCCATCTTCCTCTACGTCTGTGAGACTTGGACACTCCTGATTTAGAGAAGAAAAAGGCTTCAGGATTTCTAGAACAAATCCTTGAGAACGGTCCTCCGCATCTTCTCTTGAGAGTACAAAACCAGGGACTATGTCTGGAGCAAAGTCAAAAGACTAGTGGACCGACAGGAATCTCTCCTTGCTACTATTAAGTGTCGGAAGGTTTTATGTTTTGGCCACATAACACGACATAACAGCCTCTGGAAGACCATCATGAAAAGCACTGTCCATTTGTCATACCAAGTTTAAGTCTCTACGAATCGCTGGTCGTATCCATCCTCTATGAGTGTAACGACTTGGACACTCCTGGTACAGTCAGGAAAAGTGTTAGGATTTTTTTTTATCCGTATATACTAGTGAGCCAACCAAAATGAGCTGACTCATTTTATAGTTCGCCAATAGAAGGTTAACCAATCAGAAGACTTAAAATATTCAATCCAACGTGTATAAAGGCGGCCATTTTGTTTTTTCTCCGAATATCCACTACCGACCTCTGATATCGATGACCAGAAGAATTACTGAACTACGCTCTGCTACTTTCTCCGAATATTCACTGCCAACCTCTGATATGGAAGACCTTAAGAATTACTGAACAGCTGCTACTAGATATTGGCGTTGTTCCATTGAACAAATTATGTGCTTCACTGGATTCTATATTCAGAGACTGCGATGAACATGTATAACAAAAAGGATACAGGCGTTCGTAAACAAATGCTTGAGAAAGCTCCGCCGTACAAAGCCAAAAGTTTCGTTGGTCAACAGGAATCTCTCTTCGGCATTATTAAGCATCGGAATATGTCATGTATTGTCCTCATCACACAGTATAACAGCCTCTGCAAGATCACCATGCAAGGCACTATTGAAAGCGGACGCAACACCAGATTTCATACCAAGTTCAAGCTCTACAAATCGCTGGCCATATCCACCCTCCTATACGAGTGTGAGACTTGGACACTCCTGGTTAAGCCAGGAGAAGGGATCTAGGTATTCGAGAATGCATGCTTGAGAACGGTCCTCCACATCTTCTATTGGGAGCACAAAACCAGTGACTATGTACGAAGCATGGTCAATAGTTTTATTGACCGAGAGGAATCTTTCCTAAGCGTCGGAAGATTTTATGTTTTGGATTCGTCTCACGGTAAAACAGCCTCTGCAAGACCACCATGCAAGGCACTGTCGAAGGCGGACGCAACACCTGCTTGCATACCAAGTTCAAGTCTCTACAAACAACTGGTCGTATTCATCTTCCTCTACGGGTGTGAGACTGGGACAACCCTGCTTGAGGCAGGAAAAAGAATCCAGGCTTTTGAAAACAAATTCTTGAGAAAGCTTCTCGGCACCAAACCAATAATTATGTACAGAGCAAGTTCAAAATTTTCGTAGGACGACAGGAATCTCTTCTCGTTACTATTAAGCGTCGGAAGATGTCATGTTGTAGCCACGTCACACGGCATAACAGCGTCTGCAAGATCATCATCCAAGGCAGTGTTGAAGGCGGACGCAAGCGGGTAGGGCAAAGCAAAAACTGCTCAAACAACATTAAAGAATGAACGGACATAAAAATGTCGGAACTTCTTAAAGTCAACGCAAAGAGATGATACTGATGAAGGTTGTATGTTCCCTCTGCCCTGGCGTCGAGAATAGAAGCAGGATAATGATGGGGACGATGATGATTAATCATTACCGATCATCTCCCTATTTCGAGTCCGTTAAACTAAGGGTTTATATAGCGAGCGTTGACAGGTAAATGATATATATATATATATATATATATATATATATATATATATATATATTGTGTCTCATTAATGAAAATATGTTTAAACAGAATCTTCGTACGAAGATTTCAATTAGTGATAAGGAGAGGACAACAAACCAATAAGTCCGGAAATACATTGATTTTGATTTGGATAGAAACCTTGCGAGAAAATTAATTCTCCTTTTGCCCACACGATTTGGCCACGCTGACTGGTGTGCGTCTGTGTGCGTCTGGGTCTGGTTTTCCAACCGACGGGGGCGAAACGGAAGACGAAGGGACAATGGAATTAGCCAAAGCGGATCTTCATCATGAAAACGGCGAAAGCAATTTGGCCGACAACGTATATTCAGATTTCGGTCTGCTTGCCTGAATTGAGCGATACAAAATTTCATCAGCGCATGCCCAGTAAAATGAATACATCCGGTCACTGGCTTTCGAGTCTGGAATTACTTCCGCTGAGATTTTTGCTTTTATATTCTGCGCCAAGGATCCGTCGTTGGAGAGTAAGTACACACACACACACACACACACACACACACACACACACACACACACACACACACACACACACATATATATATATATATATATATATATATATATATATATATATATTATATTATTATTATTATTATTAGTTGAAGTCTTATAAGTATAAGACGAAATACTCGATCGGAAAACATTGGGTGTCATGATTTGCAAATAATCAAACCAATACCAAAGGGAAAAAATGGTATAAAAAAAGAAAGAACCAAGAACATGTACATTAGCTGAAAATAATCGTCTAGCATGCAAGTCCAAAGCCCAAAGAAAAAAAAACCGATACGAGTACGCAACTAACTAAATAAAGTGCTCAATACAGTGAGTAGAGCAGACCTAGTTAAACCTAGAGAGCCAGACGAACCTACCACGGTTTCACCTAAACGGATCGTCAGGGAAGGCCGTCTACCGAGGTAAGAAAGAACGGAAACTTATAGTCAGTAAACAATATAAACCATAACCATGTGACCAAAAAAAAAAACTTCGATTGAATAAATAGTTACTACCCCTGTTTGTCCGTGTTTTTTTAAACCCCCTCCCTCTTTCATCAATTTTAAGAATAAATGGTTCGCCCCAACCCTCCACATATTTTTTTGTTTTTTTTGGTCACGTGGTTATGTATTTTTTATTATTTATTGACTATAAGTTTCCGTTCTTTCTTACCTTGTTAGCCGGCCTTCCATGACGATCCGTTTAGGTGAAACCGTGGTAGGTTTGTCTGGCTCCCTAGGTCTAACTAACTATATATATATATATATATATATATATATATATATATATATATATATATATATATATATATATGTGTGTGTGTGTGTGTGTGTGTGTGTGTGTGTGTGTAATTTGGCAGCAACTTTTCTTTTAAACATGTAATATTGAATGTTAAAGACAACATAATCTTGCATATTTTCTTTTGAATTTTCTAATATTCTCTAATGAGACTTTTTATTTGAAAATGTTTTCGAAATATGTATTGTCCATACGATGACCTAGCGCTTTCGAACATCATTGTTCATCTTCAGGGTCAATATTTTTAGTCAAAATTTTTTTTTTTAAACAAACATTTGCCAATTATCTTGTAGCGTAATCATGTTGCTATTTTTTTTTACAAACTAAATAAACGTTAAAATCCTTTTAAATTCAAAGGACGCGATGATGTTATCACGTGCAGGGCGAAGATTTTTATCATCTGTGTGTGTATGTGTGTGTGTGTGTGTGCGTGCGTGCGTATGTATACAAATGAGAGAAAGACCAGATGGAGTAAATAACCTCTGTTCGTAGCATTTACTTTTTAAAAAGTGCTCAATACAAAGTAGAGCAATATTCTTATTATATTTTTATTATAATAAAATAAAATAAAAACATTTCGAAATTCCGACACAAATCGCTGTTGTTTTTGCAATCGTCCATGTTGGACTGTCTATGTTCAGGTTTATCATGACATAAAAAAATCATTTCCCACCACGCCCACACTTTGAGCTTTCTTTTATATTTAGCGTAGATCTAACATTTAATTGTTTAATCAAGATATACCCACAGATCTATTTTTAATTCTGATCTTATGTGCCCCACCATTTAACTTTCTGAAAAGTGGTAACACTTTGTCTTTAAATTTTCTTAAAAATCATTTTATCAGCAGTTACTTACCATCTCCTGAAGAAGTAGAATCATAATATTGAAAGATGAAGCGATTTGTGTAGCGATTTCAAATTTATTATAATCGCTAATAATAATAATATATATATATATATATATATATATATATATATATATATATATATATATATATATATATATGGATAAAATAACTGAAAAAAAAATTGGGTGTTTTTTTTTGCGAAAGTATTTATTTCTATGATTTTATAAATATTTTATCAAAAAAAAACACCCAATTTTTTTCAGTTATTTTATCCATATATTATATACATATCAAGAAAGTGTACGCGGCTTCTCATTATGCTATATATATATATATATATATATATATATATATATATATATATATATATATATATATATATATATAATTATAATAATATTTTTAGTTTTTAAAAATATGATTCCTTCGCTATTAATATAGAACATAAGAGTTCTCATGTTTCAAAAATTATGTTAGGGGTCTCGGCTCTCGCTTTTGAAACATGAGAACTCTTATGTAGCGAAGGAATCATATTTTTAAAAACTAAAAATATTATTATAATATAAGCTCTACTTCTGTATGGAGCACTGTCTTTTTGAAAATAAAGCTAAATACTAAGGAACACCGGATTATCTACCTAACGTGTTCTTTCCTATTTTTCTGCACACCTGCATACATACATATATATATATATATATATATATATATATATATATATATATATATATATATATATATATATATATATAATGGTATGAAAAAACATACGTAAACATCTATTATTTATATTTCCACGAACGACTGATTTTTATGCAAAAAAGAGAGTAATACTCGTTGATACTTAGCGCGTTTGCTTAAAATCAGTTTTCAAAAATATTTTTTTAATTCCCCGTCTTTCGATCGGAGGACTTTCATCGATATGAATTGTTAATAATTAATTTAAATATTATATATAACAATAATATAAGAAAAAAGTTTTAAGATGAAATTTTAAATCAACTGCACGAGAACGCGAATCTTGCAACACTTAACGATCAATGAATATCCAGTACCTGATGATTGTGTAACCGCATGAACCCCCGAGTCATCCTATCCACGTGGCATATTATGCGTATTCGCTAACATATATATATATATATATATATATATATATATATATATATATATATATATATATATATATGGTAATTGCTTCGTCTTGACAGACGTTAGCCATCCCAACATTCATACATTCATGCCGTTCCCCATATCACGCCCATGTGCCCGAAGATTGCTACTCAGGCCGGCAGCTGATTTGCATGGTTTAAAGCATAGGTGACAGACGAATGAAAGTGTTGGAACATAGTTCAGGGCATTAGTTTGAGGAAAATCTTGCTGGTGTGACGACATGTGCCTCTTCAGCCCGGCTGATGTCATACATTTCTTAAAGCATATTACACAAGAGGTGTCGTCTGGACGGGGTGGCAAATTTCCAGCTCTTTGAACACCAGCATGAGATTTTTTGTGATTGATGTATGCGGCTTATGACAAGAGTATTCTTCCACAATCTTCACATGTCCAGCTGATCACCTCGTCTTGCAGAACATCAATATTCCCTTTCCTTAGATTTCTCTTCAGCTTTTCGCGTTCAAATCTTTCCCGTTCAAACGTCACAGCTCCATTTCTGACTGATTTGCGCCACTCAAGCCTGCATTCTGCACTGGTTTCCCAATTCTCAACAGGTATCTTAAAGGATTTGAGGTTGTCCTTGATGCAATCCTTGAAGCGCTTTTTCGGGCCATGCTGCGGACGTTTTCCATTCTCCAATTCACCGTAAAACAACTGTTTTGGAGGTCTTACATCTTCCATTCGAACATATATATATATATATTCCATTAGAAACATATATATATATATATATATATATATATATATATATATATATATATATATATATATATATATATATATATATATATATATTGCCTCTCTTGTCTGTTACCCCACTATATAGATCTCATGTCCTCCCACACTCGCACACATACACTCTTACTAATTTTTTCCCGGAGTTGTTTCTTCTGTTTTTTTTTTAATCTGTAGGTCTGATGAATTGGATCGTTTTTACGATTCCAATGGAATAAATTATGACCATGGAATATTAGTGTTTAAGTCTTTTTATTATATCCTTACTCTGTCCTGGACATTGAGTTCTACCTGGATCATATCCTCTTGGAATTATTTTTATACATATATGTATGTGTATATATAATTGCATATGTATGTGTATATTTACCACTAATATTGTCTCTCTCTCTCTCTCTCTCTCTCTCTCTCTCTATATATATATATATATATATATATATATATATATATATATATATATATATATATAAGTCGTTGGGTTTGTCAGGAAGGGCCGATTTACTACTTTGGAATATTTTATGAGGATTTTGTTTAGCAGGCTGTGAATATAATATATGGTTTTGGCGGGTCTTGAAAGTATTTTTAATCTATTTCCACTCTTCATACAAATATTGAAGGCTGCAAATTCTGAGGGACTTAATTAGAATCTCATTATTACTACGGATTCAATTTTGCTGTTATGATGAGAATAGAAATTTATGAGATCATTATTATAAGTTGATTTTCGGTGGACACTAAGTATAAGTTGTTGTCAAAGTGGTGTCACATCATGTCTAGGAAAGGTAAAATATTCTTTTTTTTTTTCATTTCGTATGTAAATTATACTATACAAAAATCAGTAAATACCCCTTGATAAGCGTTTGCTTAAAATCAATTTAAAAAAAATATTTTTTTCAATTCCTCGTCTTTCGATATTACGACTTTCATCGATATAAATTGTTAATAATTAATTTAAATATTATATGCAACAATAATATGAGAAAAAGTTTTAAGATAAAATTTTGAATCAACTCCACGGGAACGCGAAATTTGCAACATTTATCGATCAGTGAATATTCAGTATGGTATCCAGTAAATTTTAGATTTACTATATGTTGTAAAAACATGAACTAAAGTATAGAAAAAAAAAATAACTATATATTTTATTATAAAAATAAACTAAAAATAAACTCACATATAAATTCTTTAACCATTAGTTGTTCCAAAATATCGCTGTTACCAAATATTCAACGCCATCTGACGGTTCTCTTTAAGTCTTCTGCATTCTTCAACAATCCGAATTAAAGAGCTACAAAAGAATTAAATCCAATTTCTGACTGAAGAACCCCCCCAAAACATGAGAAATAAATTACTAGGCATTGATAAATCGTTTCGAACGACAAAATAAGTGTCTGTGTTTCCTAGGAACCAAATTTCAGTCATCATTCACCTTTGGGCCGCCAAAATGATCGTATTTATTGTACTGTACAGGTTAAAACAAACATTGTTGGTGGAAACTAATAAAAAAAAAAGTCTTCACTCATGTGCTATGGTGTAGTCTGCTGGCATTGTAAAACAGCGATGGGGTTTTTTGAAGGACACGCTGCTAGACAAATGCATCTTCCATCGTACAGAAGAAAGAGGAGAACAGTGAATCAGCTAGTGTATATAGATTAAAAGTGCACCCAAATGTTCCCCCGACATAAACCCAGTAATGGAAGGAGACGAATGAACGTAGCGACAAGATGTAGCAAAGTCCCATACAGCCAAGGACACTGTTGTCTAGCTAAGAACCAATACATAATTTTATTGAACCTAATGACTTGCCCTCAAAAAGTCCGGATTTTAATGTAATAGATTTTACGGTGTGAGGCTTACTGTTACATTAACTTTAATTCCAGAGGCGAGAGATCACAGACAAACAATCTATTATATAGGACTAAAGTGACACTGTCGAGACTGTAGTTTGAACAACAGTAAGCAAACACAGGTAATTCCATTTCTAATAAGTAGATTGCGTGATGGTGATGAAATGTATTATATTGGAATTAGCATGACATCTATCTGATCGCTATTCCTAATCTATCCTCTATGACTATATGGATTATCTATACTATTTTACTATAATTATCACTTTTCGGTGGTTACTTTTCGAGCGAGTATTATCGCGCAAGTACTATCAGTGCGACGGCGTTTGACACCAGTATTGTTGAACGGCGTACCATAGTTGATAGATTATTCGCTGACATTACAAAACAATCCTTAAAAACGGTGTTGATAGAAGCTGAAATAATATATCACCTGAGCTTATCCAGAGGAAGACTAGAATTTTGCTCGACCGTCTACGTCATTGTGCAGCTGTGTTTTTGTTCTATTTTAAGCAACTTAATTTCTATCCTTTGCTTTTGTTAACTATTTACTGTGGCAAAAATTGTAAAACTTAAATATCCTGTACCAAATTACCTGTTTTTTGTGGGATGTTCGAATTGGTTTAGTTTATATCTACATGAACAGGTAAGTCAGTATCACGGAGATACATTGATAGAGCATTATGAATATATCGGATGTATGTAAAATAACTTCGAAAAGACCAGATTCGAGAAATTCTAAGGATCAAAAAATATACAGACTAAATCTGTTAAAATTCTAATTCGAAAAAAAACTTATCTAAACTCAAATTAATATTTATCTCAACTACATCTAAAGCAATAAAAAAAACTTAATCAATGCAACACAAAACAACAAAAATAAAACTTGAAGGAGGATTTTGCTCTCTTACCTGTAAAAATTGCAAGGAACAATATATTGGAGTGTCATGGAGGAAGAAAATGAGTAACTACCGACACCGAGGTTCGAACGTGACACTCTGGACTTATGAAAATATGTTTTCTGACAGGTGTATAAATAGTGGTGTCAGGCTGCTGACTGAAGTGATTATTGAGTGGAACTATCCAGTCGAATTAGTGTGAATTATTGTGCGTCGATGATTTGGGTTTTGATTTAGGATTTACCTGCGCTACTAACAAGGTATTTACTGAAATGGTTAATTATCTTCAGTTGACTTTTATTTGTTCTTGTTAAGTATTTATTTGCGGTTTTAATTAAATATCGTTTTATTTAACATTAAAATCTTGCGTTATACTTAATTATTAACGGCCACCGTACGTCACAGAAGTAAGTATCCACCATTCCCCATGAAAGACTTGAAGAGTTCGGATGATCGGCAGCCATTTTGTGGCTTAGCGTAGAACTCGGATGTTTAGAAAAGTCTTCAGTTAATTATTAACGGTCACCGTACGTCACAAAATTAAATATCCATCATTCCCCGTAAAAGACTTGAAAAATTTGGATGATCGGCAGTCATTTTGTTGCTTAGCATAGAACATAGAGGTTTAGAAAAGTCTTGAGGTATACTTAATTATTTAAGGCCGCCGTACGTCACAAAATGGAGAAACCTCATGATGTTTAAATAAAAGATTATATGAACACAAAAGGGTCATTTTTTTTTAAAAAAAAAGCAAATTAAACAGATTAGGCGTTCACCGTAACGGAACTGACCATAAATCGGCTAGTCTATTTAAAAAAGAAAAGAATCCATTAAGACGAATATGTCTAGAAAGTTCATTAATCGCTTGTTCATCTACAACAAATTTGCATCCAGATTCTAAATACGTTTCCCTATTCTTTGGATTTTTTCCGCAGAAGCTCAAAATAAATAGCAGGATCACCGGACTATATGTGACAGTAATATTCTAGGCGTGGTCGAATGGTGGACTTATAGATATGTAAGATAGATTCTGAAGAGAAAAATTGTCTTGCACGACACAGTGTACTAAATTTCTTAGCAGCTGACCTAGCAACGGATTCAATATAGTCTTTTGACGTCATGTCAGCTGAGAACGTTAGCCCGAGTAGGTAGAATGATTCACTTTCCTCAAGGTTAGCATCAGCTATGCTGACGGAAGCCTGAGAGTGGTCTATCAGATGAACTTTATAATTTCATAAAATAAAACAAAAATTACAATTACTTGTACGACAGTACGATCCTGGTCGTTTTCACTGTTCAAAATTAATAAAAATGAATAAAACTAATGAATTCAGTGAAATATAAATAAGAATTTATCGATCTTTTTTTGCAAATTCACATCAAAATATGAATTCACACCAAAATAGGAATTCATACCCAAATAAAAAAAATTGTATTTGCTAAAATTCCCACCAAATTCTCCCAGAGCGAAATCCTTCCATTGCACTCGTGTTAGGTTGACCTTTGCAGTCGCCCCAAATGTGGGTAAATCGAGTGCGCTAAATCGAAATGTGGAGTCAGCGTTCGCGCCCAGCTCGTTAAACAAGGCAAAAGATCATTTTTTTCTATTTTTTAAATTGTAAACAATTCCTTTTAAGTATCTCGAATATTATTCGCACTTACAAAATGTGAATAACTCCCTGATTTGTTGGTATTTTTTTAATTCTGACGGTTGTAGTTGTTGCAACGGAAGCTAAACAAATTTTGATTGAGAATTTATAATTTCAAAGGAGTTCCAGAATTTAATAAAAAAAGAAATTTTGATTAAAAATTCATAATTTCAAAACCTTGCCAAAAATTAAATAAAGAAACAAAGAAATTTTGATTAATGATTTATATTTTCAAAAGCGTGCCAAAAGTTTAATAAAAAGCGAAACTTTGATTTAAAATTTATGTTACAAACAGTGCCAAAAATTAATAAAGATGAAAGCTTGATTGAAAATTTCAAATTTCAAAAGAGTGCCAAAAATTTAGTGAAAAACAAACTTGGATTTAAAATTTATAATTTCTCAAGGTGAATTGATATTTGTGATAAGTAAGTTTTATATTACAAGGTAACCAAAAAAGTTCTCTCCGTTTTTAAAGGAAAAAAAGAAAACGCTTCACAGTATGTGTAACTTATATTTAGTCTTCGAAGTAATCGCCATCGGCATCCAGCACCGTCTGCCTACGTGTCTCCAGATGTTCAATGCCCTTGCGGTAGAACTCGGGGGGGGGTGACGCAAAGAAGTCCGGGAGGGCTTTGCGCAAGTCTGCTTCATTGGTGAAGGATTTCCCACGAAGATGATTATCCAGGTAGTGGACGAGGTGGTAATCGGATGGCGCAAGGTCAGGTGAATAAGGTGGATGGCACAGAGTCTCCCACCCAAGTTGCTGTATGGTATCCCTGACCACTCGCGCGACATGCGGCCTGGCGTTGTCATGGAGGAAAAGCACACCTTTGCGATTGACCAGTGCTGGCTCCTTCTGGCGCAATGCCTGTTGCACACGTTTCAATTGCTGCGAGTATAGGTCTCCAGTGACCGTTTGGCCCGTTGGTAGCAATTCATAATGAACCACCTGACGACCTGTCCACCAGACACAAAGCATAATCTTGCGTGGGTGCATAGGCGGTCTTGCGGTGTGAGGAACAGCATCCTGAGGAGACAATCTATGTCTGGAACGCTTGGGAGTTTCGTACAGAACCCACTATTCATCATTGGTAAGCACTCGATTGAATAAGGATGTGGTACGGTGGCGAGAAAGCAGCGATACGCAGGCCGCCACTCGTTGTCCCTTGTGGACCTCCAACAGCTTTTGCGGAACCCACTTGCTCTGTTTGTACGTCTTACCTAAGCGGTGCAGGTGAAGTCTAACTGTTTCATCGGAAACGGTGAACTGTCTTGCAAGTTCACCACACGTTAGACTACAGTCCTCTTCAATGGCCGCCTTCAGGACTCCGTCATTCAAGACCTGTGGTTGTCCACTGCGAGGCTCATCATGGAGAGACAAATCTCCCGACTTGAATTTTCGAAACCAACGCCTTGCAGTACGTTCATCCCCAAACGCTTGACATATGCGGCGACTTGATGCAGCTGCTGATAAGCCCACTTTGAAGTCGTAAAGCAAACAGCCCCGAACGAGATCTCTAGACACTTCCATCCTTCTCACAGCTGTCCGGCTTATAACTGATGCCCGGGCACGGTGCGCGTGTTTTTTATAACGTCTGATGTTCCTACTTCCGGCTGTCTGAATTTGAAAACAATTGCTACACGCATTTCGTATATATATCAACTTCATTCAATAACTAATCAAAAAACGGACAGAACTTTTTTGGTTACCTTGTATTTACGGTGAATTGACAGAAATGATCTGATCTTTCTTGTACTGTATGCAAAACTGTCCAGAATAATGATCCAACTTTCATATTGTGTTTGCTGCTCCATACACTGCGTTTAAACATTTGGAAATTAATTTGAATGGTTGCCAATAGTGCAAAATTTATATTAAAAATATCTGAGGCTGGTTTGCCTAATCGTATTCAATCCGTACTTTCTGGTTTCCATCTTCAAAGTCAATTCAAGAACAATGAAAGGAAAGGCGAATAAGTTTTAAAAAAGAGGGCACAGTAGAAAAAAACTGGATCAGGAGGTTACAACAGCAAGAGGGGTCATCATTTCAACTTAGAGATAAAGAGATTAATTAGAAAAGATCCAACTCAATCCAAAAGACGTTTGGCATGTTTGAGATGAGATTCAGCTATGACAGTCCCAGGAGCAGTTAAAAAAGACTTGAAAATGAAATCGGACGTGAAACTGTGAGACAGCTTGTTATTCCAGAAAAGAAATCAGCAAAATTTTCTTTCAAATAATTTTTATTTTCCCAAGTACTTTCAATCTCATCTGAGACGATCTTCACGGGTTGCATATCTATCTGTTATACATTAACACCGTAAATTCAAAATATTTTTATCTCTATGCAAGGGAGGTAACTTATGTGATTTAAAAAAAAACAGAAAAAAAGCAAAGTCACATTAAAAATAAATAAAGCAATAATAAGTATTAAATCTACAGTATCAGAAGGTTAACGTAAATAAATAGTTCTATTTTCCAATGCGGAATTTCGGATTTAAATTCGCTCACTATATTTTTGTCGACGCACAACAGACATCCTGGCGCGTGATCGGTTTTCCCTCAGCAAAAAACTGCAAGTTCTATGGCAATTTTAGTAACGAGACAATGCTTTCTTTCATCAAAGGTCGCTTTAGGAAATATGCCATCTTGAAATTCATTTAAAGGATAAAAATGTCTATATTAGCCAAACAGTTTTCAAAACCTGATTGAGGTTTATTGATGAATAAAATGCGGCGTATGATTAACAGTTGGCATCTCCATATATATATATATATATATATATATATATATATATATATATTTGTCATCCACAGAGGGACTGTTTCGCTGTTTCACAGCTCATCAATGTGGCTAGACGTCCGGTTGCCTCTAGCTAGGATCGAAACCCGACTGAGCGTACGGTAGGGGATGAAGGTGAATTTTAGCGTGTTTATTTTTAGATTTGGATAAACACACAGTGACTGACAGTGACTCAATTCTGTCGAAGAGTCGTGCAGTATTAGCTTAAATAATCACTGATTTTATTTGAAACACATTGCAACATTTTAACTATGAAGCTATTCTTTTTTAAATTTAAAACATATGGCGAGGCTTTAGATGTAAAGCTACTTCGTAATTCAAAACGTAATGCATGACATTATATAGTTTTAAAACATTAAATTAATATCAACTATCATAAATTTAGTTGTAATAAAAAAACGGGTATATTAAAATATAGAAAAGTAACGTCAATACGAAAGAAGAAAAGATTTTAAAAATATTATCAGACCTTTGATCTAAGAATTAAAACGGCCGTGCAACACGTATAAAAGAAAACGGATGAAGAAATGAGAATATGAAATATATAGGGTACGGGGCAAAAAAATGGACATATTCAGAGAAAGTCTATTTTCGTATTTTTACCAAGACAAGTGAGTAATAGAATTCGTTTCTGTAGGTACTAAGTGTAAGCATACTTTTGGATCACCCTATATATATATATATATTTTTTTCACGGTGTCACATGATAAAAATCTACGCCATGCACGTGATATAACATCATCGCGTCTTTTGAATTTAAAAGGAATTTAACGTTTTTAGTTTGTAAAAAAGTAGCAACATGATTACGCTACAAGATAATTGGCAAATGTTTGTTTAAAAAAAAAAAAAAAAAAAAAAAAAAAAATTTTGACTAAAAATATTGACCCTGAAGATGAACAATGATGTTCGAAAGCGCTAGGTCATCGTATGGAAAATACATATTTCGGAACTATTTTCAAATAAAAAGTCTCATTAGAGAATATGAGAAAATTCAAAAGAAAATATGTAAGACTATGTTGTCTTTAACATTCAACACTACATGTTTGAAAGAAAAGTTGCTGCCAAATTACACATATATATATATATATATCTATATATCTATATATATATATATATATAGATATATATATATATATAAAAGCATAATTTGGCTCACCCTATATATATATATATATATATATATATATATAGTACATGGAAAAAAATGGACGAACCCATAGAAAGTCTATTTTTCCAATTTTACCAAGACATGAGAGTGATAGAATTCATTTATTAACACAGGGTATTATTAATACAGTTGTACATATGTACATTACGCAAGTGAAAAAATGATTAAATAATGATAACGATCTTAAAATATATTAAAGAATTAAACGTTATCCAGAGACGAAGCGAGACGAGGGTAGATTGCAACTCTTCCTGTGGCCGAGTCATAGTCCTGACCTTAATCCAATTTAAAACTTTTTGGCGATAATGGACAAGCGTGCTCGTAATAGGAAAATTAACACAGAAGATAAGCTTTTTCCCAAATTAAAGAAATGCTGGAAATATCTGGCGACGGACGTTGACTTACTAAGGAATTTATTCTATAGCATGCCACGAAGAATTAAGGCCGTTATTAAAGCAAAAGGTTTCCCAATATAATATTAAATCAACTCCTACTCGAATATGAGGATCTTATTATTTAAGGAAGTGATAGTAAGTTAATGTCTCATTAAGTTCTGTTAGCGAAGTGATTTCACCATTAATCACATCAACATTGGTATTTAATTTTTGTGTATATATATATATATATATATATATATATATATATATATATATATATATATATATATATGTATGTATGTATGTATGTATGTATTTTTGTGTGGGGGGTATTTGTCGCAACCTGCCATCTTGGCTTCAGTCACATTCTCACAGCCATAACATAGGTTCCCCGTTACTTTTCTATAAATACTTTCATGTTAATTGTTCTGATGAACTTTCCTCTATGGTAGTCATTGGTGTTTCATTTTTAAATTTTGTTATTGTATTCCTCACCCCACAGACAAAGTTTACATATGGGGAATATTTCGGACTACAGAGAGTCATTGCGGTATTAAGGTGACTCCAGTAAGAACGGTCAGTACAAATGTGTTGTTTTGGTGTAAGGAATATTGTGGTATGTTTGGGTCCGTAATTGTGGATAGCTAAGTTTAAGATAAGACAGATTGAAGACAAGCCTTCCCCTATCTCCCCTTTTGGTCTTGTGCCACATTTTTCTATTACCACAAAATAAATATCACTTTGCTCTGTGGTACTAAGTCTTTATGAATTTAAGAGCAGTAATAGAGCATTAAATAAGATCATGGCGAGTTCTACGACAATAAAATATCCGTAGAAATTCCCCTACCGCATCTTTAAATATTTGAGCTTAACAACCTTAACAAAACTAGAAAGACCCGTGATAATTTTACGCTTTTCCTATTTGAATTTTCTCATGAATCTTAATTCTTCAGTTAATGATTGTATAAGCTCATGGTGAGTTCTACGACAATAAAATATCCGTAGAAATTCCCCTATCGCATCGTTAAATATTTGAGCTTAACAACCTGAACAAAACTAGAAAGACCCATGATAATTTCACGGTTTTCCTATTTGAATTTTCTCATGAATTTTAATTCTTCACTTAATGATTAAATAAGCTCATGGCGAGTTCTACGAAAATAAAATATCCGTAGAAATTCCCCTATCGCATCGTTAAATATTTGAGCTTAACAACCTAAAGAAAACTAGAAAGACGTGTGATAATTTCACGGTTTTCCTAATTGAATTTTCTCATGAATCTGATTTCTGCAGTTAATCAGTTGAATAAGATCATGGCGAGTTCTACGATAATAAAATATCCGTAGAAATTCCCCTATCGCATCGTTAAATATTTGAGCTTAACAACCTTAACAAAACTAGAAAGACCCGTGATAATTTCACGCTTTTCCTATTTGAATTTTCTCATGAATCTTAATTCTTCAGTTAATGATTGTATAAGCTCATGGTGAGTTCTACGACAATAAAATATCCGTAGAAATTCCCCTATCGCATCGTTAAATATTTGAGCTTAACAACCTTAAGAAAGCTAGAAAAGTCCCTGGTGATTTCCTCTTTGAATTTTCTCATGAATCTTAATTTTTCAGTTAATGATTGAATAAGCTCATGGCGAGTTCTACGACAATAAAATATCCGTAGAAATTCCTCTATAGCATCGTTAAATATTTGAGCTTAACAACTTTAAGAAAACTAGAAAAGTCCCTGATGATTTCCTCTTTGAATTTTCTCATGAATCTTAATTCTTCAATTCCATCTTCCCTTCTTTCTTTATTTCGTTTTAATCAAATTCTCATCATTGCCATTAATAACAATTGAAAAATAATTCAGCTGATTATTTAATTTATGGTAACTGATTTTTGCCTATAGCCTTTATCGGTTTTCGTCTTTCGATACTGTACGGCTGAAAAATGTTATTTTTATCGCGGCCTCAGTGATTCTTGGACATTTAGGTAGTCGCGGGCGTATTAAAAAGGCAGTACATCTCCTTCAGCGTTTGGATTTACAACCCGTCGCTTGAGCCGTCTCTAAAAGCAGAAGTCCCTAGGGGGCTTGAGCAAAGTTTTTACAATATTGCCGTTAAATACTCCCTAAACTTTGTGTCACATTGGATAGCGACGTGGCGGCGCTGAAAAATCCTTATCGCTTCTCGGCCTTTCTGGGTTCAAACTGCCCTCGACTGGATGAATTACATTTCACCTATCAGTGGTGTCTCTATCTTCCAACAGAGTTCTGTTGAAAGTATTTTTTAGAGGTGCCTGGTCTCGGGAAACAGCTGTACGCTGCAGTACCTCCCTCACTGTAATATAATCGCGTGATTACTAGCGATAATACTGATTCCAGCTTAACCAACAGCTGGGGTGTGGATGACCACGGGCCCCCTACAGTAAACTGACCTTGTATCACATCCAGCTAGTTGGGCGACAGGAAAAGAGAATCGTTTCTCGTATTTTGGGTTGAGATCAAAATGTAGTATCTGTTCTTATCAGCTTAATCTGATTCCATCTCTCTTCACTTCTATCTTCGCTTCTTTCTTTCATCTTCTCACTGGATAAACTAGTTCTCTCTTTCCAGACGTTCAAGGCGGATTCTACATAACGCACCCACTGATATCAGAAGACGCCAGTCTACTAGGACTAGCTAATTCCCGTTGCAGATGCCTGCTCAGTCACATTTGTGTTTCTTCAAAACCTATAGAGTTCATCTTTGGTTTATACTCAGCGGAAAATAGTTACAGATTTCTGGGAGAGTGTGCGTTATCTATCGTGATCAATCAAGGCTCACACGTTCAAAAGATTCGTTTGACAATGACCTTGTGAAAGCGCAAGGAATGATGCCTACTCACAAGGTTTGGGTCAACCCGTAGGGTGTGGTTTTCAGGCACATTCCTTACCCTGGGATTGCCTCCTCCAGACGAAATGAACCACTTGACCACGCGGAATAAACCATTATTTATGAAGTATTGTCAGAATCTTAATTTTTTTATTATTATTACTTTGATGAAGTACTAATATATTTATATATCGTTGTGGTCTTGTTAGGGCCAGAAATAAAGACACAAGAGAGGAATTGAGTTAAATAAATATATTAACAGAGACGGTAATACCAACATATACAAACGCAAGAATGTTCGGTTCGACTGCTAGAAACTTCACTCTCCAAAAGGCAATACCTAGGAGAGTCCATGCGTCCGTGGGTAAATTACCATAACATATATTCTTAACTGATATCTGTCTCAACCGTTAATGTGGATATGGCTGTTCTTTTAAAAGTTATGATATTGAACTATGATCATTCAAGTGAAACTTAAGCCGTCTCGTCAACATCGTCGTTGTAAAACCAACATATGCATTAACATTTTTATCGGAAATGCAATCTCCCAAAAAACATTTAAATTGATATGCAATGTTGGTCTTTTGTAATATACTAATTGACGGATGATTGTTTTGGACTACTACGTTATTTATATTATATTTAGTATAGCATATAATTAATTACATTTTTTACTGGGATCAGATGTGGGATATATTAGTGTATATGAGTCTTTTAAAATAGTTTTTACTCTCAAAAATATTTTCTTCCTACGTTTAAATTATATAAACAAACATGCACGAATGAAATGTGCTGCACACACACAGACACACACACACATACACACACACACACACATATATATATATATATATATATATATATATATTTATGAAGAAATATAGTCTTAAAGTGTGCTATATTTATGGGATAAAGTGCTCAATATCAGTGATAGAGCGTGTGTAAATATAAAAGTGAACATAGAAGTCAACACTTAGAGGCTACAGTCTGTTTCATGCTAGTTGCCTGACGATTGCATCTAGCATGAAACAGACTGTAGCTTCTAAGTGTTGACATCTATGTCCGAGAAATTTTCATAGAAAATATTCGTCCTCGAAAATTTACGGTTGTTAACGGCACAGGAAAGATTCATAGTTTGAGGGTTTCCAAGGTTACCGATAAATCCATTAAAAAGTAAGTTACTCCAAAATTCGCTTGATGAGGAAATGGAACTAATGTCTTTGGTTTAATAACAAAATTAAATTCAGGGGCTTTAGCTTCCATTTCTGAAACATGGTTATCACTGTGTAGCGGTAAAACCATATTTTAAATCTATTAATTTATAATATATATATATATATATATATATATATATATATATATATATATATATATATATATATATATATGTGTGTGTGTGTGTGTGTGTGTGTGTGTGTGTGTGTGTATGTGTGTGTACTAGGAAGCAATGCCTGTTCTTTTAAATTTAGCATCATTGACAACACTATACGTTAAGCACTACGGATTGAGTGATGAAAGATTAAAAATCACGTCAAGAAAGTAAATCGGCCAAAGTGCACCTCTCACTCTTTGTATAATGCATTTGCTCTCTCGTTTTTTTTGTGTGTTTTTTTCGCGTAGTTAATCTTCTTCCCTACGCCTCGACAACCATCGCCGCCACCTCCATCCCCCGCCACGATCCAAGGTCACAAGATGGAAGTCGATATCTGCTCATTAAAGAAATGAATTCAATATTACGAAAACATCGCATAGTGGAGGGATCGAAGCAGGCAAATGGGTTCCCCTTCCTTTCCTATGTTTTATTTATTTATTTTACTCACACGTATTTTACCTCCATGTATTAATCTTTCTTTCATATTTTTTTTAGTTGTATTTCTTTTTTTATTTAATCGATTTCATCCTAAGCAAGGCGCTTAAGCTACTAAGACGCAAGGTATTAAAACAGAATTTCCGAGGAATTGGAAATCTAGTCCTAAACAGTAAACTGGGGATAAACCTTTACTCATGTTCAAAAGACCTCGGAGGAGTGTGAATAAGACGATAAGCAAACTTATCTACTCCTAATGTGGAGACTAAATAAATAAATAAGTAATAAATAAATTTTTAAAAAATCACAATTCAAGTAGAGATCTTAAGAGAATAAAGTTAAAGCAGGGATTAGGATTAACTTGAAATCAAATCCCATATTTTAAACTGTGGCTACACCTGTATTCCTATTAAAAAAAACAGGGACGGGAGATAGACAAACATATCTACTCCTATTCGAAAAAAAGTGTATGCGTGGACGTTAGGAGTATAGAGTTGAAGTAGACTTTAAAAGGAACCGTGAACCCGAGACTAAAGGGGGAAAACGGGATAAACATCTACTCCTGTTCAAAAGACTGGGGAGGTCTGTGAACCGGACGAACGATAGGCAAACCTATCTACTCCTATTAAGAAAAAAAATAAATAGTAAATAACATTTTAGAAATCAGGCGGAATATACAGTTGAGGTAGGCTTCAAAAGGAACCGGGGAACCCAATTCTAAATAGGAGACAACAGGGATAAACCTCTAATCTTGGTAAAAAAGATAGGAGAGGAGAGTGAATAGGGCGTTAGTCGAACTTATCTACTCTTAACAAGGAAACGAAATGGTAAATAACTTCACGAGGAACCGGAAATCAACTCCTGAAGATGAAACAAAGGATAAAAGTCCAGGAACTGTTTATCATTTTTTCAGTTGATAATAATATACTGAGTGGACGAGAAGATCAATAAAGGGTACTTTTATCTCATATAAATAGGGTTTGGTTTGGTTTGTTTGACGGCATATCGAACTTAATGGATTAATTAATGACGACACGATTTTTATTACCGATAATAATTTTTGTTTCAAAAATGTATTGTTGGTAATATTTTTTTCTTTTTCAAAAATGTATTGTTGGTAATATTTTTTTCTTTTTCAAAAATGTACTGTTGGTAATATTTTTTTCTTTTTCAAAAATGTATTGTTGATAATATTTTTTCTTTTTCAAAAATGTATTGCTGGTAATATTTTTTTTTTTTCCAAAAATGTATTGCTAGTAATATTTTTTATTTTTCAAAAATGTATTGCCGGTAATATATTTTCCGTTTCAAAAATGTTTTGCTGGTAATATTTTTTTCTTTTTCAAAAATGTTTTGCTGGTAATATTTTTTTCCTTTTTCAAAAATGTATTTCTGGTAATACTTTTTTATATTTCAAAAATGTATTGCCGGTAATATTTTTTCCGTTTCAAAAATGTTTTGCTGGTAATATTTTTTTCTTTTTCAAAAATGTTTTGCTGGTAATATTTTTTTCTTTTTCAAAAATGTATTTCTGGTAATACTTGTTTCTTTTTCAAAAATGTTTTGCTGATAATATTTTTTTCTTTTTCAAAAATGTTTTGCTGGTAATATTTTTTCCGTTTCAAAAATGTATTGCTGGTAATACTTTTTTCCAAAAATGTACTGCTGGCAATAATTTTTTAAAAAGTATTGCTTGTAACCTATTTTTACACTTTCATAGTGTTTTAACTCCAGTGTGGTGGGGATTAAATATTTCCCCACAGTTGTGATCCGAACAGGTGCTACTACCCCTGGTCAGGGTGGACCTGAGAACACCAGCCATTAAGAGGTGGTTCCACGCTCCTCAAAACGCTCCAGATCAGAGGTATTGTTGTTGGATCTAGTTTATCGTCTTACCAAGGACGCTAATATAGCATATCGTATAACCCAGGACGCAGATGTAGTTTATCTTCTTACTTAGGACGGCATATAAATAGGGGTATCTAGGAATCGTGTTAAATATTGACAAAACATTAGATTATTATTATTTAAAGTCTTTTTTCACCGGACAATTTTTTCCAGTAACCTCATCATGCGAATTTAGATGTGGTCGTTTTATCAGTTGTGAGGGATGAGATTAGGCTGATGAGGTTTAGAGCCTCCACTCATAGATTTGACGTTCGCTCTCTCACAGACATGTCGTGGCCTCCCTCTTTCTTTTTTACAAATACTTTCATGGTAACTGCTCCGATGAGCTGCTTTCTCTGGTTCCCAGACTTCACGAATTTAAGCGCTCAACTAGGCTGGCATCTCGCTCACACCCTTTCACTGTCGAAACTGTTAAATGTAGCCATCTCTTCTACTTCAATAGCTTCATGTTTTGCACCTCTTGCCTGTGGAACTCCCTCCCCTTTTCCTGTTTCCCTGATAGCTATAATCTCCTAATACTAAAATGTAATGTTAATCAACGGCTCCAGATACCTTGATCTACCCCCTATCCTTCTCTTCATACTTTCCTCTATCACTCCTATTTGCTCTCGCTCCAACTCTCTGTAACCCCTTGCGTGGTAGTGGCTTCCCGTCTTGCTTGGGGGTGAAAGGCTTTAAAAAAGAAAATGTTTTTATTTTTTAAAATTAAACTCACTGGTGCTTCGTTTTTCTTTAATGATTCTGCCTATCGTTGTCTGTGTTGGCTGATAACATCTGAAACAATATAAGTGCTCTCATATCTAATATATATATATATATATATATATATATATATATATATATATATATATATATATATATATATATATATATATATATTTGTGTATTTAGGCAGCAATCCTTCTTTCAAGCACATTTCATTGCACACGACTGACAGGTGTTTTTATTTAGTTTTTCATACAATTTCTCATGCGATCTAATAATGTTTTTCTTTTCGGATGATAAATTATATAAAAACGACCCGAATGTTCTTTTTATCCGAGCGCTTTCGGCTATACATTTAGGCATTTTCAAGGATTATATTTTAACTGTTAGAATTAGAAATCTTTTGTTATATATATGTTTTATAAAAGGTTTCATATTTTTTTGTTTCAAAACAAGCTCAAGATATTATGTCCATGTTCAAAGTTAATATTATTAAGTGTTGGTTTGTTTGTTTTTATTAATAAGGCTTCCATTATTTTTAGACTTTTTTTGCATGTGGATGAGGCTATTATATTAGTGTTGTCGACAAGTATGTTCCGAATAGTGTCCGGTAGGTCTCCATGAATATTTAAATGAGATCTAATTGAGCTATTGTCAGAAAGGTGTAGAGATAGTCTGCGTGTTAAACATGTTGTAGTGTGGCCTATATAATTATTTATGAAAGTTGATTGTTGTGGAATGTATATCTGTGCTATTTTCATATATATATATATATATATATATATATATATATATATATATATATATATAAAAGTGAACATAGAAGTCAACATTTAAAGGCGACAGTCTGTTTCATACTAGATGCAATCGTCAGGCCTGACGATTGCATCTAGCATGACACAGACTGTCGCCTCTAAATGTTGACTTCTATGTTCACTTTTATATTTACAGACGCTCTATCTCTGATATTGAGCACTTTATCCCATAAATATAGCACACTTTAAAACTATATTTCTTCATATATATATATATATATATATATGCGGGTACTCCAGATGAGTCGAGTGTTGATTTGGAAGAGAATTTCCGAGCAAAGCATTCAATATTATCTGCTCTAGATATCAGTACTTAAAATGGACCGAATAGAGAGATTGGGGATATACTATTGTTCAGCACATTCTTGAATAGCCGTCAATAATCTCTAGAACCGAATTTGTGAGATGCTATGCGTTTTTTCATTATATCAGTAATCTGTAACCCCACGGAGCAAGACATTCTTCAATCTGGAAGAAAACATTTTGTCTGCACTGGGAAAAAACTTTTCTGATCATTTATATTAGTTTTATGTTGTGGAGTCAATAATAAACCGCCGGTAACAGAAATGAACTAGGCAAGACGCCTTAAATAAAGACCTCAAAGTGACTCAAGATGTCCGTTGGAGCTAGTCGGGAAGAATTATAATGACAACTCGGCGAGTAGCCTAAGCAAGATGTAATATTATAACCGCTAGGAGTGGGCTTAACATTTTTACACCATTTTTATTTAGTGAGGGTCATTTTGATATTTTAGGTTAAGGAATTCCTAACATATTATAACCTTATTGTTTAAGTTTCGTATTTATCATTTGAGAATTGTTTTTGTCGATACTGTTAGAATCGTTCATAATAGGATTCATTATTAGCGGCCACAATGTTAACAATATGGAGATAACACAGTGCTGATAGGGGACATAGAAAGGTAACTACAAAGGAATGTTTTGAAGGAAAGCGAGAAGAAAGGACAAACTATAAAATAAAAGAAGAGAGAATACATGGTCATCAGCAAAAGACTGAGCCCAAAATGCAAATTGCGGATCGGTGATACTAAAATAAAAGTACAGAAATTGAAATATCTTAGAAGTGTTCTTACTGAGGACGGAAAGTGCGACACTGCGATCCGAATACGTATTGGGATGGCCAAACATTCATTCCAAACGCTAAGCAGTATATAAAGAAACAGGAACATTTTGTTAGAATCAAAGCAAAGCATACTGAACTGTTACGCGAGATCTGTCCTCTTGTATGGCAGTGAATACTGGACAATCTCCTCAAAGATGAAGAAGAGACTTGAAGCAACAAAAATGTGATGCTACAGAAAGATGCTGAGGATTCTATGCAGCCAAACATGTGAGCAACGGTAAGGTGTTGGAGAGAATGTAAACACAAAGAAAACTGATAATTAACATTAGGAAGAAGCAGTTGATATTTCTGGGGCCCGTAATGAGGAAGGAGGGCTTGGAAAATCTGATACTCACAGGACAGATTGAGGAAAAGAGGGTCAGATGAAAGCAGCGGGTAACATACCTGATGGGCTTGAGTAAATAGATGGCAGAATTGGGTTTGGGGGAAATAACAAAAAGACAAAACTTATTAAGTGCTACAAATGATAGAATGATGTGGAGGGCATGATCGCCTATGTCCTGAAGGGACACGGCATATGAAAGAAGTTGGGGTTAACGCTTATTAAAGGAAGGACCTTACTCATTAAACATCATAATTTGAATTTAGAAAAGCGCCAGTATTTTATTTTTTACTAATTTTTGCAAAAGTCCCAAGAGCCACTCTAGATAGAACGTTGCTGAATTAGATATTAAAGAGAAGTAAGTGGAAATGAAGAGTATCAGGATATGGACCCAGGTGATGTAATGGTGGAGATTATAGTGTTCGTGTAAGCATCTGTTTGACAGAGTAGGATTTTTGGGGAAGAAAACTCCAGAGTAGAAAATTTGTCTTAGCAATGAAAAACTTGAGATATGAAGATGAATCTAATCCGTGGAAGTAACAAGGTGGGTCTTGGTTGCAAAGGTCGTTGCTCGTGGCGCTAAAGAATGGAACGTGTCCGAACATTTACCATGGAAATAGCGATAGTGTAGAGTGTGGGGGAAAGCGGTTTGTTGAGGGCACAATAAGTTATAACGATCTCACTCCGTTCCGGTGTTTACAGGAGTTCATGAAAAGAAAGCGTAAATGTGTTGTCGTCTCAGCAAATCACAGCGGTTCCATCAGTGAACATGGCTTGTGCGGCATTTTTTGGCCAAACGCAACATTCCTCAGTTCCGACAACCACCAATTTCCCCAGGATAATTAACTCCTTCTTGATGATTAAGGAAATTAACACCCAGTTTAAAATATCAAATGCCAAAGACTTGACTTATATATGGTAGACATGCGTTTGCTGTATCCGGCTTTTTAAAAATAAAGAATTTTAAATATAAAAATAAACATAATGAGTCCTGGGTAAGACGATTAACTACATCTGGCAGCAAGGCCTTTGATCAGGCGGTGGAAGCACCTCTTAATTGCTGGTGTTTCCTGGTGCACCATGACCTGGGGTGGTAGCACCTGTTAGGGTCCCAGGTAAAGGCAAATAGTTTACCCCCAAACTGGGATCAAGACACGATGAAAGTGTGAAAATAGCATTTAATACCAGCAATAAATTTTTAAGGAAAAATTATTGCCAGCAATATATTATTACCAGCAAGACATTTCTCGAAAAAATATTACCAGAAATTACTCATATGCCGTAAAACAAACCAAATCAACAAGAAACCAACTAATTTTTGTAAAAGTCCCAAGAGCCACTCTAGATAGAACGTTATTGAATTAGATGTTAAAAAAGTGGAAGTGAAATTGAAGATTATAAGGATATCGAATCAGTGTTCGTGGAAGCATCTGTTCCACAGAGTAGGTTTCTTGGGGAAGAAACGTCTGGAGAGGAGAAGATGAAAGCAGCGTGTAACATACATCCTTGTGCAAATCAATTGAAACAACCGCTTTAATTTCCTTTCTTTCACCATACGGTAAGTTTTAGCCCCACTGGAGTGACTGGGTGTCATCAATTTCTATTGTTCCTCAGATTAGGTCAATTGCAGTGGTGTGCAGTAATATGAATCTATCTTTGGGCTGTAATTTTTGGCCTTAACAATATTGCGTCCTCCGTGATTACATCAGATTTTTATCACGCCCAGATACTATTGTCTCAACAGTCGGTTAGTTATCCTACGACCATTGTCTGCGATGGACGTTACTCCAAAGCGTACGAAAATTGTAACTCTGTACGACCACACTGGCAAGCCTTACCAGTGAGCAGATCAAAGTACTATAGACTCGCCCGGAAGATCTGATTTAAATCCAATCGAGATTCGGTGGTCAATCTGCGAGGAACGATTTCGTGGAATGGACATACGAAGTACAAATATGTATACCGGGTCATGTTTTATTGGAAAAATACAAAAAACGTAAGTAATAAGGGAATTATTCGTTTTGTTTCAATTAATTTGCACCAGGGTGTACTTGATGAGATTGAGTAAATATATTATAGAACGGAGTTTGGCGAAATAATAAAAATACAATATTAAGAGCTGCAAGAGACAGGCAAATGTGGAGGACCATGACCGCCTACGTCCTGAAGGGACTCGCCACATAAAATAAGAAATTAATCAATACTTTATTCATACTTCATCTTCGCAACTTTTAATAAATTTCGTCAATGCTTTTGTTTGCTTTCGTTGTATTATTTTTTGTAATTTTTATTGTTTATATTTTGAAATTTGTTTAACGTTACACATCTTTCTTCAACTTCCGCCATGCTACTTGAAGGAATCTTTCTTCCATTAAGTCATCTTAAAAAAGAAAAAAGAAAGAAGAAGAAACCTTTTTACTTGTTATTAATTTCATCAGCTTTTTTTCATCCTTATTTTAGTGTTTTCTTTCAGCAGATCTTTCTTCCTAGTTTTGTTACATTTGTGACGTTTTGTTGTCTGATTATTGCAGTGTTCTATAATTTAGATTCTTCCCGCTTTTATTTCCATTTTCTTCTGCTACTGTTTATCTTTATCCTGTCTATTCCACAAGGGAATATTACCAGTCATTTCGAAAAATCTTCATTATTTCTCTTGACGGGAGAAGAGCGCATGCGTAACTCCGAAGTAAACGTCTTTTTTCTTTTTCTTTTCTTTTTTCATTTCTTTTTTTTTTAATCCAGAATTTTGATCTGCCGATGTAGTATGGTAGTCTTATTTTTTTTTTTTCAGAGTATAAAAGTAGGGTAGAAATCGATGTCGAGAAGAGAAAACGAGGATTTTGGAAACATTACAATCGAAATCATAATTTTTAGTGAGCTTTCTGCTGTTCGGAATCGACTAATAGTGAATGAACGACTGTCACTTTTCGCTGTGTTCATCAATGTCGAAAATCAGTTACACTGAATGACCTTGCTCTGTCACAGTCATAAAACCTGATGGACATAATTTTATAGGAAATCCTGTTGCGTACTTGAAGTTATTTCAACTACTAATATTAATTTCTTTAACTGATAAACGGTTTTTTCATTATTATATAGACTCAAATATGTATGGCGGAATCGTAATATTTGTATCTTAAATTCAGTCTCAGGACATTATAAATGTTCACAATTTTCAGAGAACAAACAAGTATATATATATATATATATATATATATTTAAAGACATTTATATTATGTTTAACGTTCTTTTTATAGATACATGTATTTAAGCAAAAACAACGTTAAACATAATATAAATGTCTTAAAATAAATTGTCGGGCTATGTCCAATTCTAATATATATATATATATATATATATATATATATATATATATATATATATATATATATATATATATATATATATATATATATATATATATCACATCTGCAATAATTTGAATCGATAATCAATAGATTAGTAGAAATTGTAAAAATCAAATGCGTACAAAGCCAAATGCAAAGTAAAGTATTCATTCATATATATATATATATATATATATATATATATATATATATATATATATATATATATATATATATATATATATATATATATATATATATATATATATATATATATATATATATATATATATATATATATATATATATATATATATATATATATATATATATATATAGATAGATAGATAGATAGATAGATAGATAGATAGATAGATAGGAAGGAGGCACGGTGGAGTAATGGATAACGGCTTGGATTGAGGAATCGGAGAGCCGAGTTCGCATTCCCGTCGAATCCATTACATTCACTTACATGCTAATACCCTTGGGAAAGGTGTGAATCCTCTTCTTCTCCCTCCAACTATGGGTAAATAGCAGGACAGACTAGGTGCCTTGGATGGCAACTGGTCTAGGAGAAGGACAACTCTGAATTCAAAACCTGCGGAGGGTCGTTTGGGGACCTTGTGGCATCCGTTGCACCAGGTCCCTGTATTCGTCCCTCCAAAAAGTGTGGATGGCTCTGCACAAAGCCTTCACCACTATAATCAAATCCTGTGCGGCTTTCAGTTTCTGTGACCTGATCTGTCTGACCCTCATACGTCGAGTTCGACGGGAGAGTCCATTATTATATATATATATAATTATTTATTTGAATATTACAACATAAATATGTTATAAAATAACGACAAAAGTAGCCATTTTGTTTCAACACTTCTAGTGTCTTATCAAGTGACGATGTAGAATATAGAATAAATGGTTTTAAAAGTTTCAAATTAATCAACGATCCTTAGCTAGGAGTAAACGCTGTTACATAAGCTACAGTGACCAATCAAAATACAGGTATAGGATGATTCGAAAAATTTGACAACTAAGCAAGGTTATCATATATATTAAAAGATTTATAAAATTTGAAATTAAAATTAAAAGTAAAAAATTAAAATTACCTATTTAGAAATCTAAATCAAATCTCTATTCAGTTTTAAATTGTAGAATTACCAAGGAGAAAAAGTAAAAATATAAAAATAAAAATAAAAGATATATATGCTATTTAATTTGTATTTTCATTGAAATTATGTTGAAAGGGATGTTCAGAATCCCAGACATAAATGTATACATTTTAGTTTCATTTCAACATGTTAGTCGCCTCTCACGCGAAATCATTCGAACGCACACATGTTAAGCGCTCAGACGTATTTAGATATATACACACACACATACAAAAAAATCAAACCACACATAGGCAAATGCACTTTACTTACATATACACATCAATACACACAGGCACATACATCTACATTCAATATGGTCTAGACGGTCAGATGTCAAAGCTATTCGTGGCTTAATATGTTATTAAACGATTTTTAACTTGAAATATAACTAAACCGGTCAAATATACATAGATAAAATTTAAACAAATAAATATATATAAAAATATACACGCATACATAAATATATATATATATATACATATACATATATATATATATATATACATTTTTAAAAACATATAGTTTTCGACACATTACAGACAAAAGTAAATATCCACCTCCACATATAATTGTACACTCACACATCCGCATATAAATCAATACATGCACCCGCATACACACATATATGCATAATAGGTACGCATATACAGACATACGCACATAAACATTAATAACATATTAAGCCACGAATAGCTTTAACATCTGACCGTCTAGATCATATTGGATGTAGATGTATGTGCCTGTGTGTATTGATGTGTATATGTAAGTAAAGTGCATTTGCCTATGTGTGGTTTGATTTTTTGTATGTGTGTGTATATATCTAAATACGTCTGAGCGCTTAACATGCGTGTGTTCGAATGATTTCGCGGGAGAGGCGACTAACATGTTGAAATGAAACTAAAATGTATACATTTATGTCTGGGATTCTGAACATCCCTTTCAACATAATTTCAATGAAAATACAAATTAAATAGCATATATATCTTTTATTTTTATTTTTATATTTTTACTTTTTCTCCTTGGTAATTCTACAATTTAAAACTGAATAGAGATTTGATTTAGATTTCTAAATAGGTAATTTTAATTTTTTACTTTTAATTTTAATTTCAAATTTTATAAATCTTTTAATATCTATGATAACCTTGCTTACTTGTATTTTGATTGGTCACTGTAGCTTATGTAACAGCGTTTACTCCTGGCTAAGGATCGTTGATTAATTTGAAACTTTTAAAACCATTTATTCTATATTCTACATCGTCACTTGATAAGACACTAGAAGTGTTGAAACAAAATGGCTACTTTTGTCGTGATTTTATAACATATTTATGTTGTAATATTCAAATAAATAATTATATCTGCTCTACTCTGTATTGAGCACTCTTTAAAGAATATTAATTGTTGGTTATTGGATCTCACTCAGTATATACCAATCCTAAACTTGGGTATATATATATATATATATATATGTGTGTGTGTGTGTGTGTGTATATTAATAATGAATATAAATTTCCTTCCTCACTGATACAGCAGCTCTGTGTTTCATGCAAAACGCTATCTTCAGGTGTTGATTGAGAATTCATAATTCTTGCCCGATGAAGAAACATATCATAATATTTATTATTAATATATATATATGTATATATATATATATATATATATATATATATATATATATATATATATATATATATATGTGTGTGTGTGTGTGTGTGTGTGTCTCTGAGTGTGTGTGTGTGTGTGTGTGTGTGTGTGTGTGTGTGTGTTCGTGTGTTCGTGTATTCGTTGGGTATGTTGTATAAAGTTCTACATATCAAAGCAACACCTATGAATCTAAAAAACACGGACCCCAGAAAAATTTCAGTAATTAAAATTTAGCGTTCCCATGTTACGAACTTGTAGCATATAGATGAACCACGGGTTTTAAAAAAAGGAAAACGTGGGATCCTTTCTCGGTTTTCACTCAGAAATGAAAGCGACACAAGGGAGTCAACGAAGAACAGACGCAAGACGATGGTTCTCAAAATAAAATATTTATTTACCAATATATAAACAGGTAAAGAAAGAAAAAAAAAGAAATTCATTTAACAAAGAGGAAGGGGACTATGGAAGAAAAGAAGGCGGGACATATATATTCAAAAAAGACAGATCAAGCCAAGAGAATCAACTTATCTGTCAGTCGAGTTGATATGTTCACACAGAATTCTGATTCGCCGAAGCATGGTAATGCAATATTTTGACCGGCCGACAATTTTCCTGAGTTCTTTTTCTTTCGGAAGTGTTCGGGGTTTCACCGTATCTCGTACAAGCGTTTCGTCGGTCGATTCAGGGTCGTACAGGCACTCTCATCTCTCGTCGACAGACTTTGTCGTCTTCTTCACTCCAGTAGGCAGTCCATTTTGGAGTAGGGACTGCTTTTCCAGTACATTATTTAGATTATTTGGACTATTGTCCTCATCTTTGTCGCCATATTTATTACAACGTTTCGGTCGTTGTACGCTACGGCCATCTTCAGGTGGTTGGAATGTCGAACTGAACCCTTTATTTCATTCACTGGGGTAGACTGTTCTAGTTCCACGTGCCATGTTTAATGGATGTCAGTTATCAGTTATCTCCTGTTAATTTTTCCATCTGAAAGTTATCCACTGCCTTAACCGGGTATTGAACTCACACTATTTGGGCCCTGCCACTGGATCTAATCAACGCCTTTATCCACTGTGCCATGTGTCCTTGAGGACATCTGTGTGAGTTCAATAGTTGAAGAGACGGCTATATTTAACCGTTTCGACACTGTAACGGTGGGACCGAGATGCCAACCTAGTAGCACGTTTAAATTCATGCAGTTTGGGAACCAGCATAAGCATCTCGTCAGAGCAGTTACTGTGAAAGTATTTGAAAAGACAAGGTGAAGCGACGCTTTACTAAAAATAATTAAAAAAACAACTACTAGTTCCTATTTTACATAATGCCGTTTCAAATGCCGTATTTGAATAAAAAAAATGGTCATTAATTAAGGCTCTAAGCCTTTAAGAAATTACTTTTTTAAGGTTCTAAAAGAAGTTATTTTTTTCTAGACCAGAGTTGTCTCGGTCTTGAGTTGTCCCGGTACTGAGTCGGCGGTGTTGATTTCGCAGATTTGAATCGGTGGTGTTGAGTTGTCCTGCACCAATTTTAAATACATTTTGGGATGCTCTGTAGAATCCAAACGTGCGTGCTCACACACACACACACACACACACACACACACACACACACACACACACACACACACACACACACACACAAACAAAAACAATATTTGACGAAAAATTGTTGGTGCATTTAGTCACGTATTTGACAAAAGAAATAAGATAAAGTGAAGTAAATTTAATGACAAGAAGACCAACTAAGTATTATAGTGAGCAAAAAAATTATTTATTATAATTTTGCTCAGTAGCTAAAAAGGAAAAAGAAAAAGAAAGTCTTACCCGCAATACGTTAAAAATAATTCAGAATAACTTATTATAAGTTACTGGGTTTTTTGTGGTATAGTTTACATGTCAGATCAGAGAATGGTAATAAACCCACTGCACTGAAGCAGATTTCTTCAACAACTGACTTCGCCAGCCAACTCGCTTATTTTTGGCGCCAGACAATGAATACCTATACCCAGATGAAAGAACTTTAATTTGTAAGGTCACCCGACCACATCAAAGAGTTATTTGCAGTCTCTTATCTCAATGAAGAACTCGGAGAAGTTTTTTTCATAAAAATAAATTCTTTTAACACCTTCCCCCATTAAAAAAAATGTTTGTCATAAACATTGAAAACTTTTCAAATAATTTCACAGAATATAATATAAAATGTTTCTACCATTTTAAAGAATAAAGTGATAATTGAATTTTCCTGATATTGAAATTTATCAGGTTCTAAAAAGTACAAACAATTTTACATTGTATAAAGTGAATTAGCTATAACATTGTCTTTTTCTTTAATTTGATTAATAACGAAACAGTATTCCTAAAGAAGTAAAATCCACTTTGCGAGTCTTTGATTTTTGTTCGACATCTTTTGATAGATGTTCCGAGTGTTGTGATCAACGTATACAAGAATTGCATGAAAGTAACAGTGAGATAAATCTGAGAATTTCGAGGAGTGGATAGGAATGCTAAACATTCTTTTTCAATAGTGGAATACGTTTTCTGATATTTATTTAATTTTTTGGAAAAATACCATAGAGTTCGATCAGTAGCATCATCATCCTCCCGTAGGAAAACACCACCAATCCCCACATCACTGGCATCAACTGATTGTTTTAAAAACTTCAGAGATGCAAGAACTATGTTACTAATAAGAATAGAATTGATTCTTTTGAAAACATTGTCACAACGATTATTCCATGTGTATTTAATGTAAAAAGATTCACTTTCGATGAAAAGATTTTTTTTTACAGAATTAGCCAAAGAATATACAAAATTTCCTGTAGAATTTAAAGACTTTCCTGTAGAATATACAGAATTCCCTGTACAATATACATAATTCCCTATAGAATTTAATGACTTTATTGTAGAATATACAGAATTCCCTGTAGAATTTAAAGGCTTTCCTGTAGAATATACAGAATTCCCTGTACAATATTCATAATTCCCTGTAGAATTTAATGACTTTATTGTAGAATATACAGAATTCCCTGTAGAACCTAAAGGCTTTCCTGTATAATATGCAGAATTCATTGTAGAATATACATTATTTCCTGTAGAATTTAAAGAATTCCCTATAGAATATACAGAATTCCCTGTAGAATTTAAAAACTTCCCTGTAGAATATACAGCATTCCCTGTAGGATTAAATACTTTACTGAACAATATGCGGAATTGCCTGTAGAATACACAAAACTCCCTGTAGAATATAGAGAATTTTCTGTAGAATTCTAAAACTTTCCTGTAGAATCCAACCATATCAAGAAATCTGATGAGTTATTTTTGTTATGAAGAAAAGGATAATTTGTAATAGTTTCCACTTCAGCTGTGAAAAGTTTCGCATATTTCTGACCCACTGTGTGACTTTGGTAGTTACCTGTTGCTTGACCAAATTCAGCTTTTTTTAGGTTCACAATCAAATTTAACTTTTCAAGGCGAATACAAAATGCTCTCATTATTTGCAGATGCTACTTCCATATTGAATTGTATGTGGTTACATTATCGATGTAAACTTCACAATCTCAAAAATTGGTAAGAATAGAATGCATGATCCTTTGGAATTTGGTTGGAACATTTTTCATCCCAAAGGGCATAATTTTGTACTGGCACAAATTGCCACAAGTACCAAATGCAGACAATTCTTTAGCATCGTTAGTTTGCTTGCCAATAAACTTTTATAAAGATCAAATTTGCTGACATATTTTCATTGCCAATATTTTCAATGCAATGTTCGAATCTGGAAAAGAATCCGTTTGGTTATAGTATTTTTGTGCGTTAATCTGTCACAAGTCTGTAAGATCCATCTGACTTCGGTACAAGAATGAAGGGAGAATTCCTTTCAAAAAGTTATTGCCGGTAAAAGATTTTTTTCCAAAAAAATATTACTGGTATTAAAACTTATTTTCATACATTCATAGTGTTTTTATCCATTTCTTGGGGGGGGGGGTGTAACTATTTGACCATAGCTGGGACCCTGACAGGTGTTACCACCCTGGATCAGGGTGGACCTGGGGACTCCAGCAATTAGAGGTGGTTCAACGGTCCTCAAAACATCCTCATAAGAGGCCTTGGTGTTGGATGTAGTTTATCATCATACCAACTACGGGATAAATGCTTTAATTTTTTTTATCTAAATTACAAATGATTTCATCACTTTTAATTGGAGACTGTCTTAATTATATTCTTCATTTTTCACAATGTCTTTATTGCCATCTTGATGACATTCAAAATTTCTATATTAGTTAAGATCGAGAATTCTTTTATATTTACATAATTATTTCTTCCAATGTAATTTTGTTTCATGTTAACATGGCATATATTTTTATTTGATCAAAAACAAAAACTGGTTCATATTTGATTAATGTCTTTTCAAATGTCTTATCTGAAGAAAATATTTATTAATTAAGGTTTAATCCTTAAGAAATTACTTTTATTAGGTTATAAAATGTTGTTTTTCTGGTGCTGAGTTGTCTCCGTTTTGAGTTGGCTCAGTCCTGAGTTGTCACGGCTCTTAATCAGCGGAGCTGAGTTGACGGTGTTGAGTCGGCGTTGTTGAGTTGTCCTGCACCAATTTTAAATACCTTTTGGTATGCTCTGTAGAATCCACATGCACGCACACAGACACAGAAATACAAAAGAAAAGCATTTAGTTTGCGGCAATCTATCACAAGTCTGTAAAATCCATCTGACTTCGGTACAAGAATAGACGGGGAATTCCATTCACCGTTGCTTGATTCAACAATATCATTGTCCAGCATATACTGAATATCTTTTCTTTGACTTTGAAATATAATTAGATTCAAGCGATAAGGATGTTGTTTTTTTTATTATTATTTTGCATCTCTAACTGTAGCATAATAAAAAACTTTTTTGAACTCACTGACCAAATCAAGTATTCATTTTTTTTATTTAAAGAGAAATGTTTGGGTTTGGTTGGGTTTGTTTCATTTTACGGCATACAAAGTTCAATGGGTCATTTAATGCCGACAAGATTTTTCTTGATAGTAATTCTTTTTGTTTTGCAAATATTTGGTAATATTTTTTCGAAAATGTATCGCTGATAAATGTTTTTCAAAAAAGTATTGCTGGTCTTAAAACTTTATACTTTCATAGTGTCTTGACTTTATCAGAGGTGGGGTAATATTTGCTCATAGCTGGGAGCATAACAGGTGCTACCACCCTGGGTCGGCGTGGATCCAGAAATACCAGCAATTAAGAGATGGTTCCACACTCCTCAAAAGTAATCATAATACCTGATCTCAGAGACATACAGCCCGAAACATTGTAAATAGGCAGTGAAGGTGAGGATAACAGTCCGAATAATGTAAATAATGCAAGTAATCATAAAACCTCATCTCAGATATATAGAGGCCGACACGTTGTGAATATGGCAATGAAGATGAGGATAACAGTCGGAATAATGTAAATAATGCAAGTAATCATAATACCTCATCTCAGAGATATAGAGGACGAAACGTTATGAATATGGCAATGAAGATGAGGATAATAATCCGAATAATGTAAATAATGCAAGTAATCATAATAACTCATCTCAGAGAGATAGAGGTTGAAACGTTGTGAATATGGTAATAAAGATGAGGATAACAGTCCGAATAATGTAAATAATGCAAGAAATCTTAATACCTCATCTCAGAGATATAGAGGCTGAAACGTTGTGAATATAGTAATGAAGATGAGTATAACAGTCGGAATAATATAAATAATATAAGTATAATCCCTCATCTCAGAGATATAGAGGCCAAACGTTGTGAATATGGTAATGAAAATGAGGATAACAGTACGAGTAATGTAAATAATGGAAGGAATCATAATACCTCATATCAGGGATATAGAGGCCGAGACGTAGTGAATATGTTAATGAAGACGAGGATAACAGTCGAAATAATGTAAAAGATGCAAGTAATCCTAATACATCATCTCAGTGATATAGAGGCTGGAACGTTGTGAATATGGCAATGAAGATGGGGATAACATTCCGAATAATGTAAATGATGCAAGTAATCATAATACCTCATCTCAGAGATATAGTTGGCCGAAACGTTAAGAATATGGTAATGAAGATGAGGATAACAGTCCGAATAATGTAAATAATGCAAGTAATTATAATTCCTCATCTCAGGGATATAGAAAAGTTGTGAATATGACAATTAGAGATGAGGATAATAGTCCTAATAATGTAAATAATGCAAGAAAGCATCATACCTCATCTCAGAGACCTAAAGGACGAAACGTTGTGAATATAGCAATGAAGATGAGGATAACAGTCCGAATAATGTAAATAATGAAAGTAATCATAATACCTCATCTCAGGGATATAGAGGCCGAAAAGTTGTGAATATAGCAATGAAGATGAGGATAACAGTCAGAATAATGTCAATAATGTAAGTAATTATAATTCCTCATCTCAGGGATATAGAGGCCGAAACGTTGTGAATATGGCAATGAAGATGAAGATAACTATCCGAATAATGTAAAATAATCGACACATGAAGTTTAAACCTTTTTTGATTGAATAACAGAATAAAAACCAACAAATTGAAAAAAATTATTTAGGGCCGTAACGATATTTTTAAACTTGATATTTCTGAGACGAATAGATTCTGAGAAGCGAGTAAAGTGTACATAAATGTGAACAAATATTGGTTTCCTGGTTTGGTTTTTGGAAGAGACCCTCACAATTTATTAAAACTCTATTCAAAGATTCCTTAATTGATGGAATAGGTTTCAGATGGGCATCAGGGTTTTTTTTTTATTAGGTTTACCACAGATTTGGCAAGTGTGACAGGAGTTCAAATATTGGACCCATCCCGAGTTAAATTGGTATGTGTTTTATTAAGTCCTGAAAGACCCGAAATAGGAGTATCAAGATATATACTTGATATATGTTGGCGATATATTGGGTTGTCCGAAATATTCATGTCGATTTTTAGTCACTCATGTTCCAACATGTTAGATCACGTCAAATATATCGACAGATATGCTGACATTTCCTATTAGAGAACACTTCAAACTATCTCTTGAGAAAGAAAGTTTAAAATTACTTCGTGCTTTTTAGTCATATGTTTTTTTGCAAGCAGCATTAAAGATGTGTACGGTGAAGGTGTTTTAGCTGACAGAACTGTACGGAAGTGGTTCGTTAAGTTTAAAGTTGATGATTGCAGCCTCATTGCTGAAGAAAGCTCAGGCAGACCCCCACCACCACTACAAGTGACGACTAACTCAAGACCTTGGCAGAAACTCTAAATTTATCAAAATCCACCATCCATAAGCACATAGATACATGGAGTAAATGACATGCGCTAAATGTACCACCTCAAAAGCTGGTCTTCATCCTAAGAAAATCAGCCTGTACATCTGGTAGGATTGGAAAGGAATCCTCTATTATAAGATTCTGCCAAGCAGCCAGTTAATTAAGTACTGCTTGCAACTGGACGAAATAAAGGCGGCACTTCAAGAAGAACGCTTATAATTCGTGAACAGGATAGTGTTGTTATCATCATGTTTCTTTTGCGGCCAGGCAATAACTGTTGCAGCTTAGCTGAGACGTCTTACCCCTCTTATTATGATTTGTATTTCCTTTGATTTCTGGCCTTTACACATTTCTTTCCGGGTCACGCCCAGAGACCTAAGGTTAGAAATGGCATTATGACACTTTCCACTGACAAAAAAAAATTTGAAAAATAAAGCCCTTCGTAAGGTGTGGGCTGTACTTGTCAGAACATTTTTTGTATCTCTTTGAGGCATGGATTTCCAGGAAACCTCTTCAATTAGTCTACTGGAATCTTTTCCAACCATTCATAGGGCTACATCTACAATAGGGATTGTTGATGTTCCCATGTGCCACATTTTTGAGATTTTTATTTCAAGGTCATTGCATTTTTACAGCTTTTCGAATATCTTCAAAGATACATTGCAGTCTGCAGGGACTGACATATCAATAATGAGGCACTTTTTTGTTTCTGGTCTCTAATAACAATGTCTGGGCGGTTGGCTTTGATTGTTCTGTCAGTGTGTATTGTGTAGTCCCATAGAATTGTAACAGGTCCTATCTCCGTAACAGGGTCTGGGGGGTGTTCATACCAGTTTCCTTCCCGTAGAAGTTTCAGATTTTCCAGTGCAGATATTGGCCCACTCTGTCATGCCGGTTTTTATATTCAGTGGGTGCCAATATCGTGCAACCTGATGCAAGATGATCAATGGTTTTGGCGTCCATTCGCTTAATTTCAGCTATGGTCCAAAAGTAACATTCAAGAAAGCAATTCAAGAAAAACGCCTAGAATCGGCAAACAGGATATCATTGTTATCATCACGTTTCTTTTGCAACCCGGCAAAAATTGTTGCAGCTAAGCTGAGATCTGTTACCTATCTTATTATTATTATTAGTAGTAGTAGTAGTAGTAGTGGTAGTAGTAGTAGTAGTAGTATTTCCTTTGATATCTGCCGTTTACACATTTCTTTCTGGGTCCCACCCAGGGACCTAAGGTTAGAAATGGTATCATGACACTTTCCACTGCAAAGATACACTGCAGTCTGCAGGGACTGCCATATCAATAAGGAGGCACTTATTTTGTTTGTGGTCTTTAATAATAATGTCTGGGTGGTTGGCTTTGATTGTTCTGTCAGTGTGTATTGTGTAGTCCCATAGAATTGTAATAGGTCCTATCTCCGTAACCGGGTCTGGGTGGTGTTCATACCAGTTTCTTTCAGTTTCCTTCCCGTAGAAGTTGCAAATTTTCCAGTGCAGATATTGGCCCACTCTGTTCATGCCGGTTTTTATATTCAGTGGGTGCCAATAACGTGAAACCTGATACAAGATGATCAATGGTTTCTGGATATTTATCACAGAATCTGCATTTTGGGCTAACACAGTATTTTAGTATATGTGCTTGATAATTCCTAGTTAACAAGCATTAGTCCTGTGCAGCAAGGATTATTATTATTATTATTATTATTATTATTATTATTATTATTATGCAAATTTATCCCAGTGGTAAAAATTTGAATTCTTTGGAGGACAAAAAACATCTTAATGAATTATTTGCTTAGAAACCAAAGAAATTCTGGGAAGATGGAATCTTTCAGTTGATGGAAAAATTGAGAATGGTGGTGCAATACGATGGTTCATATTTAGTTTAATAAATATTTAATGGAATAATTTTGTTTCGTATTTTAATTTCCCCGAAAATCGGCATGAACTTTACTGACAACCCAATATTTTTGGAACTAATATATATGATGGAACACCCCATTCTTAATTAAGATTCGCATCGCCATTTTTTCATGACGCTGCCATTTTTAAAAAAAATATAAGCATTCACTTTTACTTTTTCTTCAAGCGGAAGAGCTCTTTACATAATTTGACTGAGATAGTTGATGTCGTTTGAAACTATCTGTGGTTTCATTACTGAATCTTTTTACAGGTAACATTATTTTTACCATGATGTGACATATCATCTTCAATTTGCTTTTTAGTCCTTGCTCTCGTAAGAACGCATATCTTTCATGATTTATTTTAATCAGAATCATTATTAAAATCATTGCCAAGTAATACAGAAGACCGTTTGATAGGAAGAGTTCGGCGAACACCTACAACTGGGCTCTTAATTAGGTCTGATTTTAAGTAAATCCGATGGACTGGAATATTAATGACACCTAACTCAACACTCTCTAATTATACTGAATCACCAGTGAAAGTGTTGTCCGATAATGGGAACACACCTTCTAACAAGGTTTGAAATGCACCAGTACATCGTAAAGTTTTAACAGGTGTGAAACAGCAAGTATCACTATCTATAAAAGGCAGGATGTGTGTGTGTGTGTAACGAATGCACGGCCGCAATTTTCGACGGATTTGCACCAAAAGTTACATGCACATGCTCCAAGTTAGAGACAAGAACAAAACCGACATTGCATTTCCCAAGTCCCGTCGATAGTGGAAATAATCGATTTTTTCATGCTTCTACGGTAGTTTTCATGTAGTTTGCGGCCGTTTTCTACTGCACAGAGTGAGAGCCTATAGCTGGCTGCCACGAATAGGCAGGAAGATTCTATTGGCCAGCGTGAGAGCCAACAGCTGATTGACACGAATGTTAACTAGCATGTTAGCATGCAAAAAATCGATAGCTGCATTCGTCACAAGTGGGGAAAATTTTAAATCTGCATGGCACTTTACTCCAATTGGCTCATTCGCTTGCTTAAACTCAAAGTTGATTCTGATTCCGCAGAACTGGTTTGGCCATGAAAAAGTATTTGTTGTTAACATTCTTTTTTAATTCGGTTTTTCCAGTTACGAGTCCTTTTTTAAAGCTGATCGTTTTGTGTTCATTTTGTTTAGTTCTTTTTTCGTAACAGATTTAATGTTTAGTATAGAGCTTAGAAAAAATTCGCAGTGTGAGATAGGCAAGAAGTAAAGCATGTAGCAACATCAGCACGGCAAAGGGCACTCCTTTAGAGGCAAGGAGGGGGCAAAAATATTTTAAGTCATGTGATAGCGATTGCTGTATGAGTCGTACGATTTTTGAATCAAGCCCGGGCAACGCCGGGCCATGCTGCTAGTCATCAATAGAAACAAATCCGTGTAACAAGATGGGCGTATTATTCGCCATAGAAAAGGAACTGGATTTAAGATCCTGATAATCAGGAACTTTTGAAGTAGGAAATGGTTTCGTCTTAGCTGGTTTAGTATCAAGATCGTGCGAATAATTGTAGATCCCAACTTCACGTATTTGGAAATGCAGTTATTAATAAGAAGAGTTGAAATGAATGCATACAAGATTACACAGCTCTAGCATCACTCCTTCATAGTCAGCCTATGAACTTTTCAGCCCACCATCGTACCGGGATACAAACAATGCAGTTATTAATAAGAAGAGTTGGAATGAATGCATGCAAGATTTCACAGCTCGAGCATCACTCCTTCATAGTCAGCCTATGAACTTTTCAGCCCAGCCTCGTACCTGGAAAGAAACAATGCAGATATTAATAAGAAGAGTTGAAATGAATGCATGCAAGATTACACAGCTCTAGCATCACTCCTTCATAGTCAGCCTATGAACTTTTCAGCCCAGCCTCGTACCTGGAAAGAAACAATGCAGTTATTAATAAGAAGAGTTGAAATGAATGCATGCAAGATTTCACAGCTCTAGCATCACTCCTTCATAGTCAGCCTATGAACTTTTCAGCCACACTCCCGTACCTGGAAAGAATGAATGCAGTTATTAATAAGAAGAGTTGAAATGAATGCCTGCAAGATTTCACAGCTCTAGCATCACTCCTTCATGGTCAGCCTATGAGCTTTTCAGCCCACCCTCGTACCTAGAAAGAAATAATGCAGTTATTAATAAGAAGAGTTGAAATGAATGCATGCAAGGTTTCACAGCTCTAGCATCACTCCTTCATAGTCAGCCTATGAGCTTTTCAGCCCACTCTAGTACCAGGAAAGAAACAATGCAGTTACTAATAATAAGAGTTGAAATTAATGCATGCAAGATTTGACAACTCTTGAACAATTTCTTCATTGTCTGCCTATGAATCTTTCAGCCCATCCTTGTACCTGCAAAGAAAAAAAAAGGTAGTTATTAATAGAAAGAGTTGAAATTAATGCATGCTTGATTTCACAGCTCTAGCATTACTCGCTCATAGTCAGCCTGTTATCCTTTCAGCCCACCCTCGTACCTGGAAAGAAAAAATGCAGTTATTAATAACAGTTGAATCTTATGCATGCAAGCTTTCACAGCTCTAGCATCACTCCTTCATAGCCTATAAACTTTTCAGCCCTCGCTCGGACTTGGAAAGAATGAAATTATTAATAAGAAGAGTTGAAATGAATTCCTGCAAGATTTCACAGCTCTAGCGTCATTCTTTCATCGTCAGCCTATGAACTTTTCGTCAAAATGATCATCAGTTAAGATTCTTCTTTGTTTGAATTATTTATTTTATCTTTGAGAAATTCTCGAATATTTTCG
>OZ038518.1:20934137-20964137 GCA_964036315.1 Acanthosepion esculentum | reverse complement strand
TAATATATATTTATCTCAATATTTTATATCTATCTATCTATCGCCGTATTGTAATATCTATCTCAGTATTCTAACAGCTATCTATCTATCTATCTATCTATCTATATATATATATATATATATATATATATATATATATATATATATATATGGATGTTAGTATTGTAATATCTATTTATCTCAATATTTTTATATCTATCTATCTATCTATCTATCTATCTATCTCTCTCTATATATATATAGATGGATAGATAGATATAGATATACATATTTCAGTCTGTTCACATCTATCTTTTCCGCATTTTCATGTCTATCTATCTATCTAACGATATCGCTCTCGTTCTCTCTCTCTCTGTCTTTATATATATATATATATATATATATATATATATATATATATATATATATATATATATATATAAATTGATTTGACCGTTTTTTAAAAAATGCTATTTAGACTATAACGGAACTACGGGTCTGCATTCCTTACTAAACATTACGATTGTATGATAAAAATACATTTCAATATTTCTCTCTCTCACTTTACATATATATATACAAATATATATATAAAGACATTTATATATATTATGTTTAACGTTCTTTTTATAGATACAAGTATTTAAGCAAATGCTCTGTTTTATAATAAACAGTATTAAATAACATTTACCGGCCTGAATGTCCGAGAAATTTTCATAGAAAATTTTCGCTCTCTGACAGGAATCGAACCTGTATCCTATACGGAACCATCATTTCGCGTGATGTGCCTTAACCGTTCGGCCACAGATGAGCGTCTGGTAAGCGAGGTCGATTTTACTATCTTTAAACTTAAATCTTCCATGAATCTCTTCTATTCATATCTGCTCTAGCGCATCAAATGTAAACAAATGACGTCATATATTTTTGAATTGGACATAGTGCGACAATTTTCATAGAAATTTTCATAGAAAAATGTCGGAGAGCGAAAATTTTCTATGAAAATTTCTCGGACATTCAGGCCGGTAAATGTTATTTAATACTGTTTATTATAAAACAGAGCATTTGCTTAAATACTTGTATCTATAAAAAGAACGTTAAACATAATATATATAAATGTCTTTAAATAAATTGTCGGACTATGTCCAATTCAAATATATATATATATATATATATATATATATATATATATATATATATATATATATATATATATATATGTATATATATATATATATATATATATATATATATATTCAAAATTAGCTTGAAGTTGAAACAGAACTAATGCTTTTAATTTAATTATATAATTAAATTTGAAGTTTTTTAGCTTCGGCTTTTGAAAGATGGTAATTCATGTGTGTAGCGAAGGAATCATATTTTAAATCAATTAATTTATAATATTTATGCTCTATAAATTTACATTGAGCCCTGTTTTGTAAAAATAAAAATATCAATAAGAACACTGGATTACATATCTTACTGTTCTTTCTGTTCACTATAATATACATATATATATATATACATATATATATATATATATATATATATATATATATATATATATATATATATATATATATATATCAGTCTTTTTATATCTATTTATCTGACTATTTCAGAATTTTCATATTTATTTCGATACATTTATTTAGAAATTGATTTATCTACGTTTCGAATATCATATGCTATTTAGACAATAATGAATTATGGAGTTTGCATTCTTTAATAATATTAACGATTGTATGATAAATATAAATCTCGCTATCTCTCTCACTCTGCCTCCCTATATATATATATATATATATATATATATATATATATATATATATATATATATATATATATATATTCAAATATTATTCCTAATCAATACATCTCATACTGTCAAAGCAATTATGAAATTATTTTTCCTTAAAAAAACTGCATAGTTTTTTTCTTCACAACGTGTCAATTAACGAAAATGTATATATATTCATCCACAGACAGACTGTTTCGCGTATGTTTCCAGCCATATATATATAGTCACCCACAGACATACTGTTTCGCCGTATCAAACCTCCTCAGTGTGGCTAGACGTCCGATTGCTTCAAGCCGGGATCGAAACTGACTAATTTGACATCAGTCAGATCTCTTACCTCTAGCCAAGCTAGGAAAGATTGTAATTTTAACGTTTTTCTCTATACGAAATACCCCAGAGGCTCAGAACTCAATTCAATTTTAACATATATATATATATATATATATATATATATATATATATATATATATATATATATATATATATATCAATTATGTAGTGCGTATGGTATCTTTCGATGTCTCATTATTACCTGGAATTTAACAAAAACACACTCAAATGTCTACCTGATGATGGTCGTTCGAAACGATTGAAAGCCGGGCTAGTAGAAAAAATAAGACCTGATAAAACCGGAATTTATAAACAAGGATCATACCATTAATTAACAGATTCGAAGTTGATTGTATTTTATTATTAAATATTGTTTGCGAGAGTGATTCTTGCCGTATAATTAGCTTCAGTATTTGTTTTTCGTTTGAATGATTTACGTTATATAAATATATATATATATATATATATATATGTGCGTGTGTGTGTGTGTGTGTGTTGTTATGGAAGGCGTTAGCAACTGAGGAACCCCGTATTTGTCTAATATGCTAAATACTCTAATTTAACCGCAACAGAGAATCTTACCCGCCCCTACCCCCTCCCATCAGCATGGTTGATGCTCGACTTCGCGAGAGTGTCTCACTGCGCCTTTTTAGCCCCACGTTTTCCAATGACTTGAGGTGGAACAACTACATTGAATCAATAGCTTCATCAACCGCAAGGAAAGTCGGTTGTCTGCGCGCGCCAGAAGTTTTTTTCCTCGCCCGAGTCCATCCTTCAAATCTACAAATCTACCATACGTCTTTGCGTTGCATACTGTTGCCATATATAGACCTGGTGCCCCCGCTGTTCATCTCGAAGTTCTCGACAAAATCTCCAGACTGATATGTAACGTGACCTGGCATCTCGACCACAGTCATTTTCTCACAGGCGTGCTGTAGCTTCCGTCTGCCTTCTCTACAAATATTTTCATGGCAACTTCTCTGACGACCTACTTTCACTGGTAACCCCGACTGCATGAATTTAAGGATAGCATCTCGGTCCCGCCCTTTCACTGTTGAAACAGTTAAATATAACCACCTCTTCTACTCGTAAATCTTCGTCTCTCGCACTTCCCGACAGTGGAACTCCCTTCCTCTTACTTGCTTCTCTCTTGGCTATAATCTTCAAATATTCAAATGTAAAGTGAATCGACATCTGATGCCTTGATCATAATCCCGGTCCTTCTCTTTATCCTTTCCTCAAACACCCCTCTTGTTCTTTTTAACCGCCTGTGTGCTAATGCCTTGCTTGATGTGAAATGCTTAAAAACAAAACTGCGTATAATAACCGGATGAATTATATATTGGAGTGTCAGGAAAGTTACTGCCGATTTTTAGCCGTTCATGTTCCAACACGTTAGAACAGGGGTGGGCAAACTACGGCCCGCGGGCCACATGCGGCCCGCCAAACGATTTCGTGCGGCCCGCCTTAAAATGTTATTTATTAAAACTATATTTTTCCTTTAAAATCCCTTTATTTCGCCAATTTTAAATATCAATTATTTTGGTTTATATATACTATGCGGCCCAGTAAAACTATGAATTTTTTAGAATGCGGCCCTTGTACTAAAAAGTTTGCCCACCCCTGCGTTAGAACATGGATATCGACGGATATAATATGTTTACAATCCTGATTAGAGAACACTTCAAGCTATGTCTTGAGAAAGAAAGTTTAAAATTACTTAATTCGTGTCAATTTTACATCCCTATGCAAATGAAAGATTATAAAGTGCATTTTAGACACTTGATCCTTGTTTTACCGTTAAACCAAAAATGCATCGCAAGCAACAAAAAATATATGTGCTGTGTACGGAGATGGTGTTTTAACTGACATCCCTGTACGGAAGTGGTTCGCTAAGAGTTGGTGATTGTTGACTTATTGATGAAGAACCCTCAAGCAGACCCCACTACAGATGACGACCAAATCAAAATATTGATTGAAAGTAACACGCATTACACAATGTGGGAATTTGCAGATTTATCAAAACCCACCTTTCCTGAGCTTTCAGGGAAACCTGGGTACTCCAGTCGCGAAGATGTTTGGGTACCACATGATCTGGGTGAAAAGAATCTTTTGGGTCGCCTTTCATCTGTGATTTCCTGCATATGTACCCTTTATGAATCAAATTATGACGTCTGATGAGAAATGGATCGTCTGCAACAATGTTCAGCAAAAAGATCCTTCGAGTAAGTGACATGAGCCAACTTTAGCCACCTCAAAATGAGTTCATCATCCTAAGAAAGTCACGCTGTGCCTTCGGCGGGATTGGAGAGAAATCCTGTACCATGAGAGCTTCTAACATGTCAGCAATCAATTGATTCTGAAAAGCACTGCTCGCAACTGGACGAATTAAAGGTAGCAATTCAAGAAAAACGCCCAAAATTAGCGGACAGGAAATAAGTTGTTTTCCATCAGGATGGCGCCAGACCACATGTTTCTTTGGTGACCTGGCAACAATTGTTTGCAGCTAGGCTGGAATGTGCCGTCCCACCAGCCATATTCACCAGATATTTCTCCATCGGATTTTCATTTATTCAGTTTCTTCCAAAATAATCTCAGTGGTAAAAATTGTAATTCCTTGGATGACACAAAAAAATCATAAGTCATTTGTCGAGAAATTCTGGAAAATAAAAATAAAGAAAGGTTGGGAAAAAAAAATATTTAGTTGAATAGAATTATTTACATTATTCGGACTATTGTCCTCATCTTTGTCGCCATATTTATTACAACGTTGCGGCCCTTTCAGTATCTGTCTATATTTCTGAGATGAAGTATTATGTACACTATTTACATTATTCGGACTATTGTCCTCATCTTTGTCGCCATATTTATGACAACGGTTCGGCCTTTCAGTATCTGTCTATATTTCTGAGATGAGGTATTATGTACACTATTTACATTATTCGGACTATTGTCCTCATCTTTGTCGCCATATTTATGACAACGGTTCGGCCTTTCAGTATCTGTCTATATTTCTGATATGAGCTATTATGTACACTATTTACATTATTCGGATTATTGTCCTCATCTTTATCGCCATATTTATTACAACGTTTCGGCCGTTGTACGCTACGGCCTCCTTCAGGTGGTTGCAATGTCGAACTGAACCCTTTATTTCGCTCATTGGAGTAGACTGTTCTAGTTCCACGTGCCATGTATAATGGATGTCAGTTATCAGTTATCTCCTGTTAATTCCTCTCTCCAAGTTCTCCACTGTCTTAATCGGGTATTGAACTCACACTCTTTGGGTCCTGTCACTGGATCTAACTAACGCCTTTATCCACTGTGCAATGTGTCAGTGAGCGAAATAAAGGGTTCAGTCCGACATTCCAACCACCTGAAGAAGGCCGGAGTGCACAACAGCCGAAACGTTGTAATAAATATGGAGACAAAGATGAGGACAATAGTCCGAATAATGTAAATAATGTACCTAATACCTCATCTCAGAAATATAGACAGATTAGTTGAATAAATATTTAATGGCCTAATTTTGTTTTGTGTTGTAATTTCCCTTAAAAAATCGGCAGGAACTCTCCCGACAACCCAATAGAAATGCAAATAGACACTCTAGTTGATAGACTAGGACATGTATGTGTACCAGAATGCAGCGGCTTGTCATTCAGCTGTTGTATTCTGGTACACCTGCATGCGTGGTGTGTCTACTTGCATTTATATCTTGGTCAGCCCATAAACTTTTTAACCGACCCTCGTATATGCCATGTTCCTTGAGAACGTAGTAGATCATTGCTTCTCACAACTGCATAAAGGGATGAACGAGGACAATTTGCTACCGTGAACTGAATGAGTCGGGCGCTAAATTATTGCATTGGAAAATATATAAACATTCCAAATTATCCATAATAGATTACTTGTATGAGAACGGTATTAGACGACAGGTCGTTTATAATTTTCAACTGGTTAATCAATGAGATCACCATAATGGCCCGAGAAATACCTAATGTGAAATAATGCTACATTTCAGGAATGATAATTGCTAATTAGTTGTTCAGCTCGTGTTACGTTCCAATTAAGCTGAAAATTCTTTCTCTAGGTGCGGGTAGAACACGACCGGATCGAAAGGGGATATAATTACCTGTTGCACAGACCCGGCACACAAATAACTAGCCACGATCCACGGGAAAAAATGAATAGTTTTCGGAAATATTCATCAATATATTTACGGCTAGACGAGATCAGAATTAAGAACGATCTATATTTTTAGCCTATTCTTGTCCATATTTATTTTTCTTCTCGATATTATGTCACTTAAGAATGTGAGTGATCATGGCTCTCCACAACTTCTTATCCTTATTAACTCTTAGCAATGTTTGTCTTTTTAATATCTTTCCTACTCCCAATTCTACAAACTTGAGCATTAAAAAATAATTTAATTAGGACTTCAATCCTGTAGAATTTTGTAAATCACTTAGACCAATTTCTCACCCAGAAAGTTCTTGGAGAACGCAAGCAAGAATATAGAATATTGGCATTGAAGAAACCGTACATCAAACTTGTCTCTAAAAAAAGAGCATGCCACGATGAAATACGGCCCCAACCTTGATGGGAACAAATGTCTTATCGTCTAAATTTTGATGTTATTATTAAGCAGAAAGAGGAAAGATATTTTTTTATTTTATTAATGTTTTAAATTTTTCTAGCACGTTCTAAATTTTGGTTAACAGATGATCAGAGAGATGAAATTTAAATTTTTATTATTACATTATTCCAAAATTTTAACACATCAGCAGATAGCTATTAATGTTAACAACTGAGCACAAATAGTTGTTAATTAAAAAAAATAGTAATTAATGTATAATATTATCCATAACTACATGTACAAGAATGTCGTTTTTGATAAAAGTACGAGTGTCATTCAATAAATAAGTTGAATATTTCGGTATAAGGACTTCTAATACAGATAGGAGCTTACTCTTTTTATTTTTATTTTTTGTTTTCTTTTACAGATTAAAAAAAAACTTTGAGAGTTTTGGTGATTAACAAAGATGGCCGACCAAGAAGCATGCTCCAGGATTGAACAGCGGTCAGTTATCAAGATGTTGGTTGCTGAAGGGTGCAAACTAGTTGGAATTCATAGGAGAATGTCAACTGTGTATGGTGCCACATGTTTCAGCCAAAAGAAAATGACTACAAGTGGGATAAATTCTTTAAAGAAGGACGGAGCTGTGTTGAGGATGAAGACAGGCATGGGAGGCCTACAGAAGTGAGGTCTCCTGAGGTGATCGAATCAGTCAATGACCTCATTCAGTCTGACAGAAGGGTGACAGTGGATGACATTGCAAGGACTTTGAGCTTATCTGTTAGGACAAACGCAGGGGTCATCAGTCAGAAGGAGTCATCTTGCATCATGACAACGCAAGGCCTCACACAGTAGCCCAAACTGTGCAGTCCATCAACTGGGCTGGGAACTGCTCCCTCCTCTCCCTTATCGCCCAGACCTTGGCCCTTCAGACTTTCACCAGTTTGGTCCCTTGAAAGCGTTCACGAGAGGCACGAAGTTTAAAAGTGACGATGAAGTCAAAAGTGTTATGAGCGACTGGCTGAGACATCAGTCCAATGATTTTTACGCTGAGAGAATACGGAAGCTTTGTCACAGATGGGAAACGTGTGTGACAGTGCTGGGAGACTACGTTGAAAATTTTTTAAAAAGTAAGCTTCTATCTGTATTAGAAGTCCTCATACCGAAAAAGTCACCTTATTTATTGAATGACCCTCGTATTTATCTCGCCAAAATTTCTTTAACATTTCACCTTTCGAATGAATTTGTCTAGTGAAAGAACACTTGCAGAGTCAAACGATCTGTAACTGCCCTTGTTAGTACAGTAGCCGTCTTATTAGCAAATTGATCAGTTAACATGATAAGAAAAGAGAAAGAGGTAGTGAATGAACCAAAATGAATATAAACATTGTCGATTTGTACAATATACACTATACTGTAACAAAACAATATAAATATTTTTTTAAATTTCTGTTGCAAATGCTGCAAACTAAAACTCGACCTATCAGCTTCAAATGTGTCATGGGTCTTAGATATGTATGAAGAACGAATGAAGCTTTGAGGAAAATTTCACTGCTTCCTACCCTACATATATTATTATTATAATATTACTATTACCTAATATTATTACTTTTATTAATGTTTTTATTATCCCTTTTATTTTTTACCTTATTTTACCCCACACCCCGGCAAAAAAAAGAGTTATCCCCCTTTGAAACATTCCAGTTACGAGTCCTTTTTTAAAGCTGATCGTTTTGTGTTCATTTTGTTTAGTTCTTTTTTCGTAACAGATTTAATATTTAGTATAGAACTTAGAAAAGATTCGCAGTGTGAGATAGGCAAGAAATAAGGCATGTAGCAACATCAGCACGGCAAAGGGCACTCCTTTAAAGGCAAGGAAGGGCAAAAGTATTTTAAGTCACGTGATAGCGATTGCTGTATGAGTCGTACGATTTTTTAATCAAGCACGGGCAACGCCGGGCCATGCTACTAGTTGCTTTTATAAATAAGAGATATTAAGGACACTATTGTCTTAAGGAAAAAATATTCCTTTGAATAATGAATTTTTATAAGAATTATTCTCTTTTTTTAATTTTAATTATAATAATTTTTATAGTTTTAAATCTTTTAAATGTATATATTAATTTGAGCCTTTTAGATTATTAAGTGTAAACTATATTTACTAATCATAAATGGAAGATTAATACGCACCAAGATTTTAAAAATAATTTTGAATTTTTTATTAGAGTATTAAGGATATTTGTAAGCACTGTCTACCATATGCGACATTTTCAGGAAATAAGAGCGATAACTGTATTAAATTTAAAGCCAAAATTACTAAAATTCAATAAAACATTAGATTACGAGGAATATTTTCCTAAATTTATAAGATTACTGATTACTTAAAAATGACATAAAAAGGCGCTCACGTAATTTTCTTAAATTATGTTTTACAGATAATGACTCCGCAGAACAAAATTAAATCTGTAATCACATCTTGAAACACGCAAACACGGCTACTGTAGGTTAAAAAATCATTTCTACGATATTTCAAACTTAAAGTAAATATTTGTTTCAAATCAGATTACTTATACTTCAAAGCAGCTACATAAAGTTCCAAAAAAATATATTTTATTCTTGCAAGATTTTCAAAACCGAGAATTAACTTGTGTTTAGAATATCTAAAAATGGATGATTTTCAGTCAGCTATATGCCCTGCGTAGGCGATCATGTATCTTTGGATAAATGACTGACGAGGTAGATTTTTCCCGAATTAGGTTGCCATTTCTTTCTGCGGTAGACCCGTTGCCATCCAAGGTTATAGAACCCGGCTTGTCCTGCTATTTACCCATATCTGGGGTGAGAAGAAGAGGATTCATACCTTCCCAATGGTATTAGCAAATAAATGTATGTAATGGAATTCGAACTCGGCTCTCCGATTCCTCAATCCGAGCGGCTATCCAATACTCCTCCGTGCCTCGATGTTACTGAAAACAAAAATGAAAATCGATTCCAATCCATAGAATTCTGGTTGATATACACCAGTTTATTCTGCTTACAGGAAACAGTGAATTTACTCCTTCAGCTTTCAATTAGATCTAAAATAAACGCTTCAAGAAAGATTTTCATTTTAAAAAATTAATTTAAACGTTAGATATCGTTATTTTGTGGCGGTACCTACATTAGCATTACAAATAGAATATTCCATAGATTTATATGACACTGATAAGCGGTGTACCTGTGAAACTTGAAGCCGATTCTAAGATAAGTCTTTTGAAAGTTGCTTTATCTTCACTGTAGCATACTAACTGGTTTAGAATTCAGAGTTGGCTTTCTTCTAGACTGGTTGCCGGTCACGACTAGAAAGCCCAGTTCGCTTTCCTATTCAAAACATAAATCTGGAGAAGAGAGAGATTCACATTGGTATTTGCCGGAAAGTTGCCGTGACGAACTCGGATGAGATTCGAACGCTGTTCTGAGATTTCCATTAGACATTAAATACAGAGTGCGATGGGTAAATTGTCGCCATTTTATATTTTTAATTTTACGCATGCGCATTGGTTGTTTTTGATTCTGTCGACTGCGCAGTATAGTAGGGCCAGTTGGGCACCGTCTGTGAGAAAAAGAACATCACGAGGCAATTCACTCCGCGAGAAGTTTGGAAACGGTGTACTATACTGCTTGATATTCGCACCGAAAGCTCCAGTACGAATATTTCAGAGTAATTGGGTGTCACTGCAGAGGATTCGGAAAGCCTAGGATGAGTCTAATGGTGATTACGAATGTGTTTGGAGTGATCACGAACGATGGCGATGTCATGCCTCCATTCATCTTTCCACAGGACATCAGACCCAACACCGATGCCTATATCACGTGTCTTGGGAAGGTAGCTATGTGCCGGGTCAAGAGGGTGGAAGATCCTATGTTTGGAAACAGGACTCTACACCGTGCCACACAAGTAGGAGAACCAAGCCATGGCTCTTACATAATTTCTGTGACTACATCACCCCTTACATCTGGCAACCTACCTCCTCAGATGGCAACCCCCTTGATTATTATGTGTGGGCGAAGTTGAGCGAGAGACCAACAAAACTTGTAACACCAAAGATGAACTGAAGACAAGGATTATGGCAGCATTCACCAACTTAAACAAGGAGACCGTCCAGAAGAGTTGCAGGAGATTCTGAAGTCGTCTGGAGGTCGTGGTTAAAGCCGATGGCGATTTTATTGAATACATTTACTCTTTTCTATTTCAACATATATTTGTAAATTTGGTAAATATATCTGATAATATGAGATGTCAGCGTTATTTTCATTTTCGCGTCATTTAAACGACAATTAATCCATCGCAATCTACACACACACACAGATATATATATATATATATATATATATATATATATATATATATATATATATAGTCATTCACAGACAGTTTCGCTGTATCACAGCTCACCAATGTGACTATATATATATATATATATATATATATATATATATATACCGAGTTGCTAAATGATATATATTGTCCAATAAATTTTCAATGAAATGGTATGATTCGCTTTATAAAGAATAAATACAAGAGTTGCTTAAAATTTCACACATTTAGCGCCATTCCTTGAACTTTTCTGACCAACTTCGTCCACTAAATTTATTTAAGAAACTTTTTATTCAATACTGTAGCCTTAGAAGCAGATTATTCAAAAGTTGGAAAAAGCGAAATTGTCGGCACACCAGGTAATCATTTTGTATATAAAATCCATCAAATATATGATATTTAGGTCATTATATGACGAGGTCGTCTGTCAGACTGTATCTGTGAGTTGTAAATTGTACTAGACAATTTTTATCGTCCGAATCTATCTTACACATTTATTTCTAAGATTCGTCCTTGCTTTGAATATTGCTGCTACATATGGTCTATTGCTTCTGCTATGTACTCTTGAGATTCTTGATAAAATCCAAAGAAGTATCTGCAATCTTGTCGGTCGTTAACTGGCATCTCTGCTTCAGTCACTTTCTCACAGTGCATCTATCTGTTTTAATAAGTTTATTTTGTATTAATATCTATCTATCTATCTATCTATCTATCTATCTATCTATCTATCTATCTATCTATATATCTATCTATCCTTATTGTCTTCGTATCTATCTATCTATCTTGATCTCTTCTAATCTGTCTCTCTTTGTTCATATCTATCTATCTATCTATCTAACTTGCTATCTATATATCTATATCTATATATAACTTGCTATCTATCTATCTATCTAACTTGATATCTATATATCTATATATATATAACGTGCTATCTATCTATCTATCTATCCATCTATCTCTCTCTTTCTCTCTCTCTCTCTATATATATATGTATGTATATATATATATATAACTTGTTATCTGTCTATCTATCTATCTATCTCAGTCTGTTCATATCTATCTATCTCTCTCCCCCCCTCTCTCTCTCTCTATATATATATATATATAACTTGTTATCTATCTATCTATCTCAGTCTGTTCATATCTATCTATCTATCTAAAGCTTTCTGTTCATATCTATCTATCTATCTATCTATCTATAAAACTTGCTATCTATCTATCTATATCTATCTATCTATATCTATCTCTCTCTCTCTCTCTCTCTCTCTCTCTCTCTATATATATATATATATATATATATATATATATATATATATATATATATATATAACTTGTTATCTATCTATCTATCTAAGTCTGTTCATATCTATATATCCATCTATCTATTTATATATATATATATATATATATATATATATAACTTGTTATCTATCTATCTATCTATCTATCTATCTATCTCAGTCTGTTCATATCTATCTATCTATCTATCTATCTATCTATCTATCTATCTCAGTCTGTTCATATCTATCTATCTATCTATCTAGCATGGTATGTTTATATCTATCTATCTATCTATCTATCTATCTACCTACCTATCTATCTATCTATCTATCTACCTATCTATTTACCTATCTATCTAGTTCATTCTATTAATATCTATATTTTTATCTATCTACATCCTTCTATTAATATCAATCTACTTCATTCTGTTAATATCTATGAATCTATCTTTGCATGTATCTATATATTTAATTCTATTAATACACACACGCACGCACATACACACACACACACACCGCACACACACACACACACACCGCACACACACACACCGCACACACATACATACACACACACACACCGCACACACACACACACCGCACACACACACACACACATACATATATATATAATTCCATCGAAAATTATAAATATGTTATAAAATCACTACAAAAATAGCCATTTTGTTTCAACATTTCAGGTCGACTCCATCACGTGACATGAAGTGTTGAATCAAAATGGCAGTTTTTGTTGGGATTTTATACTATATTTATATTATAATTTTCGAATGAATTATATTTTCTCTACTCTGCATTGAACACGCTTTAAAAAATAGTATTTTTTGGTTATTGGAATTTACTCTGTATACATCAATCCTATATATATATATATATATATATATATATATATATATATATATTAAGTCTGTTCATGGCCTACGGTCACATCATGTTGAAACACCGATTCCCATAAGATCACTGAAGTCATGCAAAATTGAGCCTGTCCAGTACCTAGATGGGTGACCACTTGGGAATAAAAGCTGCGTGTGGTGTAATGGGCATTCTCTAGGGATTTGTAATCTAATAAATAACCTGCAAAGGGAGGATAAGCCATAGAAACTAAATCAAGGATTTAGTCAGGCTATCCATTATATATATTTCAATCTATTTGTATTCATATGAATATAGGTATATATAAATATTACTGTATTTCTTATTTGTCTAACTCTCATCCATTGAGGGACTTAATTATTTAGAATACAGTAGTTTTATAAAAATAATATTAAAAGAAATTATTTTATTTACAAAATCAAATATACAGAAGTTAGAAGTATAGAATTGTGGTAGAGTTTAGGGGGGGATCGAAAGCTTAATCCTAAACAAGAAACAAGGGATAAGCCTTTATATCTGTTCAAAAGACGGTGAAGAATTATGAACAGGGCGATATTGTATTTGAAATTCACTTAAAAATGCTCGGAATCTTTGGTTTAACCAGATATACAGGCTGTTCATAAAGTTCGTGTGCACTTTAAAAATTTATAACTTTATTTGTATTTGCGATAGAAATAATTTGTAAAAAGGATTAGAAAGAAAGTAAATCTATATTTTTTAAGATTTTAGTGAAATTTTATTTAAGTTTCCACATGTCCTCCATCATTAGCAATACGAAGGGTAATACGATTTTGCAGTTCACGGAAAACATTTGCCAACTGATTTACAGTAATGCCTGAAATCACTTTAGTTATTTTAGCTATAAAACTAGGTACATCAAACTTTATAACATTTTTTACAGATTATTTCTATCGCAAATACAAATAAAGTTATAAATTTTTTAAAGTGCACACGAAGTTTATGGAGACCCTGTATAATGGATCCTATTATGATGAGGTAGGATTTGCATTCTGGTATAACAGACATCGGATCGAATTCAGAGATCCTAGTTCAAATTCCAGTCGGTTTCGAGATATTCACTTTTCCCTGGGGTCTACGATGGAAAGATAAAGTATATTGTAAACTTTGTTTTTTATTCGTTTTCCTCCCAGCATGCACTAGTAGAACCGGAAGTGCTTACAATCATCATAATCATAATCAACATTATTGATGTTGTCATAAACCGCCCGCTTCTTAAGGCAATTTTTTTTTTATTAATGTAATTCAAACTTTTCTAAATTACAATATAAATAATTATACATCAGTTTGTTTTGGTTACAGTGCAAGGGCGATAACTATCTCACTTTGTAAAATAAATAAAATATTTTGGAGTTTGTATTGTTCGTCCGCTCCGAGTTTTTCCACTACTTCCTCTTTTATTATTATTTCTTTTCTTTAGAAACGGCAACCAGTTGCCAGAAAATCTTTTGTCTAGCGTATAGCACTTAACTGACTGACCCAGTATATCATACTGTATGTTTTAGCTGTAAATCTTTGAAAGGTATGTTCCTGGGTATGAGGACTATATTTAAAATATTCAAAAATAAATAAAGACGGTAATATCCTATTACAATTGGCTTCTTCCTCAATTAGTTAGTTTCCCCCGATCGTTACGCCCTGCCAATACCGCGTGAATAATGGACTATTCTGTTTTGATCGCGCAGAAAGAGGTGAAAACACTACATGGTTTCAGTGTGAAAAAGCAGGAAAGAAAGAAAGAAAGAATGAAAGAAAGACGGTAAGGTAAAAGTGTTTAACGCCTCCTGTCAATATCTCATAAAGAATGGACTATTCCGTTTTGATCGCGTGGAAATTGAGGGAACGACGCTACTTGGTTTCAGTAAAAGAAAGAAAGAAAGAAAGAAAGAAAGAAGGGAAGATGGAAATGTTTAATGTCTGTTTCAGTGAAATGGAAAAAGTTATCAATTTCAAATCTTTTCATTTGTACCCCCTTACTTCTTAAAATGACAACTAGAAGACATATTTGTGATTGTTAAAGTTGTTAAACTGAAATAACGTTGCGATAGGAGGATTTCTACGGATATTTTATTGTCATAAAATCGCTATGAGTTTATTTAATCATAAGCATAAAAATTAAGATTCATCACAATATTAAATTTTACAGATTAAAACTAGTTGTAATAATAATAATAATAATAATAATAATAATAATAATCTGTGATAAATATCCAGAACCCATTGATCATCTTGTATCAGGTTGCACGGTATTGGCACCCACTGAATATAAAACCCGGCATGACAGAATGGGCCAATATCTGCACTGCAAAATATGAAACTTCTACGGGAAGGAAACTGAAAGAAACTGGTACGAACACCACCCAGACCCGGTTACGGAGATAAGACCTGTTACAATTCTATGGGACTACACAATACACACTGACAGAACAATCAAAGCCAACCGCCCAGACATTGTTATTAAAGACCACAAACAAAATAAGTGCCTCCTTATTGATATGACAGTCCCTGCAGACTGCAATGTATCTTTGAAGATATTCGAAAAGCTGTCAAAATACAATGACCTTGAAACGGAAATCTCAAAAATGTGGCACATGGGAACATCAATAATCCCTGTTGTAGTTGGAGCCTTAGGATTGGTTGGAAAAGATTCCAGTAGACTAATTGAAGGGATCCCTGGAAGTCCATGCTTCAAAGAGATACAAAAAATTATTCTGACAAGTACAGCCTGCATTTTACGAAGGGCTTTATCTATGTATTTTTTTGTTGTTGCAGTGGAAAGTGTCATGTGACCATTTCTAACCTTAGGTCCCTTGGCGGGACTCGGGAAGAAATGTGTAAACGCCAGATATCAAATAAAAACAATAATAATAATAATTCCTTAATAAAGTCCATCAAAGGACGAAACGCGTCCGCTAAGATAAGTTTCCCTTTTGTTTTTATTCATATTGTCCTTTTCCCGATGTATTCTTTCTGTATTTCCACTCAGGTGTGTATAAAACATTGGTTGCATGTTATCTAATATCTCTATAACATAGAATTCGGAAAATGATTTACCATTATTAGGAACTATTCTTGGATTGTTTCCATCGTAATTCTCCTGACGGAATATTACCGTTCTTTGCATTCCGTCCAGATAATTCAAATTACACAATTACTCTACGTTTGGCACTGATGTGGTCAAAATGGTTTCAAGCCAATTCTGGAGAACAGTACCATCATATATGGTTTGAGTCCAGAGTAAAACAAAAAACAAAACAAAAACAACAGGCTTCTACATTGCCTTGTAGGTATTTGTATCACTGATATTTACAGATCGAGATGCTTAGAATATCGGAAATTAATGCCAATGTGCCAATCTGACACGCTGTAGAATGGACTTTAAGGATTTTCGATCTCTGTTCGAGTCTTGATGACGTTAGCTGATTTTGTTTTGAGTAATGATTGTTGCCATTGATTGGCGGAGTAGGTAATAGCTGCTCTAGTTGCTGCGACGCAGTAACTACTTATTTAAGACGTTGCATACTGAGAAAGACAATATTCGGAAATTGAAAAATTGGCCCTGGTCTGAACAGTAACATCGGCAAAAACAAACACCAGCTGATATGTTTAGAGACAGAATGCAAACATTATGTAAACATATTGGTTGTCAAGCGTAAATGGAGGAATAACGTACATCGATGTTGGAAACTACCAGGCCGTGTGTCTGTAATACAGATGGCGGTTCAAGAAAAAACATGAATATCTTGACAAATAGAATGGACCCAGAATGCCCAGCTAACAATGCCATGGCGTTTTAACTTGAAAAGACTGGCATCAAAAAGTTCAGAGGTCATCCAAGAACCAACATAGTCACAACGCTGAACCGAGATATTCAAAGAACAAGGCAGAAAATCCCTTTTTTCCGGTGGAGAAGTTAAACAATCAAGGAAGATTTGTAACTGTTATGGTCCAGGTTAGGAGCAAGGAAGAACAACACGAACACAAGTGTAGAAATAACGAAGATATATTACACGGAATAATAATACAAGATGTGGAAGGTGTTAGTATGACTGTCAGTCTGGTTTGGAGTGAACTACTATCGGCTCGACTCGATTCGTCCCTCTCTCTTGAGAGGCGTAGTATACATAGAGTTAGGAAGAGTTCATTCTGTAGTTATAGGTAAGGACCCACAACACATAGTAAAATCACTTTCCAATGCATTTTTATAGTGTTAGGGTCCAGGTTAGAACCAAGGAAGAACAACACGAACACAAGAGAAGAAATAACGGAATAATAATACAAGATGTGGAAGGTGTTAGTATGACCGTCAGTCTGGTTTGGAGTGAACTACTAACGGCTCGATTCGATTCGTCTCTCTCTCTCTCTGTCTTGAGAGGCGTAGTATACATAGTGTTAGGAAGAGTTCATTCTGTAGATATAGGTAAGGACCCATAACAGTAACGAATCCGCAAACTCGCAGAGGACAGAGAAGGCTGGCAAACTATTGTCGAATACAATATCACTGAAGATGAGAGAAGATGTTAATTCAGGATCTCAAATCGAAACAGTTTTGATGGTGATGATGTTGGGAAGTCACTGTGATTATTGAAAATAGTTAAGTCTGATCTGCGTAACCTACGTAGAACGCTGAACAGAGATATTTATTTAATCAAGTAGACTGTTCTCTTTCCATTCCCCATCACTAGTTCTTTTCTTAAGAATAAGATTGATTTGTTTTTACGGCTTATCAACCCTTTTCAGGTTATTTGAAAGCAAAAAAATATCTTTAGATTGTAATTTCTGTTTAGATAATAATGGGTTAGTGAAAGAAGTCTTATTAATTAACCCATAACTGGGGGAAGAATTGATGGATTCACACCTTTCCCAATGTTATTTGCGCCTAAATTAATATAGCGAACACAAATGGAATTAGAACTCGGCTCTCCGATTAGAAATTCTACCTGAACATCCAAGCTTAGTATTCCAAGGCGGCCCCCAATCTAGGTACTGATCAGGCACAACGTTGCTTAACTTCGATAATCGTACAGTGACCGGTGTTTTATAAAATAAGAACCAGACGATATATCCCTAGACATGGACAGTGGGATAAGAACCGTCTACCTGCGTAGATTAATGAAAGGGTTGAGTTCAGAGCAGGTTACCAAGGCCGATATACACCTGAGGAAGGCCGGAATGCACAATGGCCGAAATGTTGTGATGACAACATCAGAAATTTAGATGGAATTTTTAGATGCAGTAAACAGATCAGGCATTTTTTTTATAATTACATTTATTTTACCTTATTTATATTTTTAATATTTTTTATTAATTATTATTTCGTTATTGATTTATTTATTAGTGTCATTTTGTATCTGTCTATATTTCTGAGATGAGGTATTATGTACATTATTTACATTATTCGGACTGTTGTCCTCATCTTTGTCGCCATATTTACACATCTGTGTATTAATTTCTGGGTTTTATAAACCTAATGTCTTCAGGAACCATGTAGCAACAGAAATTCATACACAGATGACCTTAAGGACACATGGCACAGTGGATAAAGGCGTTAGTTAGATCCAATGACCCAAAGAGTGTGAGTTCAATACCCGGTTAAGGCAATGGAGAACTTTCAGAGGGAAATTAACAGGCGATAACTGATAACTGACATCCATTAAACATGGCACGTGGAACTAGAACAGTCTACCCCAGTGATCGAAATAAAATTCCAACAACCTGAAGAAGGCCTGAATGTACAACGGCCGAAACGTTGTAATAAATATGGCGACAAAGATGAGGACAATAGTCCGAATAATTTAAATAATGTAGTGTCATTTTATATCTCAAATGTTGTCATTTAAAGTAATAAAAATATTAAGTGCTCCATTTGATGAAAAACTGTTGACTCCGACATCCAGTGTAAAATATATATCTGTCTTTACGGGTATATCGTGGGTGGAACGTTATATGGGCACGTGACCGAGTGGTTAAGACTTTCTCTTTCTGACCATGAGACTCGGGTTCGAAACTTACCACAACCGATTTGTCAGGAAAGAAACTTGCTGATGTTATCGGAGGGGACGATCCCGGTTGTCTGCGGGTGAATCCTAGAATCTATTCTTGCATAGGTACCCCTATATCTGTTCAAGCTTCAGGAACAGAAAGATGTAAGTCTGAACACATTCATATTATGTGTTTCTCTTGATCGCCTTTAAAGCTTCAGGGCCCTTAATCCTAGATTGACCCTAATCCCTGAGGGGAACCTAATCCTAGACGGCCAACTCTTTTTAATCAGCAAATTTTTAGAAAGTGCCTGAAAAATATACCACAGGTCGACCCAAGCCGTGTGAGTGAAATTGGGTGGACGGAACCCTTGGAGGCCGTCGATAGCTGTGCTAGCACGAAGTCTCAAGTCATTGTGGACGAGCGCTCGAGCGTGCTGGCCTTGTTCAAATTGTTGATCACGCTAGATAACAAATGTCCAGCATAGTTGCAGTATAAACCACAAGTGAGCTCTGTGGGTGTTGAATAAACACAAATGCGCCTGAGCAAGCATCTGCAATAAGGATTGGCTAGCCGCACTAGTAGACTGGTATCCTCGAATAGAGTGACCAGCTATACACCGTCAGTGGCAGTACCTTTGCAGCGAAGCAGTCTACTCGGGATGTGAACCGGGATGTGGAGCTCTACTATACCAAACACTCATATATGGCTTGCTGTCATTCGGGAAAGTATCATTGTATAATTTAAATGCAATAGCAATTTTCATTGTGTTACATATTGCAAAATACAACCAATGTTTTGAAGTGAGAGAGAGAAATTTTAATTCTTCACTGGCAATTGTTTGTCCTACTAAAAATAAGTTTCAATAGATTTAAACCTTTGCTATACTCTTTAAGATTTTGGCTCATTTGTTTTTGTTTTTTTTTTGTTACAATCTGTCGGAAATAATGAAGAATAGACTTACGTGATTGGAGCCGTAATGTCGACCGTAGAATCTTAAGGCGCGAACGCCTCATTTTTCTTTCGCTTTAGTTATTCTTCCATTTGGATTAGCGGAAGAGGCGAGGGCAGAGTTATGTTATAAAAATCCCTCCGCCTCATACTCATGGTCTTTTTTTTTGGCCGACAGAGAAACAAGTTATTTTTATTGTTCCTGTCTGTTCTTACTGTGGTTACCTGTCCCTAGCGGAGAGGGTCAAATAGGAGAGTGTGAGAGTGAGAGAGAGAGAGTGAGAAAGAGAGAGAGTGAGAGAGTGAGAGTGTGTGAGAGAGAGAGTGTGAAAGAGAGAGAGTGAGAGAGAGAGAGAGTGAGAGAGAGAGAGACTTTTATTCTTCACTTCTGATCCCTACTGGCAATTGTTTATCCTACTAAAAAATAAGTTTCAATAGATTTAAACCATTGCTATGTTCTTTAAGAATTCGCACCTTTTTGTGAAATAATACTAATCGTCGTCATCGGCTCCCAGTCGTGTCCGAGTATCGGGTTCTGTCATGAGTCCTATCTTCGCGATTGATGTTTATGTTTGACGGCTTGCGAGGCCCAGTCGGTGGTAGAATAGTCGCGGACAATGCTCACAGTGGAGGGGAGTAAGAGGATGGGGGTCGTTCACATCCTTCTCTCCCCCTTCGTCCTTCTTCCTCTTCATTCTCCCTCCTCTTTTCCTCGAAGTCCGCGATGCCACCGCGTATTGATCTCCTCCACATTATTCGGTCCCTGGCAGTTTCTTCCCACGAGAACGAGCTAATGTTGGTAAGTGTCAGGGTGCGCTTTAGTTGGTTTTTGTAGCGCATTTTGGGTGCTCCTCGTGGTCTAGTCCCGATGACCAGCTCGCCATATAGGATTTTCTTGGGGAGCCTGGAAGGATCCATCCTGTGGACGTGTCCTGCCCAGCGGAGGCGGTGATGGATGATGGTGGCCTCGATGCTGCTCACTGAGGCTCTGTTCAGCACTTCTGTATTGGTAGTGTAGCTCTCCCAAGAGATGTTGAGGATTTGCCTTAGTTTCAGTTGCTGGAAGCGTTCTAGCATTTTTACCTCGCTTCTATATAGGGCCCATGTTTCGCAATCGTATAAAAGGGTGGAGAGGACTACTGCCCGGAAGGCCATGATTTTGGTGGTCATTGTCAGTGCATGGTTTTTAAATATCCGGCAGTTGAGTCGGCCAAAGGCGAAGTGGGGGGGGGGGCTGATTCTATTCTCCACGTCTTTCCTGCATGTGGGAGTTGATGTTGGAATGCTCCCCAAATACGAGAACTGATCTACTTCCTCCAGCAGTTGGCCATTGACAGTGATGTTAATGTTTGGCAGCGGTAGTCCAGATGGCGGTCGAACTAATAATTTGGTATTTTCTGAATAATAATAATAATAATAATAATAATAATAATAATAATAATAATAATAATAATAATGTTCTAGTAATAATAATAATGTTAACAATAATACAAATAATGCAAATAATAATAATAATCTTAAATATTGATTAAGAAATCAATAATGAAACTAATAATAAGAATGATGTTATATTAAACAAATCAAATCTTGCAGACTCACCACATAATATTTCCTTCCCCAAAATATCTTTGTTATAGAGAAATAAAGTGTCACTGCCGACACTTGTGTTTGAACATAGAACGCCAGTGAGCAAACATAATCGATCCCATTATTGAATTAAGTAGACCACTTGACCAGAGAGGAAACGTATATATGTAGGGAGTAACTGACGACTGACGATCTGACGATCTCTATTTCTAGTCTATCCTCTATACTATACGGATCTGCACTTATGTTCAATCCTCTATTACTATACCGTCCGCTATTCTCAAATCTATTCACTATACTCTTTCTCTATACGGATCACTATACGGTGATTTCTATTCAAGCAAGTATTATCGATCGAGTACTATTATTGCAACTGTTATTCGATGGCGTCTGACACCGGTATTTTTCGACGGCGTACTATATGTATATCTTCGATTAGAAAGTCTCTACTACGGCGCACATTACGAAAGTAACAACGAGTATTCGTTGACATTACAAAAGGGGCAAAGAGTGCTCGTTGACTTCACAAAAATCTTGTATCCGACAATATATATATATATATATATATATATATATATATATATATATATATATATAAACAACGGGCATTTCCCTTCGGGCAGTTCTCGCTATAGATCATTTTTCCGTCGGGCAATTGTTCTTATCGGGCAATTATCCGTTCCTCGGGTACTTGTCAGTCAAGCAGTTGAATAAGAACCATCGCATAGGGGTTACAAAATCGACGGGTATATGCGAATTCATCTCCCCCAAACCATCTGTGTCAAGCGGCTATCAGCCAGTCGTTAACCTGGACATATGAGCTGTGCCAAAGAAGTCAACGACTTTACCAACGAGTGGAGGGAATTATGAGAGGAGGAACATATCCGGTGCAAAAAGCCATTGCACTATTTTTCTTCAATGTAACCATAAACCATAATTACAACAGAGTGGAGTGGAACTGAATAAATGATGATGAGGAAGATATTAGGAGAATAAAGTATTCTTAACATCTGTCTATCTGAATCTCTAGCTTCAGAGGTTCAACCTCTTGTCTATAATACCATGGATATTAGAGGAAGATTCGACAGTCATCCATCTCAGACCATGAAGATCGTCTTCATTTATATACTCATTTGTATAAATTAAATCTGGAAATGATTTTATTTTTATATTCTCACCCCGAGAAAGGTGATAATGCCACTAAGACGCAAAGGGGTTACTGGGATTGAAAGAACATGAGAAGACTTTTGTAAGCTGATGATAGCGTTATGGTTTATGATTAGGCCGGCGGAAGGTAGTCCATCTAGTGGAAAGAAAACCCTGATTTTAAATCTCCGCTGCTTCGCGACTATATCCAAATCACGGAAAACGGCTATGGAAGTAAATCCAGACAGAAAGTCCGCATTGGAACCCCGAAGTCAGTTGGCTATCAACACTGAAAACTTTCCGGCAAATGCTGCAGCCCAGCCATCCCCAAATGTCTGAGATGTGGGGCATGTAGAATCGCCAACCTAGGAGAAGAAAAACTCTGAATTGAAACCGCCTACTGATTTGTAGGTCTTGCCTCTTTAGCTTCTGAGAGGAAGGTCAGGGTAAACTCAAGATCTCCGGTGCAAAAGGGGCCGGTCAAAGATTCCACTATTTTGCTTTTCTCATTTCGTATGGCTTCAGAATTCTGCATTTTACGTCTTGCCTCTTTAACCTCTAAGAGGAAGGACAGGGTAACCTCCAGATGTCAGATGCAAAAGAAACCAGCAAGCCATTGCACTATTCTGTTTTGAATGTCACCATGAACCACAATTGTCAAATGGAGGGGAGTGGTGACCACAGCGACGGCGCAAAATACGCAAACTGAATGAATGATTAAAAGAAGGTCATGGGTTTAAGTAGTTTGAAGTTGGCTTTAGAATATGCTCTAAGACTCATTTCATATGGCCTCAGGATTTTTGCCTTTTAGGTCTTGCCTCTTTAACATCTGAGAGGAAGGACAGGGTAACCTCGAGATGTCCGGTGCAAAAGAAACCAGCAAGCCATTGCACTATTCTGTTTTGAATGTCACCATGAACCTCAATTGTGAAATGGAGGGGAGTGGTGACCACGGCGACGGCGCAAAATACGAAAACTGAATGAATCATTAGAAGAAGGTCCTGGGTTGGAGTAGCTAATGTTGGCTTTAGAATATGCTCTAATACTCATTTCATATGGCCTCAGAATTTTGGCTTTTAGGTCTTGCCTCTTTAACCTCTGAGAAGAAGGACAGAGTAAACTCAAGATGTCCGGTGCAATAGAAACCGGCAAACCATTGCACTATTCTGCCTTGAATGTCACCACGAACCAAAATTGTTTGATGGAGAGGAATGGTAACCTCAGCAGCAGCGCAAAATACGCAAACTGAATGAATGATTAGAAGAAGGTCATGGGTTGAAGGAGATTGAAGTTGGCTATAGAATATGCTCAAATACTCATTTCATATGGCCTCAGAATTCTGCCTTTTAGGTCTTGCCTCTTTAGCTTCTGAGAAGAAGGTCAGGGTATCCTCAAGATGTCCGGTGCAAAAAATCCCGCAAGCCGTTGCACTATTCTGTCTTGAATGTGACCGAGAACCACAATTGTGAGATGGAGGGGAGTGGTGACCACAGCAACGGTGCAAAATGTGCTAACTGAATAAAATGAATGAACGAAAGGGCCTCAGAGGTGTTTCGATCGCAAATGTGTAAGAATTCTCATTTTCACCAATTTTAAAAATATTTCCTATCAGTCTTCTTCAAACTTGTTTGTTTTTTGCTAAGCCAAGGTAGTGCTTCTGGTCTTCCATACTCTTTTACGTGGAATGATGGAACTTTAAGTATGGTTCTTTTAACGCCGTTGTTCGCTGTGTATACACTCGTTATTTCTCCAATGTCTTTGGATGTTATTCTTTCATTTGGTATTAACTACAAAACCATTTCCACAATATTTACTGTCTGTTTCCAACGTTATTAACTTTCAAATGTTTAGACATTGCATATAAGTATAAAACATACAAGTCATTGTCCAAATATAGTTTATCTTGTGAAAAAACGCGATAGAGTGAATGAAACACAGACATCATGCATGATGTTTTTTTCTAAGCGTAGTTTAGACGTTGCACAAAGTAGAAAATATTGGGCAAGATTCAAAATTTTCTTGGGTGCTTGTAGGTCCCATATCCCCAGCTGTATGAGCTAGTCAGAATCTATTCATAGTCAACAGTTTCAGCAGTTTGATACTAGAACCTATTGTTTCTGGTTGCATTAGGGCCCCTATATCTGTTGAAGCTTCTCCATCACTCCAATAATGTAGGTCCGCCATTGATCCGGACTCATTCGGATTATATATTTTCTATTTTCATTTGATCGCCTTTCATGAATAATATACGCCTTCAGACGCTTTTAAAGCATCCTGATCAGTGGCAGAACTACTTTGAAACTAATGAAGATCAAGCTTCAGGGGCCCTAACCCCAGAGAGGACCCTAATCTTTGACGGCAAATGAAGCAACTTTTTTTAATGAGTAAATTTTCAACGTAATTCACTACTCAGTCGTCATTGTTTTATGGAGGCAGGCGTCGTGGTTGGAAGGCAACTTAACTAGTATTACTAACTATTCAACTAACAGAAAATTTCAAGGTGGTGACGCACCCTATTATGTTACATATGTTTAGTTGCATTCCATTCACAGTTGTCTCAGGACAAACAACGTCTGTGAAAAGACGTGTTTTTTTAAAACTTCTATGCAATTTTAAGCCTAAATATAACAGAGGTGATGTCGAAATATTGGTAACCATTGTTTATTGCTACGTCTTTCCTTTGTCTTTTCTTAAATCCTGCTTTTCTCTAAGCGTTGCAAACTATTAACAGATTTACGTCAAGCCGATTCATTAGCCAAAGCTGCTCTCAACATGACACCCGACCAAAACATTAAAATCCCATACACTGACCTAAAACATAAAATCAAGACAACAATAACACTAAAATGGCAACAACTATGGGACAAAAATACCAACAATAAACTCTATCAAATAGCACCAATTCTAAAGGAAAGGCAATTGAATCTTAAAACAAGAAAAGAACAAACCACCACTGCTCGACTACGCATTGGACACACAAGACTGACTCACTCATTCGTACTAAAACAAGAACCTCCTCCTAAATGCTCCCGTGGAAAACAATACACTGTAAAACATATACTAATAGAATGTACAAACCTCACACACATCCGTAGAAAATTCTATAACGCGAAGAACATGAAGAAATTATTTGCAAAATCTGAACAAAAAAATATATTGGATTTTCTAAAAAGAATTGGTCTCTTATCAAAGATATAGACTGATGTATAAACAACTACCTTTTATCATTTTTTCAAATAAATTGTCCTTATCAAATGGAAATTCTTGACTTAAACAAAATACCTGGGATTATTTTGCAGTGTGCAAGCAAATAAGCTCTAGGTTGCTAAAAATGTTCCATACAAAATAGGCATTTAAAATTCATATAAACTGGATTTGGCATTAAATAACCCACAGTGGTTGATATGCCATAAAACCCAAACAAACAAACAAACAAATAATATGCATATGATTATTTTCTTTCGGGAGATCTTTAGATTTCAACTGAAGATCTTTCAATATGAATATTCTCCCTCAAGTTGTACGATCTCATACAGGGAGAACCTTTCACAGAATATTTTTACTACCAAGCAACGCAGATTTCTGAAGCAACGATAACTGGGACAATAGATTAGTTTCGGTGTCTTGGAGACATACATCAATGTTATCAAGGACCTATATTTCCCGATTTTCTTTTTTCCACAAGTCATCGAATATTATCTGTCTATATTTCTGAGATGAGGTATTATGTACATTATTTACATTATTCGGACTATTGTCCTCATCTTCTTCGTCATATTTATTACAACATTTTGGCCGTTGTACGCTCCGGCCTTCTTTAGGTGGTTGGAATGTCGAACTGAACCCTTTATTTTGCTCACTGGGGTAGACTGTTCTAGTTCCACGTGCCATGTTTAATGGATGTCAGTTATCAGTTACCTCCTGTTAATTTTTACCTCTGAAAGTTCTCCACTGCCTTAACCGGGTGTTGAACTCACACTTTGTTGGGTCCTGTCACTGGATCGAACCAACGCCTTTATCCACTGTGCCATGTGTCCTTGAAATGTTCACTGTTAAATTTTCTTATTGTGAAATGTTATTGGAGGCATTTTAGACAGTTATAAACTTTTAACTGTTGACAACCGATGATGTCAATACCTTTTCCATAAGAAAAATAGTTAACTGTTTATACTATATCATTGACTACTTTCTCTCGTTTATCATTTCACGATTACGAAACCCGTAACTATTTAGGGTCGTATGGACACCAGACGTACTGCAGTGGCGTTTCTTCGGAAATATAACCTGAGGGAGATCATCCCTCTCCAAGATGGTTTTGAATTCAGAGTTTTTCCTAGACCTGTTGCCACCCAAGGCTATAGAACCCAGTTTGTCCTGCTATTTACCCATAGCTGGAGGGAGAAGATGATTCATATATTATACAAAGCGTATTAGCACGTAAATGAATGTAATGGATCCGACTGCAGTTCGAACTCGGCTCTCCAAACTGCAATCCATTACTCAACCGTACCGTCCTCAAGGATTCGTACCTACCTCAAATGGGATCAACACTTAAGGAAGTGTAATTATTTCGGCAGGAATTAATTAATCATTTAAGTGGATGTCAACAAAACAGCAACAACAAAAATAATAATAATTGTTATCATTATTATTATAATTATTATTATTATTATTAATCCGTATTCATGCAGACAGTTAAGATATCCTGGCACTTTAACAGAGAGACTGTATAATTGCGGCCACCCCAAAAAATAACAACCGTCGTTGAGAATCATAAAACAAAAAACAAAAACAAAAACGTCTCCCACTATAATAACAAACTCAATTAAATTGACAAGCTAAAAAAATATACCGACGTCCGAATTGAAGTTGAACACGATTTAAGAAATGAAAAAGAAAATAAAAAACACACAATGTTTAACAATACAGAAGAACCTCGGTTCTCGAACGTCTCACATGTCGAACAAATCGGTTTTCGAGCAGAAAATTGCAAGATGAAAATGCCTCGCTTATCGACCAAAATGTCGGTTCTCGAACATTGCCGAACATTGCCGAAAAGAGCCGAACCGACTTAATAATTTCTTAGTCGACCGCCATGTTGAATACATTCGTGCGTTGTGCTGCGCTTTTCTTTTCCAATTTTATTGTACTGTGCCTTTTTCTCTCTTCATAAACCTTTAGTCATGGCTCCAAAGGAAGCTAGCAGTGATACTCGTGAAGGAAAAAGAAATTTGAGAGAAAAAGAATTGTCTCTTCCTACTCAATTTAATAGGGGCAAAATCGACTATACTATTCTTATAAATAAAGAGATGATCATGTCTTTCGTTTCCCTTTCCAAACAATAACATGTTTTTCCTCCAGAGAAGAACGAGCTTCTCTAAATAGATGGTCGAACAAGTACCGGGAGGGATGCTGAAAAATCAAACATTGCTAAGAGCTATCAGGTTCGTGCAGATGTTATGTCCGATTTCAAGCTCTATACTTGTTATGCGTCATTGTCTTCACGACAACTTCAGGTGCCATTTTTAGCTCGGCATGTGACCGGTGATGAGGAGTGGATCCTTTACGATAAAGTTAAATGGCGCCGACGTGGATCAGTCGAGGGGGAAGATCAGTTCCAGAACCAAGAGAAGGACTTCCTCTAACGATCATTTTGAGTGTATAAGTTGGATACTGAAGGAATTGTCCATTATGAACTGTTAAACAACAAGTAAACAATTACAGTCAATTAGAACTGGGATCAACTTCGTCGTTTTGTTTCAAGAAATTTGTACAAGGGTGTATATATATATATATATATATATATATATATATATATATATATATGACATTCCTTAATTATAACGAGATGCACAAATTTCAGAAATAGAATCTAAAATTTTCTTCTCAAAAATCGAACATTACTTTTGTAACAACCTGATACAAAGTATAGGAAGTTGTGGAGAACAATGATCGATCACGTCTTGAAGCGATATGGCAGCAAGAAGAAGAAGAAGAAGAAGAAGAAGAAGAAGAAGAAGAAGAAGATAGCATAAATAGTTCATTCTTGCACTGTAAAGTCACCATTGATTGGTTGCAAGATGACAAGGCAGAACAGTTGGTTCTGGTTTGTTTCCACAGAGACATCGTCACTCTCAAAAATGAATTAGGCCAATATGTTGACGAATCGGAAGAAAGTCTGCAAAAATCGAAAAAGGAAGAAATATTATCCGACATCAAAGAGTCGTAGACACGATAGCAAAATTTTTAAAAAATAAAACGCTCGAACAAGAAAAATTGGACAGAAAGAAAAATAAAATAAAATTAAGAATATATCCAAACACATCGAAAAAGAAACAGAAAGTAACCACCGAAAATATTTGATTGATTCGTTTTTACGGCTTGTCAACCCCTAGCAGATTATTTAAAGCCAGCAAATATTTTTAGAGTGTAAAAAATTCTTTTTTGTTAGATAATAATGGTTAATACAAGTCTAACTAATTAACCCATATCTGTGGGGAATAAGAAGTGGATTTATACAAAATCAGAATTTGATAAAGATACAAGAAATTAAAATGTGGATATAAAATGGGGTTTCAAGTCTACATTACAATAAATACATAAACTGATCCCTCACTTTGTGACCACGGTATTTTCTATATATTTTTATTCCAGAGAATGTAAATAAATCTAAAAGACATGCCTGTGTAGCTAATCAGTATTTCATTGATTGATTCATTCGTTTTCTACGGCTTATCAACAAACAAGAAATTATAATGTGGATATAAAGTGGGGGATCAATTATATATTACAATCAATATATAAACTGATCCCTCATTTTGAGATCACGGTAGTTTCTATACATTTCTATTCCAGAGAATGTAAATAAATCTAAAAGACATGCCTGTGTAGCTAGTCATTATTTCATAGATTGATTGATTCATTTTTACGGTTTATGTACCCTTTGCAGGTTATTTAAAGCCAGCAAATATTTTTAAAGTGTAAACCTATCTTTTTTTTTAAAATATAATATTCGTTAATTAATACAAGTCTTACTAATTGACCCATAGCTGTGGGGAATAAGAAGTGGATTCACACAAAAACAGAATTTGATAAAAAAATACAA
>OZ038518.1:20874137-20929137 GCA_964036315.1 Acanthosepion esculentum | reverse complement strand
ATTCAATGTAGTTGTTCTACCTCAGGTCAGTGGAAAACATGAGACAAAGGAGGCCTAGAGAGACGCTCTCATGGATTTGGGCATCAGTCATGCTGATAGGATGCAGGGAGGTTTCTCTATGGTGGTTTAATGAGAGCAATACTAAATGAACATGAAGAGAATGGTGCTGGGTCATCCGAGGGTTCATGGTATGATTGTTCGTAGTTATGAATGTCAGAACTCGTGGAACTAATGATTTTAGAAAACAAGTGGTAGTAGCAGTAGTAAAAAGAACAGAGGTATATTGTTCGCTCCGTGAAAATCCATAGTTAACGGTTCCAAAAGCTTCCTTTCACCGCGTGTCTCAAAGTCTTATTGTTGTATGTTTTTGTTGTACGTTTATTCATTTCAGAAGCAATCTAAAAAAAGAAAAAAGGAATCCTCTATCAATTACTATACATGTAACAAGAGGTAACTTAAATGGACAACTCGATACAATTAACGCCGTTACAACATCGAGTTAAAATAAAATTAGATAAAGAGAAATACTGGAACACTGAAAGAACGATCCCATCAGCAGACACTGACAACGGGTTGTATATTGTGACAACTACTCAAGGGGATCTCCGATGGAATAGACAAAAATACATTTTCAGGTTATTGATAATAGATATTTGAAAAATAAACTAATTAGTGATCATTACAAGGACATTCAAACACATCTTGATACAAGAGAAATAAGTGTAAAATCATTTCATTTTTAGGTTTTGAAAATAGATATTTGAGTAATAAACTAATTAGTAATCATTACAAGGACCTTCAAATAAATATTAATACAAGAGAATAAACTGTAAACACATATTTTTAAGTTTTGAAAATAGATATTTGAGAAATAAACTAATAAGTGATCATTACTAGGACCTTCAAAAATAATTAATGCAAGAGAATAAACTGTAAAAACATCATTTTCAGGTTTTGAAAATAGGTATTTGAGGAATAAACTATTTAGTGATCATTGCAAGGACCTTCAAATAAATATTAATACGAAAGAAAGAACTGTAAACACATATTACTTTTAGGTTTTGAAAATAGATATTTGAGAAATAAACTAATTAGTGATCATTAAAAGGACCTTCAAAAATAATTAATACAAGAGAATAAACTGTAAAAACATTTCATTTTTAGGTTTTGAAAATAGATATTTGGGAAATAAACTAATAAGTGATCATTACTAGGACCTTCAAAAATAATTAATGCAAGAGAATAAACTGTAAAAACATCATTTTCAGGTTTTGAAAATAGGTATTTGAGGAATAAACTATTTAGTGATCATTGCAAGGACCTTCAAATAAATATTAATACGAAAGAAAGAACTGTAAACACATATTACTTTTAGGTTTTGAAAATAGATATTTGAGAAATAAACTAATTAGTGATCATTAAAAGGACCTTCAAAAATAATTAATACAAGAGAATAAACTGTAAAAACATTTCATTTTTAGGTTTTGAAAATAGATATTTGGGAAATAAACTAATAAGTGATCATTAAAAGGACCTTCCAAAATAATTAATACAAGAGAATAAACTGTAAAAACACCATTTTTAGTTTTAGTGATCATTCAAAAAAATATTAATACCAGAGTAAAATCATGGTGAGGACGAAAATTATTAACTCCAAAATATTTGATTTCGCAAAGTGAGTGAGTTATCGTCCTTGGATAGTAACCAAAACAAACATTGATTTTTATTACATATATATATATATATATATATATATATGTATATATATATATCACTCTAGTCATATCATATCATATCATATCTATCTATCTCTCTATCTATCTATCTAAGTTTCGTCATATCTATGTATCTATCTTTCTATCTATCTATTTTAACGTTTCTATCTATCTATCGATCTATCTATCTATTACAGTTTGTTCATATTTATCCACTTGCCTCTATCTATCGATCTATCTATGTATCTCAATATTTTCACATTTATCTACTTATCTATCACAACCTGTTTATCCATTGATATTTATCTATAATTGGCACATGGCCAAGTAGATTGAACGCTCGCTTTCTAACCATAGATCTAGAGTCTGTAAATATCTATCTATCTATCTATCTATCTATCTATCTATCTACCTATCTACCTACCTACCTACCTACCTATCTATCTATCTCATTCTTTTCATATCTGTGTCCATATCTATCTACCTATCGAATTCCTGGTTTGGCTTGCTGCTTTTTGCAGCCATTCACAGCTGCGCGTGACATTCGCTAATCTGCCAGTAACTTTGAACAAAATACTTTAAAGAAATTAATTCTAGTAAAAACTGCTTGTTGTTCGTGACAACGTAGAAAATAAATATTACTGGTTTTTAGTACCTCATCGCAAGCACATTATTTCGGAGACAGACATTCCCTTTCTGCTTTGAAAGAAAATTTCGCTAAAACTCCACAATCCTTCACCTCACAAAAGTTTCTCTATACTATTATTTCTATTTATTAGGTACCTATTACTTTCAGCATATGATCGAGCATGGTCCTCCACATCTTCCTGTCTTTTGCAGCTATTAAAAATATTTTTTCTTTATACTATGCTTCCATAACCTCTTCTGGCTTTACGTCCATATATTGCATTGAAACACCGTCCCCAGTAGGATCACCGAAGTGAAACAAAATTGAGCCAGGTCGAGGGTATGTAGCGATCGCATGGATGTACGGCTAGTGTAATGGATAATGGCTCAGATTTATTAATCGGAGAGCCGTTTTCAAGTTCCGGTCAGGTTCGTTATATTCGCTCAGGCACAAATAACCTTGGGAAAGGTATGAATTCCCTTATTCTCCCCTAAATATGGATTAATTAGTAACACATGTATCTATCACTACATCATTAATATTTTTTAAAAAAATGCTTACAATCTAAAAATAAATTTTGCATTTAAATAACCTTCAAAGGGGTGATAAGCCGTAGAAAACGAATCAATGAATGAAATACTGATTAGCTACACAGGCATGTCTTTTAGATTTATTTACATTCTCAGGAATAAAAATGCATAGAATACCGTGGTCACAAAGTGAGGGATCAGTTTATATATTGATTGTAATATAGAATTGATCCCCCACTTTATATCTACATTATAATTTCTTGTTTGTTGATAAGCCGTAGAAAACGAATCAATCAATCAATGAAATACTGATTAGCTACACACGCATGTCTTTTAGATTTATTTACATTCTCTGGAATAAAAATGTATAGAATACCGTGGCCTCAAAGTGAGGGATCAGTTTATATATTGATTGTAATATAGAATTGATCCCTCACTTTATATTCACATGTCTTATTTGTTGATAAGTCATAGAAAACGAACCAATCAATGAAATACTGATTAGCTACATAGGCATGTCTTTAAGATTTATTTACATTCTCTGGAATACAAATGTATAGAAACTACCGTGGACACAAAGTGAGGGATAAGTTTATATCTTGATTGTAATATAGAATTGATCCCCCACTTTATATTCACATTTCTTATTTGTTGATAAGCCGTAGAAAACGAAACAATCAATCAATGAAATACTGATTAGCTACACAGGCATGTCTTTTAGATTTATTTACATTCTCTGGGATAAAAATGTATAGAAACTACTGTGGACACAAAGTGAGAGATCAGTTTATATATTGATTGTAGTATAGAATTGATCCCCTACTTTATATCCGCATTATAATTTCTTGTTTGTAGATAAGCCGTAGAAAACGAATCAATCAATCACTCACGTACCTGATTAGCTATACAGGAATATAAATGTATCGAATTTGATTAGGTTTGAATCCACATCGTTTCCCCTCATATATGGGTTAACTATTCAGACTTATATCACTAAATCATTATTTTTTTTTTTAATTCTCTGAAATGTTTGTATTAGAGTTCTTGGTGTGAATGCCAAGCGGTTCGGCATGCTGTTTCCAAATTTCTGGCGGAGTGAATTTAGTAAGTGAATATAAAGAACCAAGCGGGAAATTGAACTCAGATCTCCGATTAACAATTCCGAGCCATTATATTTAGCAACACCTGCATATCTAAGCTTGCAGCATCTTGTTTTTCCCAAGCGGTCACCCATCTAGTTACTGACCAGTCTTAACCTCGGTGATCGGACGGTCTTTCAACGTGATATGTCCGTAACCCGAGATTAATAAACTATTGTAGATAAAGGTAACTGTCTATATTTCTGAGATGAGGTATTATTTACATTATTTACATTATTCGAACTATTGTCCTCATCTTTGTCGCCATATTTATTACAACGTTTCGGCCTTTGTACGCTCAAAGATACATGGCACAGTGGATAAAGGCGTTAGTTAGATCCAGTGTCAGGACCCAAAAGAGTGTGAGTTTAATACCCGGTTAAAGCAGTGGAGAACTTTCAGAGGGAATAATTAACATGAGATAACTGATAACTGACATCCATTAAACATGGCACGTGGAACTAGAACAGTCTACCCCAGTGAGCGAAATAAACGGTTCAGTTCGACATTCCAACCACCTGAAGAAGGCCGGAGCGTACAATAGTTTATAATGGTAATTGTTTAGTAATACAAGTTATACTAATAAATCCACAGCTTGGGGAGTATATTTGCATTCATATCTTTCCCAAGAGTATTTGCGTCTAAGTCAGCCCTTCTCAACCTTTCCTCCATCATTGACCCCCTCGGCTTTATGTATTTCTCCATTTACCCCCTACTCCCATACAAAAAATTCATAGCCATCATAAAGCATTGATGTACAATTTCGTGACTAAATGAATGAATGATTTTTTCATTCAAAATACTAAGGTTTTTTTTAGTCAAAATACTGTGACTAACAAAAATAATACTAAGCGACACTCAAAATACTGATTTCTTATTTAGTACTAATCTACTAATTTTTTTCTCTGTATACAATTCAGTATTTTTATTAACGTTTGTAGTCATTAATAAAAAATTATTCATTTTATCCGCTGTATTAGTAGATCTATAATTAATACTAATCATAATCATTCATTCCAAAAAAAATTTTTTTTTTAGTATTTTTGTTTTCGGCAATTTAAAAAATTTTTGGAAAATACTAAAAAAATTTTTTTTTGAATGAATGATTATGATTAGTACTGACTAATTTGCGACTAAAAATTGTGCAAATTAGTCATTAGTAAAAATACCAAAACATTATTTTTTAAATTATCAGGTACTTCAACTATTTACCCCCGACTATATAATTTTTTACCCCTTAGGGTTAAATTTACCACGGGTTGAGAAACTCTGTTCTAAGTGAATATAACGAATTTGAATAGAATTTGAACTCGGTTCCTCGATTAGCCATTATCCACTAATTATTACCTGCACATCGTAGCTTAACTTCTGAGATCGTACGAGAACGTGTTTTTCAACGTACCATGGTCGTAATCCTTCCTCGCGAAGGGAAGGAAATTCTTCCTTTTGATAAATTCTAACAGCAAATTCATCGCAGGAAGTCATGTGACACATTTTTTTATGTGTAAGCATAAAGCTGTTATTATCGAAAGTAATTTTAGATAAAAACGAGACATTTACGAGCCCGGAAACATTTTGTAAATGAAAAAAATAGCGATAATTTAGTTAGGAGGTAATGTAGAGAGCCACAACTGCTTATATTTTGAAGTTATACGGCATTTAAACAAATAGATATGGCTTGGCTTTTCAATATTCTAATAATTTCAGACTTTTATTGATTTCTAATACCATATGCTAATTCACTCGCCACAGATCTCAAAATGGTTTCATCGTCATTTATTTAAAATCAGAGCCATTAATCTTGGTTTAGTTAGAGCATGACTATTTTATGTGTATGCATGATTAAGAACGAAAAAAGTAGAATCTGATTGTTGTGAAGTCGGTTGAATAGGCTTGGTCGAACGTCTCCGCTTGGGCTTTTAGAGGAAATTAACACTTATGCAAAATCAATCATTTGTTAAGGTAAGTCTTCTTTCTAGGGAATATTAACGAATCATATTACATGTAAAACTTCAGCTAAATGACATGCCTATGACGCATCCGGCTGACACGATGGTTAGCGAAATTTAGACAGGGTATTATTTGAACAGAAGATTTATGCTATCAGGCAGTAACATATAAAAAGAAAGACCATGTTTGCCTATATATAAAATTGATATTCTGTCCGCTTATCTCTCTGTCTGATTTCAAACGCTGGATTAATAAGGTGTCATTTTTTTAGGCGAGACGGCATTGGACAGTAATTGGTGTCTATAAATAATTAAGAGATATCATAGTGCCTATAGAGACTTTAGTTTTTACAGGAGTTTCTCAACGCCCGTCTACTTAGTATGACAAATCGAATTCATTCACGGCTCGAAAAACAAAAAACTAATATTATGTTTCATACATGAAATGACGTACTTTATAAGAAATGAATAAAACTCTTCTGAAAATGTTAAATAATTTATTTAGCTGAAATAGGCACCATGTTAATGAATGAGTGTTCTCCAATTTATCTCTAAATTGTTGATCCGATCTTTTAAAAAAATTCTCATTCAATGATGTGATACATGCTTCAGTTACGTCTTCCTTATTGGAGAACGTTTTATTGCGTACGAAAGCTCAAAAGTCTTAAATAAGTGATGATCACCAGGAGAGCTATCAGGTGAATATGGAGGATGAGACAAAATTTCATAATTCAGCTGATGCAGCTTTTGGGCAGTTGACTGAAAAGCGTGCGGCCGTGGGTTGTCGTGTATCAAAATTCGGCCATTTACAAGTCCAGGATATTTTCTTCTCAATTTTTCAAGCATACACTCAATTTTTTCCGCAATAAGCGGTTACTGCTATTGATTTCTCTTAAGACAAGAAATCACTGTAATGTAGCTATACCTGTGCCATTTCTATAAATACTTTCAAGGTAATTGTTTGATGAACTTTCGGCTTTGTTACCTGGGCTATATAATGAAGCTTAATACTAAACCGGAATTATTCGGTTGATTATGCATAACCGTAAGTTCTATGCTAAATGTTTCTTCTCTGGATCTTCTCTTTTTGTGGAACTCACTTCCGGTTTCTTGCTTTACAGGCAACTTTGATCTTGAAATATTTAAATACAATGTCAACCGTTAACTATTGTCCTCACATCTGGATAATGTTTTTCTTGCATTACTTCACATTTTCAGATGAAATTAATACACAAAAATCTTCCAGGAACATCAATTAAATCCTTATTTACATTGTTCCGACTGTTATCCTTATCTTTGTTGGCATATTCACAACGCTTCTGCCGTTGTACGCCCCGTCTTCATTGTAATTTCAATCCGTACCCTTTATTTCGTACACCGGTGTAGATTGTTCTAGTTCGACGTGCAAAGATTATAAACATTTTCTTTTCTTTTTCATCTATCTGTGTACAAAAGTATATTTTCTCTCCTATGGAATTATGTGGTTTACTGCCATATCACGTTGAAATATTGGTTCCCGTGTGATCATCACTTGGGAATGCTTTTTGCTGTAAGCTTGGATGTGCAGGAGGTGTAACGGGATTGGAAATCAGAGAGTCGAGTTGGAATTCTCTATACTATTTTGGCGGTAAGATCTCATCATTTTACATTTAAAATAGCTAGATTCAAGGCAATAAAGCCGCTAAAACGCAAGGGGTTACTGGATGTTAGAGAATATGAGAAAAATACGATTATGGGTAGAGGGAAATAAAAGAACAAGTATTATGAAGACAAACAATTTTTCCGCCATGTATGCCATTATCAGTTATTTCTCTTTAACACTACTCTCCAAGATTTTGTTCACCTTTGCTGCGTCCAGGAATTGAACACGCAGCTCTTTGGGTCAAATCACTGGATTACTAATTTTTTTTTTTTATCCACTTCGCCATATGTCCTTGAAGACATCAGTGTAGAAATGTTTGAACTTATGAACCTAATATAAGGTTGAAATTAAGATCGGGTACATTTAATTTGAATATTCATGTCACGAAAAGGTTATTGGCGGGAAAATAGAATAGCTAGGTCGGGTTCAAATTTCGGGCGAGGTTGTTTTATTCACTTTACACCAATGCCGTTAGAGCGAGGATGAATTCATTTTTTTCTCCCTCAACATATGGATAAATAAAAGTAGTTCAGAGATAGCCATATAGCTTTGGCTGGAAACCAGTCTAGTAGAAAAAACAACACTGGATATATCACCATAGAGAAAACGGTGATGTTGTATTCATATGAAAATCTCCAGTATATAAATAGCAGGTGGCAGAGTTTGAGGCTAAATTAATCCTGACATTTTGTTGGGGATTTTTATTCTTTAAATATCGACCCAAGCTCCAGGGGTCTTTCTCCCCAACAGTACCTCTCTTTCTGGAGGGGGCTGGGTTTATAGTCCAGTCCCTCAGGCATTCCCAAATGTGTCGATTGGGGTTGGTTACGGCCGATAGACCCAGTTTGAACTTTGGGTAACATCCGTTTGCAAAGAATTTGTAGATGCCACTAATCCTAACCTTTTGGCTAGGACTGGCGTTCATTGAATATTAGCCGAAGCTCCAGGGGTTTATTTCCCAGGTAGTACGTTGACTTCGGGAGGGAGATGAATTTGTTTTCCAGTGCCTGGGGCGTCGCCAAAAGCTGAAGTGCCGAGGGTGCTTGGGAATATTTGTGCGATTTGGCAGATGGACCCAGTTTGAATCTCGATCTTGGGTCACATCCGGTTGCGAGGTGGGTGAAGTGGTAGATAACACTACTCCTGACATTAAATACTAAATTCCTAGAGAAATTGTACTGAATACTTCTAAATAATTATATTTTAAGACAAGTGCTGAAAACAACGTTCTCCCAGGACCATCATGGAATTTAGCAGTTTCTTATGAAGAGGCAGTAGCAGAGAGGCGTGGTCGTTTAATTACAGATGCTGAATAATTAACAAGTGCTGACAATTCAGAAACACAACCAACAAGAAAAATATTAGACAGACATTTTTATACTTAGTTGCGCCATCTGAGCAGATGTCAAATTATTTTTACGGGCATAAGATTGGAACAGATGCAGATCTGATCGTGTAGTAACAAATCAAAGAGTCGTGGTGTATATTTACGAAAACGCATAGCTAACAGCGAAGTGCCTTTCAGAAACTAAAAATGATGCTAATAGAAAGAAAATGTCAGAAAAAAAGAAAACAATGGCCAATTTTCCTCGCGCACGAATAAGAGTTTCGCAAAGACCATGAGGTGTTTCTACCGACCAATGCTGAGTCCTAACGCCTAATGTCGATCGCCACAATTTGCTTTTTTTGTTGTCCTTAGTAAACCAATTCCACAAACTCGTTAGGTATGCCGTCCTTTGAAATGCATGAAATGCGCAGTCTGAGAGATGTAATGTGCACCATTTAAAAAAAAAGGATGCGTTTAATTTAAATACGGGTATCAATTACTAAGAATTTTATATATACCGTGAATCGCCCTAAAGCATCATGGGAAAAATTGTAACTTAAAAACACCGGGAGGAAATACAATCAGCAAAACTAAAAACCATGTGGGTGGGATAAACTACTAATATTCGTACAAATACATATATATATATATATATATATATATATATATATATATATATATATATATATATATATATATATATATATATGAGGGTCATTCAATAAATAAGGTGAATTTTTCGGTATAAGGACTTCTAATACAGATAGAAGCTTACTCTTTTCTATTTTATTTTTTTGTCTTACTTCTTTTTCATATAGATTTAATTTCTTTTGCAGATTAAAAAAAAAACTTTGAGAGTTTTGGTGATTAACAAAGATGGCCGACCAAGAAGCATGCTCCAGGATTGAACAGCGGTCAGTTATCAAGTTTATGGTTGCTGAAGGGTGCAAACCAGTTTAAATTCATAGGAGAATGTCAACTGTGTATGGTGCCACATGTTTCAGCCAAAAAATGTCTACAAGTGGGCTAAATTGTTTAAAGAAGGACGGAGCAGTGTTGAGGATGAAGACAGGCCTGGGAGGCCTACAGAAGTGAGGTCTCCTGGGGTGATCGAATCAGTCGATGACCTCATACAGTCTGACAGAAGGGTGACAGTGGATGACATTGCAAGGACTTTGAGCTTATCTGTTTGGACAAACGCAGGGGTCATCAGTCAGAAGGAGTCATCTTGCATAATGAAAAAACGCAAGGCCTCACACAGCAGCCCAAACGGTGCAGACCATCAACGAACCGGGCTGGGAACTGCTCCCTCACCCCCCTTACAGCCCAGACCTTGCCCCTTCAGACTTTCACCTGTTTGGTCCCTTGAAAGCGTTCACGAGAGGCACGAAGTTTAAAAGTGACGATGAAGTCAAAAGTGTTGTAAGCGACTGGTTGAGAGATCAGTCCAAAGATTTTTACGCTGAGGGAATACGGTAGCTTGTGCACAGATGGGAAAAGTGTGTGACAGTGCTGCGAGACTACGTTGGAAAATTTAAAAAAGTAAGCTTCTATCTGTATTAGAAGTCCTTATACCGAAAAATTCACCTTATTTATTGAATGACACTCGTATATATATATATATATATATATATATATATATATATATATATATATATATATATATATATATATATATACTAGCAGCATGGCCCGGCGTTGCCTGTGCTTGATTCAAAAATCGTACGACTCAAACAGCAATCGCTATCACTTGACTTAAATTATTTTTGCCCTTCCTTGCCTTTAAAGGAGTGCCCTTTGCCGTGCTGATGTTGCTACATGCCTTACTTCTTGCCTATCTCACACCGCAAATTTTTTCTAAGCTCTATACTAAACATCAAATCTTTTACGAAAAAAGAACTAAACAAAATGAACACAAAACGATCAGTTTTAAAAAAGGACTCGTAACTGGAAAAACACCCAACCCAGTTCTACGGAAACAGAATCAACGTTGAGTTTAAGCAAGCGAATGAGCCAATTGGAGTAAAGTGCTATGCAGATTTACATTTTACCCACTTGTGACGAATGCAGCTATCGATTTCTTTTGCATGCTAGCATGCTAGTTAACATTCGTGCCAGTCAGCTGTTGGCTCTCACTCTGGCCAGTAGAAAATCGCCGCAAACTACATTAAAACTGCCGTAGAAGCATGAAAAAATCGATTACTTCCACTATCGATGAGAGTTGGGAAATGCAAAGTCGGTTTTGGCCTTACCACTACCTTGGAACATGTGCATGTAAATTTTGGTGCAAATCTGTCGTAAATTGCGGCCCTTGATTCGTTACACACACACACATCCTGCCTTTTATAGATAGATAGATAGATAGATAGATAGATAGATAGATAGATAGATAGATATACAAGTGAACATTGAAGTCAAAACTCAGAGGTGAGAGTCTGTTTCATGCTAGGCCTGACGATTGCTCATACCATGAAACAGCCTGTCGCCTCTGAGTGTTGAATTCAATGTTCACTTTTATATTTATATTTACATACGCTCTATCTCTGACATTGAGCTCTTCATCCCATAAATATAGCACACCTTAAAACTACATTTCTTCATATATATATATATATATATATATATATATATATATATATATATATATATATATATATATAATTAATGGACCCTAATAGTGTCAAGCAACTCAATTCCTAGGAACCGACAGCCTGATACAAGCACATATGAATTAATTATAGTGATGAAGGCTTTGGGCAGAACCAAACACACATAGTTTTTAATATAAAAAAAATATATATATAAAATATATATATATTTATATATATATATATATATATATATATATATATATATATATATATATATATATATATATTGCTCTCTGTTAAAGCAACGCACACAGAAAACGGACGGATACACTGGATTTTAATTAGAGATAGACATAAAGGCTATCAATAAATGGCGAGAGTTTCCAATAACTACCCACAAAATATACGGAAACATGAAAAATATAAACACATTTTTATCTTTTGAAATAAGAAGCCATTTCTATTTTTGCGAATAAGAACACAGTAGGCATCCTGTGTAGGACAATAAACCCCCTCTTGATTACCGTTGTTCTCAGGTCCACCCAGACATCGGGTGGTATCACCTTTTAGGGTCCCAGCTATGGGTAAATAGTTAACACCAAAACTGGGATCAAAACACTATGAACGTATATACATTACGTCAATAGATTTTCATAGTACAAAAATTACCAGTAATAAATTTTTGTAAGGAAAAATAATTCCATCAATACTTCTTTTGTAAGGAAAAAAAATATCACCAGCCATACATTTTTTGTCAAATAAATTATTAATGGTCCCAAGAAAATTAAATTTCGGCATTAAATGACCCATAAGAAGTTGATGTGCCGCTAAACAAAAAACAAACAATCTACCTGAAGAATAGTCATTATCACTATTTCTAAGAGTATACACTTCCAGGAAACGAATATATTAGATTTGCAAGAATTTATTGTGGAATATCTGAATACTGTGTCTGAAAAGCGTAAAGAAAATATTCTACGTGGAAATGTTTTTTAGGCATAAAAACAAAAAAAAAAACGCCGGCTCACTTATAAGACAGACCTTCAAGGCGTGATAGACACAAAGGCAATCAATACAGGAAAAGAAACAACCGGAAGAAATATATTAAAAAGGGCTTCACATAAAGATATATATATATATATATATATATATATATATATATATATATATATATATATATATATATATATAATGGATAGAGAAATCAGATATTCTATCAAAGAGACGCAAATACAATCAAACTAAAAAGAATATCTAGAAAACATAGACAACATTCTACAGAGACACAGTGGACATTCAATCAAAGTTAGACACGAAGGTAATCAACATAAAATAAGGTTGCAAACCCACTGACCTAAAACAGATAGAACCTTGACAAATGTAAAACATTTGGCCACGACACACGGCATAACAGTCTCTGTAAGACCATCATGCAAGGCACCGTTGAAGGCGGACGCAACACCACTTGTCATATGAAGTTTAAGCCTCTGCAAACGATTCGTCGTATCCATCACCCTCTCCGGGTGTGAGACTGGTACAAATAGAAACTAAAAAGAATATCTAGAAAGCATAGACAACATTCTACAGAGTCACGCACGGTGGACACATAATCAGGGGAAGATACGACGGCAATCAATATTTTAAAAATGCTGCAAACTCACTGACATAAAACGGTTAGAACCATGACAATTTTAAAAATAAATATCCTTTGTTTTAAAACAATTGCCTTTATGTCGTCTCTCCAAAATTCAACAATATTTTATTATGCTTACGTTAGATTTGATAGACTTGTCAATAATTGTGTTACCAAATAATCCTGTCAGAAGTTGGCACCTGCAACGAATAAATCCCCATACGGATCGCCACAGCAACATCAGCGATGGTTAGACTACAAAGAATATAGAAGAACAAATTCTGATTCAAAACCAAGTTCAAGTTCTACAGATCTCTGGCCGTATCCATCCTCATCTACCAGATGTAACAGCAAAATTGTCTAAATAGTGTAACAGCAAAATTGTCCGATTGTTAGATTAAGCACTGAACCGTTGTACCTTAGAAAGGATTAAAGATATCTTACTGGAATTCTCCGAGATTTTGTATAGCACTATTGGACTCTACCTTGAGCCATAATAATGTATAATTTATCTCTAAACTTAACAGAAGAATCGTGATAAAATCGATCATAAGCGAAAATGACATGTTCATCATTAATTAATCATAGCTAAGGATCGGAAGCTCACGAAGGATTGAAATTAAGATCAAATATATATACATACATTATTCCAGCATGGTTAGACTAGAAAGGATATGGGAGAGCAACATCAGCTTCCATACCAAGTTCAAGCTCTAGAAATCGCTGGTCGTATCCATCCTCATCTAGTTGAGGCAGATAAAAGCATCCCGGGATTCTAGAAGAATTGCTTATAAAAGTTCTTCAGATTTCATAGATTTGTCAATAATTGTGTTACCAAATAATCCTGTCAGAAGTTGGCACCAACAACGCATAAATCCGAACAAGGATCACCACAGCAACATCAGCGATGGTTAGACTAGAAAGAATATGGAAGAATAAATTCTGATTCAAGACCAAGTTCAAGTTCTACAAATCTCTGATCGTATCCATCGTCATCTACGTGGGACATGGGCACTCCCAGTTGAGGCAGATAAAAGGATGCCGGAATTCTTGAATAATTGTTTATAAAAAGTTCCTCCGCATCACGCACAAAACCAATCATTATGCATGCAGCAATGTCAAAAAGTCTCCTTGGCCGACAGGAATCTTTTCTTGCTCCTATTAAGCGTCGGAAGATGCCATGGATTAACCACGTCACACGGCATAACAACCTCTGCAAGACTGTCATGCAAAGCAGTGTTGAAAGCGGACGCACCACAACTTTCATACCAAGTTCTACAAACGACTGGCCGTATCCACCCTCCTATACGAGTGTGAGACTTGGACACTCCTGGTTAAGCCAGGAAAAGGGATCAGAAAGGCATTCGAGAATGCATGATGGAGAACGATCCTCCAAATATTCTACTGGGAGCACAAAACCAGTGACAATGTACGAAGCATGGTCAATAGTTTTATTGACCGAGAGGAATCTTTCCTCAACACTATTAAGCGTCGGAAGAAGTTATGTTTTAGATACGTCAAACAGTATAACAGCGTCTGCAAGACCACCATGCAAGGCACTGTCGAAGGCAGACGCAACACCCGCTTCCATACCAAGTTCAAGCCTCTACAAACGACTGGTCGTATCCATCCTCCTCTACGGGTGTGAGACTGGGACAACACTGCTTGAGGCAGGAAAAAGAATCCAGGCTTTTAAAAACAAATGCCTGAGGAAGCTTCTCCGCACCAAACCAATAATTATGTATGGAGCATGAATCTGTACTGGCCGCTATTAAGCGTTGGAAGATGTCATGGTTTGGCCATGTCACATGGTATAACAACCTTTGCAAGAGCATCATGCAAGGCCCTGTTGAAGACGCGACTATATGGGCACAGCAGCGCAAGAGCTGGTTAAGCATCAAAGAATAGTCGGGCATGACAAAGCCGGAACTACTGAGAGCCACCACTCTGGAGGAAGTTGTCTATTTCCTCTGCCCTTAAGTACCGATCTCGACGATTGAAGCAGTCAAGAGACTGATGATGATAAATGAATAAGCAAACGAAAAGATATGGTTTCATCTCTTATGAAAGATACATGCAAATATGAATAAATGATTTACATAATCAAGAAATTACATTTTACTATCTTCTCCACTGAGATCTTTGCATAAAGAATGCTCTAAATCAATGCTTCTCAACCTTTTTCAGCGAATGGTACATTTTATTCTTCAAACAATTCAAATATATCACTTCTCATTTTACTTTTAGGTTGTTCAAATTTCACACTAAAATACTCAATGAAAAAACAGTCTATTTAAACTTTAAAATTTATTTTAGTAAACAAGGATAAATACGAGATATCAAAATCAATTTTGATGATGTCGTTCAGTCTGAGTCTGATAGATCCTCTGCTGTTGAGATTTCATTTATTTCTTGATATATATATATATATATATATATATATATATATATATATATATATATATATATATATATATATATATATGTATATATGATGGACTCTTCCGTCGAACTCGACGTATGAGGGCCAGACAGATCAGTTCCCATAAACTGAAAGCCCGACACCCACACAGGATTTGATTATAGTGGTGAAGGCTTTGTGCAGGGCCATCCACACTTTTTGGAGGGACGAATACAGGGAGGACCTGGTGCAACGAATGCCACAAGGCCCCCAAACGACCCTCCGCAGGTTTTGAATTCAGAGTTGTCCTTCTCCTAGACCAGTTGCCATCCAAGGCTATAGAACCCAGTCTGTCCTGCTATTTACCCATAGTTGGAGGGAGAAGAAGAAGATTCACACCTTTCAAAGCAAATATGTGGATATAGATCCGACAGTATGAGGAAAAATATGGAAAAAACAAAAAATCCGAATATGCAAGTTTACTCTTTTTAATGTTGTTTCAATGTCAACGTCAGACGTTTCGGTCTAGTAGACGTTCTAATAATAATAAACTCTATTTTAGAAATACGTTTTCACAACATCGCCGACGTGACGCCGACGTGACGCCGACGTGACGCCAACGTGACGCCGACGTGATGGCATTTCAAAACGGAACGCTGAACTTAAAATTCAGTCATTTTGTTTTGATTATGTCTATCGTCTTTTCATGTTGACTTGAATATCGTCTAATTTTAATTATGTTTTAATAACTATGTCCTGAAGAAGCTCTACTAGACCGAAACGTCTGACGTCGGCATTGAAACCACATTAAATACAGTAAACGTTCATATTTTTTGTTTTTTCCATATTTTTTCTCATATATATATATATATATATATATATATATATATATATATATATATTATTAAAAAACAAAATAAATATAGAACTACATAATACGTCCGTAATTTCGAAATTTTCAAATATAATGAACATGTGTGTAATTAAACAAAATATTATTTTTTTTAATTCTCCGAAGTATGACTAATTTAGATACATTTTTGTGAAATGGCTACAATTTTTTTATGGCTACGAATTCTCTGTGGACCTCAGGAAATTCTACGTGAATGCACTGGTGGTCCACCTGAGAATCACTGCTCTAAATATCGCCCGACGATATAAGTATAATCCACTATGTTTCGTATTGTCAGTGACGGGTCGACGAGTTCCACTGCATCCCTAACTGAAAGATAAGACTCACGAAAATGGAGCCACTGTTTCTGTTGATAAATCCGACGACTTTATTTTCTTTTATCCAGTGTAATGAGAATCTATTTCATTGAATCTTTTTGAGTTTTGTGAAAATTAGACTAAGGTTTAGGAATAGAACTAATAATTGCCACTGAATTCCAATGATTAAATTACTAAAACTAAATTTAAAGTTAAAAGTTTTCTTATTTCAATTGTAATTTTACTGAAATAAGTATTTTTTAAAACATTTGAGTGTATTTCAATAAAAAAAACTATCACCTGCTTATTTAAATTCGTATTTAACAGTAAGATAAAAGCTAGTGCATCCATTTAAGATAATGATCATTAAAAGAGAGATTGAATGATCTTTCATATCGTAAAAGCTTCAGATTTTTCCTGTATAAAATGTACTTGTTCTGTAAATGCTTAGCACCTTGCAGTAATATTTGAAGTAAAATATAATACGAGGGTCATTCGGTATAAGGACTTCTAATATAGATAGAAGCTTACTTTTGTTTTTCAACGTAGTCTCCCAGCACTGTCACACACTTTTCCCATCTGTGCACAAGCTTCCGTATTCCCTCAGCGTAAAAATCTTTGGACTGATGTCTCAGCCAGTCGCTCACAACACTTTTGACTTCATCGTCACTTGTAAACTTCGTGCCTCTCGTGAACGCTTTCAAGGGACCAAACAGGTGAAAGTCTGAAGGGGCAAGGTCTGGGTTGTAAGGGGGATGAGGGAGCAGTTCCCAGCCCAGTTCGTTTATGGTCTGCACCGTTTGGGCTGCCGTGTGAGGCCTTGCGTTGTCATGATGCAAGATGACTCCTTCTGACTGATGACCACTGCGTTTGTTCTTTATATCTTTCAAAGTCCTTGCAATGTCATCCACTGTCGCCCTTCTTTCAGACTAAATTAGGTCATTGACTGATTCGATCACCTGAGGAGACCTCACTTCTGTAGGCCTCCCATGCCTGTCTTCATCCTCAACACTGCTCCGTCCTTCTTTAAACAATTTAGCCCACTTGTAGACATTCTTTGGCTGAAACATGTGGCACCATACACAGTTGACATTCTCCTATGAATTTCAACTGGTTTGCACCCTTCAGCAACCAAAAACTTGATAACTGACCGCTGTTCAATCCTGGAGCATGCTTCTTGGTCGGCCATCTTTGTTAATCGCCAAAACTCTCAAAGTTTTTTTAATCTGCAAAAGAAATTAAATCCATGTGAAAAAGAAGTAAAACAAAAAAAGAGTAAGCTTCTATCTGTATTAGAAATCCTTATACCGAAAAAAATCACCTTATTTATTGAATGACCCTCGTATATACTGTATAGATTTAAAACTAAAAAGAAAGTAAAAAAAAAACGAAAAATTATAAAATAATACAGTAAATAAATATGAATATATATAGCACATTACGATAAAGAGTGTGACATACATAAGTATGGCACTAGATTTTCGGTTAAATATCCATTCGATTAAATGGCCGTCGGCCAAATGTCTGAGTTTCGTGCAGAGTGCAGTTGGTTTTACTAGGGTGCGTAGCTTAGTACAATAATTTTTCATTTCTTATGCTTTATTATTTAACATACAACATACTCCGAATATTTTAAAAACAATTTAATGGTTAAATAAGAACTACGTATTTAATAAAAATACAATATTATTTTTTGCTATCTTTAATATTTATATTTTATTGATTGGTTTGCAAAAAGTAGTTTGTAAATCTAGACAAAAATGGCAATGATAACTTGAACAATACGAAATACTGTGTGGATTTCAACACGCGTCAGAATATTACCAAAAAATAGGGTAAAATATAATTTGAGCCAACGCACTAAGCTAATATATATATATATAACCATGACAAATATAAACACTAAAATATATGTCTATATTTCTGAGATGAGGCATTGAAATTATTTACATTATTTACATCATTCGAACTGTTGTCGTCATATCTGTTGCCATATTCACAACGTTTCGGCCGTTGTATGCTCCGGGCTTCTTTAGAATCTCTCTATAATTCTGCATTGTAATTATTTACACGATTTACATCACTCGAACTGTTGTCCTCATCTATGTTGCGCTATTCACAACGTTTCGGCCGTTGTATGCTCTCGGCTCCTTTAGGATCTGTCTATATTTCTGAAATGAGGCATTGTAATTATTTACATTGGAACACCATTTCTAAACAAGCACCAAATTTAAGCAACCTGTCTGTACTTAGATCGGTATTCCTGGCTATGGTGATGAATTATGTCTTGACACTGATCGGTAGATTGGAGATTTAGGGGAGCATGAAGCCTTCTTTTAATTGCTGTTGTTCCCAGGTCTACCTAATACCCTAGGTGGTAGCACCTGTTAGGGTTCCACCCATGGTCAAATAGTGAACCTCAAAACAAAACACTATAACTATATAAACATACATTTTTATAGTAAAAATACCAGTAATAGATTTTTATATAAAAATTATGAATACATAATTATAGTAAAATGACCAACAATACATTTTATCTGTTGAAGGGATACAATTGCGTTCAAAATATATTTAGTTAAAGCCCTAAAATGTTGCTCAAAATATTTTGATTTCGGCATTAAATAACCCATAGAGGTGTTGATATGCTGCTAAACAAAATCAACCATCCAATAAAACATATTTATAGCAAAATGACTAACAATACATTTTATCTGTTGAAGGCATACAATTGCGTTCAAAATATATTTAGTTAAAGCCCTAAAATGTTGCTCAAAATATTTTGATTTCGTCATTAAATAACCCATAGAGGTGTTGATATGCTGCTAAACAAAATCAACCATCCAATAAAACATATTTATAGCAAAATGACTAACAATACATTTTATCTGTAGTTGAAGTCATACAATTGCAGGCAAAATATATTTAGTTGAAACCATAAAATTATGTCTATATTTCTGAGACGAGGTATTGTACTTATTTACATTGTTCAGACTGTTGTCCTCATCTTCACTGTCATATTCACGACGTTTCGGTCGTTGTAAACTGGCCTTCTTTATTTATGAGATGAGGTAGCGTATTTATCTAAATTGTACGTATTGTTGTCCTCGTCAACATTTCATGAAATTACGTTCACAATATTTAGATTTCGCCATCAAATCACCCATACAGGTGTTTGATATGGTGCCAAACGAAATCAACCAAACCAGACCTAGATGGGTGACCACTTGGGAATACCAAGCCACAACGAATACACATTAAGGCAGCGCGGTTTCTTCTGCCCAATGAACAGCAAAGATCGTGTTAAAAGGCGTAAATCTAACGCTCAACAAAGGACGATCACGGGCCAAGAATTACCAAAACTAAATGTATAATCTGTAAAATCAAACCCCTAAACAGCTAGTGCAGCCATTTAACTAGAGATTTGTTAATATTTCAGTTTTAAACGGAAGGACACATGTTATGTCTAAGGAGTTGAATCATTCTCATTTCCTCAGTACTCCAATTGTAAGGATGATTTTCTGAGCACGACAACATTAATCTCTTAAAGTCAAGGATTAATTGTTGTCTATACTCCAAATCCTCATAATCTTTACTTCCTACCACCTGCCCCTTCGGATTCAGTAACCCTCTACCTTGAACATCACATATAGACATGGATTGGATGAACTTTAGCAATGAGGAAAAATTCTTCAGGGCCTGTCCATATTTCTGAGATGAGGTCTTGTAATTATTTACACTATATATATTGTTCGGACTGTTGTCCTCATCTTCATTGCCACATTCACGAGGGTTCGGTTGTTGTACGGTTCAGCATTCTTCAGGATCTGTCTATATTTCTGAGATGAGGTAATGTAATTATTTACATTGTTCAGTCTGTTGTCTTCATCTTTATTGTCATGTTCACGACGTTTCGGCCGTTGTACGCTCTGACCTCCTTCAGGTGATTGGAATTTCGAAACTGAACCGTTTATTTCGGTAGACTGTTCAAGTTCCACGTGCCATGCCTCTTCCGGATGTCTCAGTTATCTACCTTTAAATCTCCAAGTTCTTGTTCAGCACTGCTGTAGTCAGGTATTGAACTTCACAACTTTATGAATCAAATCACTGAATCCATCCACCCCTTTATTCTACTGAGTCAGGTGGTGTAGTTAGAAAAATAAAAAAAATAAAGACATGTATAAAAAAAATGATCCTTAATAAATTACTTTTATTTGGTTTTAAAACGTTATCTGTCTCTATTTCTGAAATGAGGTATGTGATTATTTCCTTTATTTACATTGTTCATACTTTTGTCCTCATCTTTATTGTCATATTCACGACGTTTCGGCTGTTGTACGTTCCGGCCTTCTTCAGGATCTGTCTATATTTCTGAGATGAGGTGTTGGGATTATTTACACTGTTTACATTGCTCGGACTGTTGTCTTCATCTTTGTTGCCATTTCGACCGTTGTACGCTCCGGCCTTCTTTAGGTGATTGGAATTTATTTTTGTTAAGGTTGCTAAATTCTTATCAGAATGTTCTCGGGTTGAAAGTCCTTGGCATATATATATAAATGTTTGTGTCTTCCTTACCGCGGCCCATGGTACAGTTGGTATGACGTTTACGTTGTATTGAAACATTCCAGTTTCGATTCTCCGTAGTGGATGCGTACTGTTGATGAGCCCCAAATAGGACGAAACGGCCGTCCCGTGCTTTCTGTTGAAGATTATTCTGGGATCGATGCATTACTATATATATATATATATATATATATATATATATATATAAAGAAATATAGTCTTAACGTGTGCTATATTTATTTGATAAAGTGCTCAATATCAGAGATAGAGCGTGTGTGAATATAAAAGTGAACATAGAAGTCAACACTTAGAGGCGACAGTCTGTTTCATGCTAGATGCAATCGTCAGGCAACTAGTGCTGTTATTTTTCTCGGCTATTTATATATACGGGTCAGTGGTGCATTGTGGGTAGTCTATTTTGGCAGTTATTTTTACCGGAAGTAGTTTGTTTGTCTATTTATTTATTTGTGTCAAATTATTTTGCTTGTTTTTATTTCATTTTATTTTTATTTTTTATCTTATATATTTATTTATTTATTTATTTTATTTTGATCGGTGTTTTTATTAACGTAGTAAACATTTATTTTGATCGATGTTTTTATTAACGTAGTAAAAAATTTTTAAATAGCTTATTGTGCTTAGTCTATTATGGCCGTTATTTTAACGGAAGTCGTTTATTTGCTTATTTATTTGGGTCAAATTGTTTTGCTTGTTTTTATTCATTATATATATATATATATGTGTGTGTGTAAATATATATATATATATATATATATATATATATATATATATATATAGTGAGAGAGAGCGAGATAGAGAGAGTCTTTGGTAATGTGTATGTAGGTATATAAGTATTTCTTGATAATTCCTTTGACCCAATCTGTAGAATTTCATACCCTTCCACTGACCCTCAAGCTTCGGACACCTAAACATTCCACAGAGGGATTTTGATCGGTACTTATGAACACTTTGAACTTTATTGTGTATTTTATTTTGATGGATATCAATATTTATCTGTACATGAATACTTGTATGTATTGCGTGTATTTTTAAAGGCCACAGATTAGTGTATTTGGATTAAAGACGTTATACGTTGATAGCCACTTGTAAACAAGTAAAGACCTACTTTGGTCACTTCCACATCTAAACACCAATAAGGACCCGCGCATAACTACTCCACCAGATCTAATGGCTAGAAAAAGGTTTTAGGATAATTAATGTTTTCTTTAGCTTGTATTGAGTTGCTTATTGGAATATTAGAATATTGGTATATTGGAATATTTGGTATATTAGAATGTTACTATATTGGAATATTGGTATATTAGAATATTGGTATATTCGAATATTGATATATTGCATATTGCTATATTGGTATATTGCTATATTAGAATGTTCGTATATTTGAATATTTGTATATTGGAATATAGCTATATTGGAATATTGGTATATTAGAATGTTGCTATATTAGAATATTGGTATATTGAAATATTAGTATATTGCATATTGCTATATTGGAATATTAGTATATTAGAATATTAGTATATTCGAATATTGGTATATTAGAATATTGGTATATTGGAATATTGGTATATTGCATTATTGGTATATTAGAATATTGGTATATTAGAATATTTGTATATTGGAATATTGGTATATTAGAGTATTGGTATATTAGAATATTGGTATATTGGAATATTTTTATATTGGAATATTGGTATATTGGAATATTGTTATATTAGAATATTGGTATACTAGAATATTTTTAAATTTGGAATTTTAGTGTATTGGAATATTGTTATATTAGAATTTTGGTATATTGGAATATTGATATAATGCAATATTGGTATATTAGAATATTGCTATGTTAGAATATTGACATATTGGAATATTGGTATTTTGAAATATTGCTATATTGGAATTTTGGTTTATTCAAATATTGCTATATCAGAATATTTCTATAATGGAATTTTGGTATATTGGAATATTGGTATATTGGAATATTTTTATATTGGAATATTGGTATATTGGAATATTGTTATATTAGAATATTGGTATACTAGAATATTTTTAAATTTGGAATTTTAGTGTATTGGAATATTGTTATATTAGAATTTTGGTATATTGGAATATTGATATAATGCAATATTGGTATATTAGAATATTGCTATGTTAGAATATTGACATATTGGAATATTGGTATTTTGAAATATTGCTATATTGGAATTTTGGTTTATTCAAATATTGCTATATCAGAATATTTCTATAATGGAATTTTGGTATATTGGAATATTCGTATATTAGAATATTGGTATGTTGTAATTTGGTTATATTGAAATATTGCTATATTAGGATATTTGTATAATGGAATATTGGTATATTGGAATAAACTCGTTACTCTACATTTTCATTATTTTTCTCCTTGTGGAATTTAAAAAATATATACTTGTAAGGGCACCGAAGTTTAGATTGCGCGGGTTGCAAGAAAACCCTAGTGGCCATGACTGGTTTTATCAGATACTTGAAACTCAAGTGTAAAACGTTATTTAGATTTTTAACATAAATTATTTGAGTTTGAGTTATGTTGAAATCCCGAAATTTGAAATCTCGAAATTTCAAATCCCGACATTTCAAATCTCGAAATTTCAAATCCCGAAATTTCAAATCCCGAAATTTCAAATCCCGAAAATTCAAATCCCGAAATTTCAAATCTCGAATGTATGAAAATTGCGAAAGATCAGAATCCTGAAAAATTGTCTTTGAAGAAAGTGAAAAAAAAATTTTGGGAAATACGTTTATTTCAAAAAATTTACAAAATTGCGTTTAAACAGGGTTTATACATTTGAAATATCGCTTAAAAATATAAAACCAGAAAATATAAATAATTTATAATGAAAGATTAACATAGTCCATAAAATCTGATCAGTTGTCACGTTTGTTAACTATATTCTAAAGCGTTTCATCACGATAAAATTTACATTTTTTTTCTTTTTGAACAAGACTCTCCACGGAGAATACGTTCATAATCGTTCCCACCGCGCTGCTGTTCTTTTTTAAAATCCAATAATGCGATAAACACCATTATTGCCTACCAAATTTTCCTATCGCCTATGCCGTATACTGCGGGGAAGTTCGGGTAGCTATCAAGACGGAAACTTTACTTACGAAAAAAATGTAAACAACTAAAATCATTTCAAGACAATAATTCCTGTATAAAAATATTTGGCAAGCCAAACTCAATTTCTTTGAGGGTAAGGTACATTTTTCCAAAACCGGAACTGGAACAATCATCCTTAAATAGACGGTCTTTTTTTTTATCAGGATTCAACGGTGCGTATTTTTCTCAATAGGTCTCCAGCTATCCATTCAATCCGAATGAAAATGGTGACAAAGACAAGCGTGTTTAAATGCTTTACTCAAGCGTCTAGTTTCCTCCTGTTCTGCTTCGCATTATTCCCAAGTTTCATTCAAAATAGAACGAATCGATGCGTAAGATGACGTTTCTACTGATACCAAATTATTTTCGTTTGCCACTGAGCAGCATGTGTTTATCTATTCACACACAGCCATTATGTTTTCAAACAGGCTATAATACAATTACGATGATTTGTCCATCATTACGTCCCAAGCAAGATGATAATTTCCCTAAGACACAAAGGGTTACTTGGAGTGAAGGTGAATCAAACCTTAGTGAGGACAACTGGCAATAATAATAATAATAATAATAATAATAATAATAATAATAATAATAAAAACAGGATTAAAGAAGACCGAAAATTGCGATGATGCCGCTTTTATACTTTTGAATATTGTAGTTGACCGCGAACAAGAAACCGGAACACAATTCGACAGGAGAGAAGTGCGAGAGAAGAATCTATGACATGTTTAAAATCTCTCAAGTGACGGGAATGAAAATACTTTCAAATAGATATATATATATATATATTTTTTAAGCGTATCACTCCAAGCAAGGCTGGGGGGCACTATCACGCATGGGGTTACAGAAGGGTTGGAGGAAGAGCAGATAGGAGTGGTAAAGGAGACGATGTGGAGAAAGAGAAAGACGGAGGGTCGATCAAGGCAAGGGGGTTACAGAAGATTTGGAGCGAGAGCAGATAGGAATGAAAGATGAAAGGATGTGGAGAAGGGAAGTGGATAGATCAAGGCAACTGGAGATGTCGATTGACGCTACACTTAAACCGTTGGAGATTGTATTTGTCAGGGAAACAGTAATAGGGAAAGGAGTTCCATAGGCGAGATGTGCGAGACATGAAGCTATTGGAGTAGAAGAGACGTCTACATCTAACAGTTTCAACGGTGAAGGGGTGGGAACGGGATGCCAGCCTCGTAGGACGTTTAAATTCATGAGGCCTAGGGACAAGCGAAAGCAACTCCTCGGAGCAATTACCGTGAAAGTACTTGTAGAAAAGGCAGAGCGATGCAACATCGCGTCTGTGAGAGAGCGACTGCAGACGAGATGACAGAGCAGGGCCAATCACATTGCATATCCGTCTCTGGATCATATATGGCAGCAATACTCCATGCAAGGGCGAATGGTCGATTTATAGACTTGGAGGAACATATTGTTACGATTTCTACTTAGTAATGGTGATTCAGTTTTCTTAACCCTATGATGGTAACTAGAATGAATCCATCATAAAAATAAAATCAGGATGTTGTATTAGTAAATAATAAATATTTCAAATATCTCGGTGGATGGATAAGTTATTAGTATGTCAAATTTATTATAGGAGATAAGGAATTTAGGAATAATTAGACCGTGCTAAGAGTAGTTTCAAACAATACCGCAAGTTGCTACGAAACCAAAACTGTAACCTAAACACTCGAGCTATGTTCTTAAATAGCTTCGTCTGATCGATATTTTCATAGGGATGACATCCATCGCGCCAGATTTGTCCAGGAATATCTCAACTGACTGCTTTGAGCGAATGTAGAAGACCATGATTCCTTGAACCTTGTGTACTGGCGCTACAGAATCATAAACAAAGGACTGTACCGAATAACCGAAACTACACACGTGAGGACTTTCAACAAATGCAAATACTAAAATGGATAGCACATAGAATAGAAAATAATGATATAACGAAGATGTTGACATTCCACACTACTTCAAACAAAAGGTTGGGAAGGAAACTCCCCCATCAGTATTGGAAAGAGCGATGACAGCTACTGGACTTAAAACCTCTATTTTCCTGAATGATTGTTTTAAAAGAAAGATTGATATAAATTTCGAGAAACAATGGCTGCTCAACCAACGAATACCAAATGATTTTTCATAAGGTTGCAGTTAATATTACCATTTCTCAGTAAAAAAAATATTGCTTCCTGTAATTCTTTGACTTTCTATCGTTTCTTTCTTTTGGTCTTCATGCGGAGGTCTTTTGATGGGAACCATTTGGTGCAGTCTGTCGTTTCTAAGAAACTTTTTTGTGTGGCATTTACCATTTTTAAAGAGACGAGAACTTTTATTTCAATAATGAACATAATTTCTTGGCTGCAGCTGAAGAGGACGGAAATGAAAACCGGTAAAAACATCAAAGAAACCTATGTAAGTAATCGATCCTTTCAATAACTTTTTCTTGGCAAAATCCGAGCCAACTTTCTTTTTTTTTTTTTTTTCTTTCCGTCATGTGTTCTAGAATTGATAACTATCTCAAAAAGCTTCATTATTAAATGAATTTAAACATTTCTTCTGCAGCAATTCTTTTGAATTTGGACGGATAAAAAGTTTCAAGAACTTACAGTTGTCTACGTTATGAAGAAAAAACAGTTAAATATCTCTTTTCTGATTGATGGTTGTTTTCTTTTAGCAACATATCAAACTCTATGGGTTATCAAATGCCGAATTCTACCCGGTTTCCAACCTGATGTATACCCTAAAACTCGTGAACACTGGGAGAAAGTGGCCATTTCTTAAAAACCTTGTATAAAACTGACGTATGCCTACATTTTTACTCTACGTTTACACCAAATTCATTTTACCGAGGTCCGTCAATTCAATGATACTATCACCGATAATAAGAACACTCTCTCCATAAATAAGGAAAGCTTGCAATAAGCATAATTCATTGAGGTAACAATTACAGTGGATACACGTGTTTGAAATAGACGCCCGATTTTATTTTAAGCATTATGTTCAACGTCTATCGGCCCGCACATTCGAAAAAATGTAATAAAGAAAATCTGCTCCCATATTAAAATCGTCCCGACGTCAATCAAAACCCTAGTCTAAATCTTCCCTGCAACAAAAAACAGAAAAATCATTATTGCTATGTCAATGTATTGTGTAAAATATTATAATGTAATTGTCATCTTTGATAATGGCTTATGTAAGCCGAAAGTTTAGGTAGGATTTAAAAAACGTACCAATATGGTGATTTTCTTTCGTCTTTCAATGATAATGTTATTTAGCTTATCAGACGATATGAAAGGAATTTACATAAAATATGTTGTGAATTCCGGGAATAGAATCCTGCACAAATAAATAAACAACACCAGTAATTCAGATAGAAAAATAAGTGTATTAAACGTAAGAATACAGACTTGAAGTGAAGATTAGTAGTCCAGGAATGCGGTTTAGTAGAAAGTATATGTACAAGTCTCTGTAAGTGAAGCCGTAATTATCTCTGTTGCTGGACTCTAGTATAACTCTTCGTGAACACTCTGTGTACTGTCTCCGTATCTCTCACCCTGACTCAACCTATCTCCACCCGCAGGTATTCTCTCTGTCAGTATAAGTATACTTTGGACGAGTCCATCTTGTGTAAAAGTGGTCTGCCCCATAAAACTAAGGATCATCAAAACCAAATTTATTTTTACCGAGGTCCGTTAATTCAAGGATTCGATGACGGACGTTAAGAACTCTCACTACATGAATAAAAGAACAAGGTTTAAATAATCATAGTTTATTGAGGCAACAGCCTTTGGTTTAAACAAATTTTCTGAAATAGAAAATACAGGAGATGTTAAGCCTTTTGGTGTTGCTTAGAGTGATACACATCTTACTAATCAATCCATAGCTGTGGGGAGAAGAGGCGGGTTGATACCTATTCCCAAATTCTTTTGCGAGTAAGTGAATAAAACGAACCCAACTGGAATTGGAACTCAGCACAGGAATTAATTATTTAGAGTCGTTATTAATTATAGCACCCGCAAATTCAAGCATACAGCGCATGTTAATTCCAAACAGTCACCCATCTACGTAAAAATCAGGCTCAACATTGCTTAACTTTGGTGTTCGTGCGGAAACTGATGGAAAAAAACTAGGATAACTGTAAGAAATGTCTTATTTTGGTTAAGAAATAACTATTACTAATTAACCCATATATGGAGGAGAAAATGTGGATTTATAAGTTTCCCAAGGTTATTTGTGTATAAGTGAACATAATAAGTCCGACTGGGATTAGAACTCGGCATTCCGATTAACAATTCAGAGACATTATACATTACACTAGCCGTAACTCCAAGCTTACAGCACCTGATATTCCAAGTCTAGTCACTTTACGTTGATTAACTTTATTGATCGTACGGGCACCAGTGTTTCAAGGTGATATGGCTGAAAGGCATTCTTTTCTGATATACATTTGTCTTAATTTGGAATTATTTTAAAAAACAATTTCTTAGCCATGCATTAAATTAGCATAGGTACATACTCATCTGGGTTGATACAGCCATGAAGATTCGGTTGTGTTAATCTCCTGCCTTTTTTTTCGTCATTCTCACTAACCTACATGGAATTTTTAAAGCACATTATTGTTCATATTCCGGTTTGCGTATTGCGAGGGACAATTTCTCGTAAGGATAAAGTGACATTCATATTGCATAAACATGGAAAATTGAATACCATTTGAACAAAACTCATACCCTTAAGGAACCAATGTATGATGTAGAAATCTGCAGACGCATTGGAATAGCAAAAAATAATTTCCGATGGTTTTACTGTTCGTTAATTAAAATATATTAAGAATCAGGAAAATTCCCTTACAAGCAAAGAAAGAAACACTGAACTATTACGTAATATTATTCCTCATATATGGCAGTGAATGCTGGACAATCTCCTCACAAATGAAGAATAGACTTGAAGCAAGAGAAACAAAGAAAAGAGTACTGAACTGTTACGTAATATCAGTCCTCCTATATGGCAGTGAATGCTGGACAATCTCCTCACAGACGAAGAAGAGACTTGAAGCAAGAGATAGAAAGAAAAGAGTACTGAACTGTTACGTAATATCAGTCCTCCTATATGGCAGTGAATGCTGGACAATCTCCTCACAGATGAAGAAGAGACTTGAAGCAAGAGAAACAAAGAAAAGAGTACTGAACTGTTACGTAATATCAGTCCTCCTATATGGCAGTGAATGCTGGACAATCTCCTCACAGATGAAGAAGAGACTTGAAGCAAGAGAAAGAAAGAAAAGAGTGCTGAACTGTTACGTAATATCAGTCCTCCTATATGGCAGTGAATGCTGGACAATCTCCTCACAGATGAAGAAGAGACTTGAAGCAAGAGAAAGAAAGAAAAGAGTGCTGAACTGTTACGTAATATCAGTCCTTCTATATGGCAGTGAATACAGGACAATCTCCTCACACATGAAGAAGAGACTTGAAGCAAGAGAAACAAAGAAAAGAGTACTGAACTGTTACGTAATATCAGTCCTCCTATATGGCAGTGAATGCTGGACAATCTCCTCACAGATGAAGAAGAGACTTGAAGCAAGAGATAGAAAGAAAAGAGTACTGAACTGTTACGTAATATCCGTTCAGCTGAATAGCAGTGAATGCTTGACAAGTGTAAAGAGAGTAGTAATCTCTAATATGAATCTTCCTATATATATCGAACTTAAATGAACCTTAAGGAACAAACTTAAAGAAGAGACTTTAAATTTGTAATTTTTAAATTTTGAATTTAATTTTAAATTAATTAAGCAATCTTTCTGAATTTAAACCGAGCAAAAAATAACACATTTCCAAATCTCTAAATTTTAAAAATTTATTCCAATCTTAAAATCCTTAGAAAATCTTAATGATAATTTTGAAGACACTTCTTTGAATTCCTAAATTCCCGTCATGGAACTTTTAAACGTCACTTTTACTGAGATACTGACTAAAAGTTCAATTCCGATCAAAACACCGATTTAGGCCGAAAGTTCGATTTGAACCAAAAGTCCAGTTTTGGCCGAAACTTCAAAATTTCAAGTCGTCTCACTTGACCCCTGATTCCTTAGCATTTTGAAGAAACAAAAGTGATTTCCTTAATTCACAAATTTTGGGAGATATTGTAAACTGAATTTAAGACAAAAAAATGAAAAAATAAAAGTCCTTGTGTTAAGCTCAATATAAATTAAAAACTTTCAAAATCACCATTTTTTTTCAGTTATTTTAAAGGGCAGAGTTTCGTCCGGGGAGCTAGACAGATACCCTTTTCAGCGTATGAGAGGTCTACAGTCAATTTTTCACAGTCCAAGGGATCGGATTACCCTTCATTAAATTCGGCCTTATTCTTCATTCAGTTACCCTTCCTAGGTTAAAACAATATATATATATATATATATATATATATATATATATATATATATATATATATATATATATATATATATATATATATATATATATATATTTAATTTGCAAACTCCGTTTTTGATTATTCCTCATTTAGTAACATTTTCTGTTACAAAAGATAGATAGATAGATAGGTGTGAACAAATCCGTGATAGATATGTTTTATGCCGTACCTATGAACACTAATGGGTATGTCACAAACTTCATAAATACGTTGGATACTATTGTAAGTAATATACTGTCTAAGTAGTCCACCACTAGCAGTGGTTTACCTACTTCACGTCGCTGGCCTGTTTTACCATTTCATTTCCTTGGTTTTGGTTTTTCCTCATTCGGTAATTCAGAATTCAGACCGATTGCGACGAATTTCGCATTCGGTGACTGTGGTACAAGCTGCCACTCTCTATAAAATGCTTGCGTGGCATGCGTCTTAAAGAGCCTCTGACAAATAAGTCCAGCTCCAAGCCGGAGAATGGGTGAAGGCGGAAATCTGGCGCCTCATAATCAGCTGCTTCGGCTTGATGGAGCATCACAGCCCAGCAAGGCAGTCCACGTAGAGACAGAAAATCCCACATTTCAAATCTCTTCTGCGTTGTGGTCATATCAAAACACGGAAAATCTATGGAAGTAAATCCAGACAGAAGACCCGGAGTGGAGGCCCTTTGACGGTAGGCTGTAAACACTGACAAGTTTCCGGCAACTCCTGCAGACAAGCTGTCCCCAAATATAATACCCTGTATTGCTTTGGATTTTGTCGGTATCAGAGGCGTGGGGCATGTCGTCTTGAGTAGCGCACGCCCGCTATATATCATCGCCCGAGTAGTAAAAAATGACTAATTTTGACTAAACAGGACGCTAACTTTAAATCAACCCATCTGATTATGCTTAATAAATGTGATTATAGGTTTTATTGAAATCGTAAAAAGAATATAGCAAACCATTTATCAATTAAAAACTTTCTTGCTTTCTTTAGATCTTTATACGGAAGACTTTTGATAGGAATCATTTGGTGCAATCTGTCGTTTCTAGGAAACTTTTATGTGCGTGTGTTGGAAGGCATTTACCTTTTCGTTTTTTAAAGAGACGAGCACTTTTATTTCAATAATGAAAATAATTTGCCGGCTACAGCTGAAGAGAAACGGAATAGAAAAGTGGTAGAACATCAAAGAAGCCTATGTAAGTAATCGATCCTCGTCAATAAAAGCAGATATTTCCTGTCATGTGTTCGAGAATTGATAACTATGGCAAAAACAATCTAACTTGTTTAATAAGTTTAAACATTTCTTCTGTACCATACATTTTTGATCGGAATGAAAAGAATGACTCTGAAGCGCAAGTTATGCCGACCACAATCTTAAAAAGCAAATGACACAGTGTTGATACAAGTGTTGAGAGCATTAGTGATAGTATTGTTGGTGGCATTTTTCTAAAGGTATTGATGGCAGTGTTGATGCCATTGTTGTGTAGCAGTGGTGATGCTATTGTTGGGTAGCAGTGTTGATAGCAGTGTCGCTGTTATTTTTGTGTAGCAGTGTTGATGCTACTGTTGGTTAACAGTCTTGATAGCAGTGTTGATGTTGTTAGGTAGCAGTGTTGATAGCGGACTTGATGCTATTGTTGGACAGCAGTGTTGATGGCAGTGTTGTTGCTAGCGGTAGGTAGCAATGTTGATGGCAGTGTTGATACTATTGTTGAGTAGCAGTGTTGGTGCTATTGTTGGGTAGCAGTGTTGATGCTATTGTTGGGTAGCAATGTTGATGCTATTGTTGGGTAGCAGTGTTGAGGCTATTGTTGGGTAGCATCATTGATGCTATCGTTGGGTAGCAGTGTTGATGTTATTGTTAGGTAGCAGTGTTGATGCTATTGTTAGGTAGCAATGTTGATTCTATTGTTGAGTAGCAGTGTTGATTCTATTGTTAGGTAGCAATGTTGATGCTATTGTTGAGTAGCAGTATTGATGCTATTGTTGAGTAGCAGTGTTGATTCTATTCTTGGGTAGCAGTGTTGATGCTATTGTTGGGTAGCAGTGTTGATGCTATTGTTAGGTAGCAGTGTTGATGCTATTGTTAGGTAGCAATGTTGATGCTATTGTTGGGTAGCAATGTTGATGCTATTGTTGAGTAGCAGTATTGATGCTATTGTTGAGTAGCAGTGTTGATTCTATTGTTGGGTAGCAGTGTTGATGCTATTGTTGGGTAGCAGTGTTGATGCTATTGTTAGGTAGCAGTGTTGATGCTATTGTTAGGTAGCAATGTTGATGCTATTGTTGGGTAGCAATGTTGATGCTATTGTTGGGTAGCAATGTTGATGCTATTGTTGGGTAGCAATGTTGGTGCTATTGTTGAGTAGCAGTGTTGATTCTATTGTTGGGTAGCAGTGTTGATGCTATTGTTGGGTAGAAGTGTTGATGCTATTGTTGGGTAGCAGTGTTGATGCTATCGTTGGGTAGCCGCAATGGTCAAGCCTGCGTTGATAACATTTTTTGTCACTTTGACAGAACTGTTGATAACAGTGATGATAGCATTGTTCAGCAATATTGGTGAGAGAAGTTTTGATACCATTTTTATAGCATTGTTGCATAGCAAACTTGTAGGGAGTGTTGATAACATTGTTGATAGCATGTTGATAGAAGTGTTGATAGCATTCTAGATGACATTGTTGATAGCATTTTCTATGGCCGTGTTGTTAGCATGTTCATGACATCATTGTTGATAGCAATGTTGATGGCAGTGTTGAATGCATCCTTAAAACCATTGTTGGGTAGGAATGGTGAAGGCAGTGTTGGTAGCATTGTTGACGCATGTTGATAGAATTGTTGATAGAATTTTTGATATTATTTTTGGAAAGCAGTCTTGTGTTGATAGCAGTGCTGAAAAAATGTTGATAGAATTGTTGACAGTATGTTGATGACATTGTTGATGGCATTGTTGATAGCATTCTTGATAGCATTTGTTGCTATCATGCTGATAGCACTGTTAATAGCAGTGTTTATAACGTGGTGTTGATAGCATTCTTGATGGCAGTGTAATTTGTAAATATTCCTGTATGTCTAATCTGCTATCGGATGGTAATTTGCATTTGAAAGCTTAATAATATTATTACCAATGATAAACACACGCCTAAAACATTACATTACATCGCCGTTCTACTTGGAATAAATCGTTAAAGAATCGAACCTATACCTAATACAAAGACTACGTGCAGAAAAAAACAGTCCCAGATTAAAATGGAGTGCCACCCCACTGCACAGAGCTAAAAACATTAGAGATCGTCCTACTAGAAAGAAACAGATACAAAATTACAAATACACGTTACCATCTGATGCCCGCTTAGACATACAAGAATCTTCACATATATATAAAAAGTATCTATGGGTTTAATGAACGTGATACATGACTGACCAATGAGAATCGACCCAAACAATATTGCAATTACCAAAGTTCTGTCCATTTGTCCGTTTTGTCTCTATCTCGGACGAAGCTTTAATATAATTAATACAAACTAGAAAAAGTTACTGAATGAGGAATAACAAAAATCAAGTTTGGAAATGAAATGGTAAACTTTATAACATAAACAAAACCCGCCAGCGACGTGAACTAGGTAAACCACAGCTAGTGGTGGGCTACTTAGACAGTATATTACTTACAATAGTATCCAACGTATTTATGAAGTTTGGGACATACCCATTAGTGTTCATAGGCACAGCATAAAAAAAAATCTATCAGGGATTTGTTCACACCTATCTATCTATCTTTTGTAACATAGAAAAAGTTACTAAATGAGGAATAATCAAAAACGGAGGTTGCAAATGAAATACACACACACACACACACACAAACACACACACACACACACATATATATATATATATATATATATGAAGAAATATAGTCTTAAAGTGTGCTATATTATGGGATAAAGTGCTCAATATCAGAGATAGAGCGTGTGTAAATATAAAAGTGAACATAGAAGTCAACACTTAGAGGCGACAATCTGTTTCATGCTAGATGCAATCATCAGGCCCGACGATTGCATCTAGCATGAAACAGACTGTCGCCTCTAAGTGTTGACTTCTATGTTCACTTTTATATATATATATATATATATATATATATATATATATATATATATATATATATATATATATTGTTTTAACCTAGGAAGGGTAACTGAATGAAGAATAACCAAAACGGAGGTTGGAAATGAAATGGTAATTTTTATAACATCAACAACATACAATACTCGCCAGCGGCTTGAAGTAGGTAAACCACTGCTAGTGATGGACTACTTAACATATTACCCCCACTTACAATAGTGTCCCACGTATTTATGAGGATTGAAACATGCCCATTAGTTTTCATACATACGGGGTATATTACAATTATACACGGGGAAATCTATAGGCGCCATTATTTCACAAGACGGCTTCAAGTCGGTTGTTTTGCTTAGTGGCATATCAATCTCTATGAGTTATTTAATGCCGAAATTTAAATATTTTGTACGTAATTTTATTTTTGGGGAGATAATAATGGTTTTAGTAACATAGGTTTTACTAATTAACCCATATATATGTGGCTTCCTCTTGTCTTTTTATTTATATATGTTGTTGTAAACTAGATAACGTTACTGAATGAAGAATAACCAAAATGGAGGATGGAAATGAAATGGTAATCTTTATAACATCAACAAAATACAATACTCGCCAGCGTATAGACAGTATATTACGATATTTACCTGCCTCCCCGCGAGGTAGGATGTGGCACAAGGCCAAATTTAATGAGGGGTATCCGATCCCGTGGACTGTGAAAATTTGACTGTAGACCCCTCATACGCTGTCTAGCTCCCCGGACGAAACTCTGCCCTCGGCATAGCCTCGACCGGGTTCCTACCTGCCCAAAGGCAGAGAGTTCGATACGGTAAGATTTTCCCACGCTCACAGCTCATGCTACCTGTGTAGACAACATATTAACCCACTTACAATAGTATACAACGTATTTATGAGGACTGGGACATACTCATCAGTGTTCATAGGTACGGTATATAACAATAAGTGAAACATGTTAGATTGATATACGTTTCCTATTAGTGTATTTATAGTATCATATATTTACATACATATTTACTTATAGTTTTACGTATATATTTACATATATATTTACATATAAATTTACATATATATTTACATATATATTTAAGTATATATTTACGTATATATTTGCATATATATTAAGTATATATTTACGTATATATTTACGTATGTATATATTTAGGTATATATTTACGTATATATTTAAGTATATATTTACATATATATTTACGTATATATTTACGTATATATTTACATATATGTTTAAAATGTCTTTAAATAATTGTCGGACTTTTTCCATTTCATAATGTGTGACGTCATTTATTTACATTTGATACGCCATGAGCAGTTATGAATGTACGTGAGAGATTCATGGAAGATTGAAGTTTATAAGCAGTAAATTCGACCTTGCCAACCGAACGATCCTTAGTGGCCGAAACGGTTAAGGCACATCAGGCTATATGACGGTTCCGTATAGGATACAGGTTTGAATCCTGTCGGGGGCGAATATTTTCTATGAAAATTTCTCGGACATTCAACCCGGTAAATGTTATTTAATACTGTTTATTATAAACAGAGCATTTACTTAAATACTTGTATCTATAAAAACAATGTTAAACATAAAAATGTCTTTAAATATATATTTAAGTATATATTTACATATATATATATATATATATATGTACGTATATATTTACTTATGCATTTATATGTATATGGTGAAAACATGTCAGGTGATCATAAGCTCATCGGCCTTAGACCACATGGGGAAAGATTTCTCGTTTCAAAGGAAGAAATAACGAAAATGAATTATCATGTACAGGAAAGATAAAGAGAAGTAAAATACTTTATTTATGCACAGCAAAAAGATGGGCTTAGACGAGAAAATTGACAACTGATGTCTATCTAAATCATTTAGGTAAATATAAAATAATGATGGATCTATCGCGTGACAGTATCGATTACAAACAAAATTAAACGGTGAAAGAATCAATCACATTTGGACGAAAAGAAATTAAATGATTTATAACAATAGATGTTTTTTTTAAATACTCAAAAATGAAAGATAAAAGTATTTTAAAAAAATTGATAAAATGAACAAAAATTCGATTTATAAAATATTGTTTTTTGTTAAATGTGCATAAAAGTATAATTCCTTGTTCAAGTGCCTTGACATACGTTCAAAACGCACCTTTTGCGTCTCGCTTGGTTCAAAAGCAGGTAATGTTAAGTGTAGGTCTGTAGTGTGCTATAAGAGCTTCCATTATTTTACACATATTTTATACTCATGATTTTTACGCATATTATATAGTTATGATTTTTACGCATATTTTATATTTATGATTTTTACGCATATTATATACTTATGATTTTTACGCATATTATATACTTAAGATTTTTAGGCATATTATATATTAATGATTTTTACGGATTGTTCGAATTCCAGTCGGGTTCATTATATGCACTTACGCGTAAATACAAATAAAGTTTAAGTAATAATAATAATAATAATAATATATATATATATATATATATATATATATATATATATATATATATATATATATATGTAATGACAATAAAATCCAAATGATCCTTATCAATAAATTCAGGATTTCTTTTCTTAATAGAATGGTCAGGATTAATTTTCTGAGCTTCCGTACCTTCGTAATCACCATTAGACTCATCCAACCCTTTCTGAATCATCTGCACTGTCCTCAGATTGACACCCAAACACTCTGAAATGGTCCTATATATGTTTTGAACAATAAAAAATAAGAACATTAAAAATTTTCAGACACTGGGTTCTATATTAATATTTTTTGTTTTCTTTTTTCATTTAGGTTCCTCGACTAGATTCGGCCAGTATGGCTATCATCAGGAGAAACAAATCCCTGCTTGTTAGTAGCAGTGAACTACAGGAGTGAATGACTGTCTCTGAGGAAATTGAGCTTTATCTGTGGTTTTCATTTGTTTTTTATCGTTAATTTTGGTCAGTCCTTGTGTTGTTCAAACGGCCTCTTTCTTTCGTTTTTTAAGATAGAAGATGGGAGATTACTGACTTTATGAAGTACCTCCTTGGTCATTTTGACAGTTTTATTGGGTGCTGAGAAGGAGATGTCTGTGTTAAGTATATGTTATCATTTAATTTTTGGAGGGTGTGTGTCCGGTGTGTGTATGCGTATATATTTGTGTGAGTGTGTGCATAAGTGTGAAACCTCAACACTTCTGGAAGTATGTCTGTCTTGTGTGGGTGAGAGATATGGGTAGGTCTTGATTTAGGGAGTTATATATTAATTCTATCACTGTTGTTAAATTTGTGGTTAAGCTCGTCTAGATGAAGTTTTTTAAGGCGCAAAATCCATTTGTCTTCATGTTTCTCTAATATTTTTCTAAAGTTATTTTTTCTGTATATTTCTATTTTTTCGCTTATAACGAATTGTGCATATATATATACGCATGTATGGTAAGGTAAAAAATCCATTGGTATATAACCCAATTGGATCTTAGTAATAAGAAAATATTAGAACGGATCAACAAAAAAGCGCTCAATTTATTTAATTTAATTTATACAGAGCAGTATAAAAAAGATTTCGGAATTGAAGGGCGAAAATTTAAACATTTATAGGTTCTGCAAAAATTCCGAATAGATTTCGAGATAAATGGGATTTATGCTTAGAAGAAAAATAATGAAAGCCAACTATTGAATCAGAGGAATGAGTTAGTGTTTAAATGTTGACATAAAAACAAATTCAAATTTCTATGATATAGTTTTGCCTTAATTAGCTACCCAAAAACTCTCCCTACAACTCTTCGACATAATAAACCAAAATTCCCATAGTGGAACCCCCCCTCTAAACCCCTTTATACTATATTAATTATATTCTATAAATTTTCATCTACTTAGAATATCCACCTAACTTTCTTTCCATTAATCCCTTACGTCTCTTTATTTATATAAACTTAAATTTATTTTTGGGGTTCGTCTTTTATTCCTTCTTTAATCTTCAGTTTAAATTAAATATTGTGTTTTCTTCTAATATCCCCAATTTGTTGTCATAAGGATAATATTCTGTTATTTTTCATAAAACTCTAAGAAAGTTAGATATCACCCTCCTTGAACCGTGCCTTGTGCCTAGCGTCTGACTGAAACAGTGAAAAGTGTAAACTCTGTATTAGAGGTTTTCGGCAAGTTAAGGTTTAAATTGACCCTTTAGCTTCCAATCTAAATTCCTCACAGTTAACTGCTACACAGCAATTCCTCAAACTTTACAGATATGAACTTCATTTCACACTGGGGTTGAAAAGACACAGAACCACTTTCGTCGTCTACCGAAATAGTTTATTCACCATATGAGGTAAAAGGATATGTTTGATTATTAATTATAATAATAGACTCTCCCGTTGGTTTCGACGTATGAGGATCTGACAGCTTAATTGCTTCAATGTTGTCCTTTATACTATTCCGGTGTTCCTGCCTTTCACTAAAGATCGTTTGTCCAACTGCAAACTAGTTCTGTTATTTACCAAATATCAGTGTGAGGTTGATTATGTGGGGAGAGTCAGCTTAGGGCTGGAAACCCTGATTGGACACCACGTATTTACTCATATAAGACATGGTGGGATCAGCGATATAATTCACTTGACTCAGTCGGTTCGTGTGTCATTGGTTGGACTACAATTGGTGAACAACTCGGGTTGCGCTATTAATACAAGAATGTAATATTACACTTTTTCGTGTAAATACTATATAAAACAGGATGATATATAAATGGATAATATATTCTAGTATTTTATGCAATTGAGAACATAACATAATCTGGTTATTTTTTCCTGGTATGGTTACTTACATGCATCCAGAAATGTGTGTGTGTGAATACATATATATATATATATATATATATATATATATATGTAAAACTAAAAATATGAAATATCCTATACTAATGTTAATCCCCATAACATGGTAATTTATATATATATATATATATATATATATATGTGTGTGTGTGTGTGTGTGTGTGTGTGTGTGTGTGTGTGTGTGTGTGTGTGTGTGTGTGTGTGTGTGTGTAATACGAATTTGTGACTGGCAGGGAGAATTCCAAGGAGGATATTATTCCAGTGAGAGAGCTCAATGTAAACTAGAGAGAATAATAATAATAATAATAATAATAATAATAATAATAATAATAATAATAATAATAATAATAATAAATCAGGAAGAAACACTTAAAGATGCATTTCGGTTATAATTTTTTTCGTGAATATCTCTCTATATTCATCTGAAGAAGGCCGGAGCGTTCTACGGCCGAGACGTCGTGAATAAAACAGATGAGAAGAAAAGTCTGAACAATGTAAATAGTGTAAATAACTACAATAACTCATCTCAGAAATATAGATAGATCCTGACGAAGGTCGGGGCGTACAACGACCGAAACGTTGTGAATATGACAGTAAAGATGAGGAGAAAAGACTGAACAATGTAAATAGTGTGAATAGTTACAATACTACAGCTCAGAAATATATATAGATCCTGACGAAGGCCGGGGCGTATAACGGCCGAAACGTCGTGAATATGACAGTAAAGATGAGAAGAAAAATCTGAACAATGTAAATAGTGTAAATAATTACAATACCTCATCTCAGAAATATAGATAGATCCTGACGAAGGCCGGGGCGTACAACAGCAGAGATGTTGTGAATGTGACAGTAAAGATGGAAAGAACAATTAGAACAATGTAAATAGTGTAAATAGTTGAAATACCTCATCTAAGAAATATAGACGGACGCTGAAGAAGGCCGGAGTGTACAATGACTGAAACGTCGTGAATGTGTCAGTAAAGATGAGGACAATAGTAAATAATTACAACAATACCTCATCTGAAAAATAGAAACAAATAGAAATTTTTTAAATTTTTTTTTAAATGAATAATTTTTTATTTTTGAATTTTAAAATTTATTTTCTTATTTCAGTTGGCAAACATAATTTTAAAATTAAAAAAAACTTGCAATCCCAGCATCATATATAACTACGTCAACATTGTGATAACCTGATAGATTATACAGTGTAACCCGGATATAAGAGAGTTGTTGGGACCGGAGAAGAAGTCTCTTATACCCGGGTTTCTCTTATATCCGGGTTTGGTCTATTTTGTTTAGGTAAGTATGGCTCTAATTTGGGACCAGAGAAAATCTCACTTATATCCGGGTTTGTCTTATATCTGGGTCTCTTATATCCGGGTTACACTGTAATACAATATTGTATAACGGTCAATTCATATTCAGCACCTGAAGATTGCGTAGCGTATAAAACTCTGAGTCATGCTAATGGTGAAGGATAATATGTATATTTGTTAATATATATATATATATATATATATATATTTCTTAAACAGGGATCATATGTTGAGCTTTTCGATATTAGCCAAGTGCCGGTATGTTTGAATCATCTTTCGAAAAAAAAACAAAAAAACGTAAGACAGATTTCTCGTATTATCCGTTTATTTTTTTCCTGCTTCGTATTTTCTTGCCAAACCCAAATCTCTGACAGCCAGAAACCTGTTAAATGTCAAAAGATGTATTTTATTACAGTCTAAGAAAATAGATTTTGAGACCAGTGCATCTTTCTTATGTTTGAAGAACTGCAGGTGCGTGGGGTGGAAGCTTTTTTCGTCGGTTTGTTTTTGTCGAACAAGAATTTTTAGAAATCATATCAACAACATCCTTCCTACTCTATCCCTCCATCTGGCAGAAAATGTATTTTCTGAAAAAATAAATAAGGCGCCAATGGAATCGTATGAGTGGAATCGACTCTTTGACGGTCTGAGATTAATTCGTTAAAGACCAAAATACCTATTGGAAGTTGATATATCTTTTTAAAAATGGACAGAAAGAACAAGAACAGAAGTTCTAGATTCTTTAGTCGTTTTTGTATAATCTTCTTGAAATATTCCAAGGTTAATTTGCCGTTTCTAAAGAATTATTTAATTAATTTTTACTGAAATGATTAAGTATACCTCTCAGTTTACATGTTGAACTTGAGTAGACTATTAAGCTAACTGTCTATATTAGGAAACTCTATAAAAATGCGACTTTTTTCTTTTTATGTGCCGTGTCCCTTCAGGACGCAGGCGAACATGGCTCTCCACTTCCTCCTGTCCCTTCTAGCTCTCAACAAGTTTCGTCCCGCTGCCATCTCTCCCAGATCACGTTTTGTTATCCACTTGCTTAAGCCCGCCAGGTATGTCATGTGTTGCTTTTCCTTGTCTCTCTTTCCCTCTATTCGATCTGTGAGTATCAGATTCTCCAAGCCCTCTTTTCTGATTACGTGTACCAGAAATTTCAGCTGCCTCTTCCTGATGTTAAGTATAAGTCTTGTTGTTTACATCCTCTCTAAGACCTCATCGTTGCTCCCGCACTCGGCCCATGATATCCTTAGCATCTTTCTGTAGAACCATACCTCCGTTGCTTCGTGTCTCTTCTTCATCTTTGAGGAGACCCTCCAGCATTCTCTGCCGTCAAGGGGGACAGGTGTCACATAGGTGCAGAGACCTAATTATCCCTCAGCGGAAGAGAGCATAAATGTCCTCAAGGACTGCTGTTTTAATCTAGTATATAATAAATAAATAATAATCTAAAATTATATTAAAATATTATATTACTTTCAAGAAATATTTATAGTTAACTTTAAAAAAAAAAACGCTAATATTTTGGAGGTTCAACCCGCGTCATTTTTCCTAAGTTCAGAATGCCAATAATGTTTCTGCAACATTTCGGTAAAACATTTGCATATATCTCTGAGATGAGGTACTCTGATTACTTACATTATTCGGACTGTTATCCCCATCTTCATTGATATAGTCACAACGTTTCGGCCGTTGTACGCTCCGACCTTCTTCAGGGGATTGGCATTTCGAAACGATGCCTTTATTTCGTCCACCGAGGTTGCTAATTCTAGTTCCACGTGTTCATCAAGTGGCCCAGTGGATAAAAACGTTGGTTAAATCCAGTGACTAGACCCAAAGAGTTGTGAGTTCAATACCAGGCCACAGCAGTGGTGAACCAAAACATGGAAAGTTGAGTTAAAGGGAAATAACTGAGACATCTGGAAGAGGCTTGGCACGTGGATCTAGAACAATCTACCCGATGGACGAAATAAAGTGTTCGATTCGAAATTCCAAATAACTGAAGGAGGACAGATGTCACATAAAGAAATCCTCTTGTCTCGCAGTACTCAGCCCAGCTTTTGGAATGCGTCTTTGGCCATCCAAATACGTCTTCGGATCTCGGTGTCACACTTACCTCCTCTGTCAGAACACTTCCCAGATATTTAAATTTCCGCACCTGCTTGATTTTAGTGTTCCCGGCCTGTAAATCGCATTTCGGGCTCATCCTTTTACTGATGACCATGCATTCTGTCTTCTTGTAGTTTATGCTTAGTACCTTCTTCTTGCTCTCTTTCGCTACCTTCCGTAGGGGGTTTTGGCATTAATTTCCGTGTCTGCTATCAGTACTGTGTCATCTGCGTACCTAAGCCTTCTAATGATTTTTTAAAATGAAAAATCATTCTTTTTTTTTTTCTTTTTTTTTTTTTTTAAGCGTATCACCCCATGCAAGGCCGGTGGCCACTATCACGCATGGGGTTACAGAAGGGTTGGAGGAAGAGCAGATAGGAGTGGTAAAGGAAGGGATGTGAAGAAAGAGAAGGACGGAGGGTCGATCGAGGCAGGGGGGTTACGGGAGATATAGAGCGAGAGCAGATAGGAATGAAAGATATCAGGAAATGGATAGATCAAGGCAATTGGAGATGACGATTGACGCTACACTTAAACCGTTGGAGATTGTATTTGTCAGGGAAACAGTAATAGGGAAGTGAGTGCCATAGGCGAGATGTGCGAGACATGAAGCTATTGGAGTAGAAAAGACGTCTACATCTAACAGTTTCAAAGGTGAAGGGGTGGGAACGGGATGCCAGCCTCGTAGGACGCTTAAATTCACGAGGCTTAGGGACAAACGAAAGCAACTCCTCAGAGCAATTACCGTGGAAGTACTTGTAGAAAAGGCAGAGCGATGCAACATCGCGTCTGTGAGAGAGCGGCTGCAGACGAGATGACAGATCAGGGCCAATCACATTGCATATCCGTCTCTGGATCTTATCAAGAACGCTGAGGCAACACGCAGGGGCCCAAGACCATAAATGGCAGCAATACTCCATGCAAGGTCGAATGGTAGACTTTGGAACATTTTAGTTTTAATTTCAAGCTAATAGATTAAATTTAATATTTCCAATAATCAAAATACTTATTTCATTATGGATATGCAATGTGATAGGTCCTGGTTTAGCGTCTCGTCTACAGTCAGTCTCTCACATACGTGCTGTGGCTCCCCTCAGTCTTTTCTAAAATTATTTTCATTCAACTCCTCTGCGGAGCTATTTTCACTGGTACCCCAGCTGCATGAATTAAAGCATGATACTAGGTTGCCATCACGGTACCACCCTTTCAATGTCGATGCAGTTAAATGTAACCGCCTCTTCTACTCCAACAGCTTCTTCTCTCACACTTCCCGACAGTGGAACTCCCTTCCCCTTATTTGTTTCCCTGATAGCTATAATCTTCAAATATTCATATGTAATATCAATCGACATCTTTTTTATATCCTTTCCTTAAACACCCATCTTTTCTCTTGCTCTCACTCTATGCAACACCTTGCGTGCTAGTGACACTCCCGCCTTGCTTGCGGTGAAAAACTTAAAAAAAAACTCTCCAAGATTTATCATTCACCAATGCTATAGATTGGTATTGAACTCGTAATTCTTTGGGACTTGTCGCTGGATCTAGCCAACGACTTTATCCGTTGGGAAAATAACTGAGATATCCGGAAGAGGCATGGCACGTGGATCTAGAACAATCTACCCGATGGACGAAATAAAGTGTTCGATTCGAAATTCCAAATACCTGAAGGAGGTACAACGGCTGAAACGTTGTCAATATGGCAATGAAGATGAAGATAACTGCCCGAGTAATGTAAATAATGTAAGTAAAACATTTGCATAATTTTTCAGCCCTCTTCCCAGAGTATGCGTCCAGGAAATTTCATCTGTCTTTTTCTAATTCCAAATATAAGCGTCCTTCTTCATTGCACACTTGTTTCGTCTGTGTCATTCCCAGCTTCCTTCTGTAGAACCACAATTTTGCGACCTGAAATAATCTCTTCGTCTGGAAGGAGATTGTTCAGCATTCACTACTCCCACTCCGGTGGGCGAAATAAAGGGTTCGGTTTGACATTCCAATCACCTGAAGAAAGCTGGATGAGGACTCTCGAATATCCGCTGCTTTTTAAAAGAAAAGTGCTTTTTTTTTTCTGGGGCGGCACTAGGCAGCATATAAGTAAGTGTCCGGAATGGAGGTATGAGTTACTACAATTGCAAGAAGAAACGTCATTTCGCTAAAGTCTGTTGTTTGAAAACTAATATATTTTCTGCTGCATTATCCGTCATAGCTCTGAAAACTACAGCCTCCTGAACAAAAAAAAAAACAAAAAAAAACTATAAAAAAACAACAATAAACTTAACATGCAGACGTCATAAAATTGTCGAAACCAAGATAGTTGCGTCCTGGGCAAGACGATAAACTACATCCGAGAGCAAGGCTTCTGATCAGGAGGTTTTGCGGAGCGTGGAAGCACCTCTTAATTTCTGGTGTTCCCAGGTCCACCGTAACCCGGAGTGGTAGCGCCTGTTAGGGTCACAGCTATGGACAAATTGTTAACCCCCAAACTTGGGTCAAAACACTATAAACGTGAAAAAATCGGTTTTAATACCAGCAAAATATTTTTGAAGAAAAAAGTTATTACTAGCAATAAATTATTACCAGTAATGTATCTTATGGAAAAAATACATTTAAAAAAAAAAAAATATTACTCGCAAAAATCTTGTCGGCATTAAGTAACCCGTTGAGGTTGATATGGCGTAAAACCACAAAACAAAAAAATAAACAAGAAATTCAACACACAGATTAGATCCAGTGTCAGGACCCAAAGAGTGTGAGTTCAATACCCGGTTAAGGTAGTGGAGAACTTGGAGAGGGGAATTACCAGGAGATAACTGACATCCACTAAAAATGGCACGTGGAACTACAACAGTCTACCCCAGTGAGCGAAATAAAGGGTTCAGTTCGACATTTCAACCACCTGAAGAGCGTACAAGGGCCGAAACGTTGTAATAGATATGGCGACAAAGATGAGGACAATAGTCTGAATAATGTAATTAGTGTACATAATACCTCATCTCAGAAATATAGACAGATACTGAGAGGCCGAAACGTTGTAATAAATATGGCGACAAAGATGAGGACAATAGTCTGAATAATGTAATTAGTGTACATAATACCTCATCTCATAAATATAGACAGATACTGAAAGGGCCGGAACGTTGTAATAAATATGGCGACAAAGATGAGGACAATAGTCCGAATAATGTAAATAGTGTACATAATACCTCATCTCAGAAATATAGACAGATACTGAAGGGCCGAAACGTTGTAATAAATATGTCGACAAAGATGAGGACAATAGTCTGAATAATGTAAATAGTGTACATAATACCTCATCTCAGAAATATAGACAGATACTAAAAGGGCCGAAACGTTGTAATAAATATGTCGACAAAGATGAGGACAATAGTCCGAATAATGTAAATAGTGTACATAATACCTCATCTCAGAAATATAGACAGATACTAAAAGGGCCGAAACGTTGTAATAAATATGGCAACAAAGATGAGGACAATAGTCTGAATAATGTAATTAGTGTACATAATACCACATCTCAGAAATATAGACAGATATCACAAAAAAAGAAGATAGTTCAGTGTATGGTTTTAGACCTGCTAATTCTACTGTCTTCTGAATTGTTAATTAAAAATGAAGGTATATAAAGCGAATCTTACGTTGGGTACAGGGACTTACAAAAATTTAATTAATCCTTAATGGATAATTTATTTGCTTATGTGATCCTCGGACAAGTGTTTAAAAAATAGAAATTTTATATCAGGGTGACATACCACCTCTAAAAATATGTGGACTAGCTAGAATGAGAATTTCACTAGCTTCTCTGGTTAAAAATCTGTCGTCCAACTGCACACCTATATCTGTGAAATCCTGACGATACTCTAAAGAAGCAGAGCCAATTATAAGGAAGGAAATTAAAAAAACTGTTTGATTCAGATATAATTGGGCCCAGAAGATATTCGTGCAGTGCGCAAGCGATTGTAACTATGGAAACGAAAGAACAGTTTGTCATAGATTATACACAAACGATAAATCGTTTTACATTTAAAAGATGCCTACCCTCTACCGAAAACTTCAACGATGGTTTCGGAAATAACAAAGTTTTGTCTCTACACAAGGCCTAAAATGTGAGTATCGTCAAGTTACCTTACGTAAAGCAGATCGCCCTTACACAGCTTTTGAAATCGGTGATAAATTATACAATTTTTTGAATACCGTTTTTGGATCACAAATCGAGGGGCTGGGTTTCAAAGAATTTGGGATGAAATCATCGAAAAGAAAGGCCAACATTCGCGTATATAGATCACGTGACCTTTTTTGGTAGTAATGAAAGAGAAGACGACATAACTTGGCTAATTTAAAAAAAAACTGATTGAAAAACACTGTCTCACGTAATATGTGAATAAATGTGCTTACTGAATAACAAAATAAAATATCTGGACTATGAATTAAATAAAAGAGCGTTAGGGGAAGCTGTGAAAGGATAAGTTATTGTATATCTCTATTTATATGTTTTAGAAAATGAAATTGCCAAGTATAGCATGAATTGATCTGCAGGGTACCAAGATAAAAATTTCAAGCCGTCGGATACTTTCGAATCTATTTTAGGGATCCAAGTGTTCCAATATCAAACAAAAAATCTTTTGGCACAAAATATGGTAGCTTTTTCCGTTTTTTATTTTCTCATATTTTTACACTCGTGAGGAGTATTATAAATCAACTGAGGGGCTTTTTGGTACTAAGCAGTGAAAACAATACATTTGTGGATCTTTCCTTTTCTTTAAGTATGTTTAAGATGCATATTTTTGTGTCAGTATGGTTTTATTTTATAATACACAAATGCAAATATTTGTATTCTGCCTTTATTTTCTTGTTTCTCTATGCTAGTAAATATTAAAAGAAATGTAAGAATATGAATGCTCAGAGGAGAATCCTTGGAATGTTCGCTGACTACAGTCGTTGGATCCCAAACTATTCGCTAAAAAAATTATGCGCTGAATAACAACTTAACTGCTAAAATAAAACATTGCTTTAAATATTTGAAAAGGGAATTAGAATGGCTGTAGTACACACTGTAGACGAGGGAAACCCCTTGAAACTGAAATTGAAGCTGACTAGCTATTTACTCTGTTTCGAGTTGTGACAGAATGTCATTTTCTCAGGTGGGGACCCGAGCGCGTACTCCCGGGTAAGGAACAAAATTTGCTCGAAGTTCCCGCAACCATCGGTTGCGCTAGGCTCGGTGCAAGCACCGATCCCCCTATCTGGTGCAGTAGAGGGTACGACCTCGGGCAGCCGTTCCACATGTCTCTCAGTTCCTTAGTTGTGACTCTGCCCTTAGACGGAACCGCCTCTGAGTGCAGTCTGCCCAAAGACAGAGACGCAACTGGGAGATGATAAATAAACGTGTTACAAAAGACTCGAGGGAGGGGTTTACATACAAATTCATGCTAACTACATGAGCTTACCCGCGACGTAAAATCTAAGAAGCATTCTGGTCCAGAACTCTAAACACCTCTGAACGAAAGAAAAATCTCCAGCAGAGAAAGAAACTAACGTGATCATCGAAGCAATCAAGATATAGTGTCGTTACCTGAAAGGGAAATATTTTATTCTTGCCACGGACCAAGATGGCCTATCCTACATTTTCGATAAGTTTAATGCTTCGAAGACTAAAAACGACAAAATCCATTTCTGGAGAATTGAACTTTCCACGTATAAATATGGTATCAGATATCGAGAGGGCATCAAAAACGCATACCCAGATGCGTTAACGAGAGTATATTGAACTTCTGTCGTAAATATCGACCTTAAAGAATTACATAATAATCTATGTCATCCTGGAGTATCAAGAATAATGCACTTTATCAGGTTGAGGAAATAACTGAAAAACGCAATGCGTGTACCGTAGAAAAGCAAAAATTTTTGCGAAAAGGTGGGAAATTAATCAAAGCCACTCAAGCGTTGAAAATACTGAATATAGATTTAGAGACTGCGTCCTTCCAATCGAGAAGAGACTGAGATAGGAACATTCTAAAGTCGATTGATATGAAAAGACCGAGATAGATAGATAGATAGAAATACTAATATAGATATGAACAGACTGAGATAGATAGATAGATAGATAGAAATACTAAGATAGATTTGAACAAACTGAGATAGATAGATAGATAGATAGATAGATAGATGGATAGAAATACTGAGATAGATGTGAACAGACTGAGATAGATAGATAGATAGATATGAATAGACTGAAATAGATATGAATATACTGAGATAGATATATATGAACATTCTGAGATCAATAGATATGAACAGACTGAGATAGATAGATAGATAGATAGATATGAATAGACTGAAATAGATATGAATATACTGAGATAGATATATATGAACATTCTGAGATCAATAGATATGAACAGACTGAGATAGATAGATAGATAGATAGATAGATATGAATAGACTGAAATAGATATGAATATACTGAGATAGTGTTGTGGTAGGATCCACCTAATCTGCATAGGTGACTACCAACTATATAAATAATGGTTGGTACCGGAAGACGAGGAAGAGAGGAATCACGAGATCCAACTAGAGACTCTGATCGACTGCGACTAGTCAACACATTCTCCAGGAACGTCTTCCCAGAAATATACAGAAATACTATATGTACTTATTGTGTACACTTTCTTGTTATAATACATTCTGGTTCTAAGTACATTTTGTGTTGCATTATTATTCCATGCAATAGGCGAGATTCAACATTGTGTCAAGACTCAACAGATAGATATATATGAACATTCTGAGATCAATAGATATGAACAGACTGAGATAGATAGATAGATAGATAGTAATATCTGAGATATGAACAGACTGAAATAGATAATTATGAACAGACTTAGATAGATAGATAGATAGATAGATTAGACAGACAGACAGACAGACAGACAGATAGATATGAAACTATATACGCATTACCGCTTCTTGATAATAAAATATCTTGAATTCCGGAAGATGAATGACTTTATTGCTTGTATCAACGCAACCATTTGTTCTCTCGTCGTTGATCGGCGCCCCTCGTAAGTATTCGTAAAATGTCAAAATATCCAGCAATAAATATTTATAAACCTGGCTGAGTAATGAGGACAGATGCGGACAGACTCCGATTTCTCTACCGCGTTCTATAGACTGGTTGTACAATTTGCAAATACTACTTCATAATCCCAACAGGTCTCACTTCTGTAAAAGAAAATAATGAATTACTGGATATTATTCACAATCTGTACCCCGAGGAGAAGAGAGGCACTTAACTGCTGCGAATATATGTATTTACATAAATTTATCGCCAAGGCGATATTACTGCGAGCAGGGCCGTCGCGTACTGCCTTCTAACCAAGCCACGTTGGCGGCCCGGGCATTGTTTTAGGACCTTTGCTATCTTATCGGCATTTGCTTTTTTTTTCTGTCGACATTTATATACGTTACATATTAAACTAACCAAAACAGACTATTAAGGGATTGACTTTTAAAGGTTTTGACGCCAGAATGACGTCGAAATACGGGAAGACTTTATTCTCTCTTCATTAGTCTGCTTTTTTGGTTTGATATGTAATATGTTTTCGCTTTCTTTAGTTTAATATGTAATATGGTTCGTATTGCTTAGTTTTGTTGGGATTGCTCTGAATTTAGTGTGAAATCAGAAGGGTTTTTGCTTTGTCATAATAAACGTGAAAACATGTTCTTCATATTAATCGCAACAATTTTAGCGTAGACATACACATTGAATAAATCTCAAAGGCAATATTGAACAAAGAAACAAAGGTAGTCGGGAATTCAATTAGAAACAAACACTGAACATTTATATACAAATAAATTATAATACAATTTGGAAAAAGTGTTGTTGCAGTTGAATATTTGATTGTTTGAAGAAAAGTTGAATTAAGTATTTTATGAACTCAAAGTTCAGGAATGTTCCTTTGTTTAGCAAAAGTGTTCACATAAAAATTTAAGGAACATTTATCGAGAGATGAATTTTAAAGTAATGTAGTTGCGAGATTTTTTTGCTGAATTTTGTATGTTCTTGTTTTGGCAGAGTTATTCACCTTGGACTGTATTTTTTTTATATTAATGCTTAAGTAGCAGTTTCTGTTTAGTAGTGTAGATTACACTTGTTTTAGAAATGTACAAAGATTTCAAAGAGAGAGAGAAAGAGGTTGAAGGTTGAGTCAGGTGTTGACGCGCGAAAAAGTCCTTTAAGTCAAGATGTAGACACGCGTGGACCTCTGTAGAAATCTCTCTGAGGGTGAATTGTTGAGTGCTGAATTGGACTGAGATTCGTCGTTTTATTAACTCTGAGAAGTTAGGACCGGCTCCCAGGGCTTTGGCGGCAAAAACATCCTGGGGGCGTCTCGACCAATAATAAGCCGAGTTTCGCAGTGTGTGGTGTTGATTGGTCGAAACTAGCTCTTATGGAATAGTCCACCATTAAAAAGGGTGAGTGGAAAAATACGGACGATTCTACAGTTTAATATGTAATAGGTTTTTGCTTTCTTTAGTTTAATACGTAATATCCTTCGTATTGCTTAGTTTAAGATGTAATATGTTTTCGCTTTCTTTAGTTTAATATGTAATATGTAATATACTTTGTATTGCTTAGTTTAATATGTAATATGGTTCGGTACAATCCATGAATTGAAATTGTTCTTGTTAATTCTTGAAAAAACTATATAAAATACATTATTGTTTTTTTTTATCTATATTGTTGAATGTGGTAAAATAAATTTATCGTTTTAACAATAAAAATCTCAAGTTGATAAGAATTACCGCATAATATACGTTAAATTAGAAAGGAATATTCTATGAAAACATGTCTCGAATTTGTATTTAGATACCTTGTATTTATTTTCAATTTTTCTGGTTGAATTGTTCACCTATATTGCATAGGATCCATTATTGCGCATAATTAAATTACAATAAAATTGTATTTTATATAGATAATATCTTATGAAAATTGATATATATGTAGTAGAGTTGTGTTGAGTTTGGGGTGGGGGTGAAATAAGCCAAGAAATTCTAACCGAGCCATTATTAAGAGGCCACGATGTCTTGCCTGCCTGGTCAGAGTAGCCATTTGCAATTTTGGTAAAGCTTTTAAAACTATCGCTAATTTTCATGCGTGGTCAAAAACCTGAATAAAAGGCATGATCTATTATGAAATGTCTCTAGTTATGGTCCTTACCAGATGGAAACTGTGGTTGCGTTTGCTTCCTTTTTTATGGAAGAGCGCATATTCCTGGTGAACCGGAAGTTATCCGAGATTGGACCATAAATTGCCAAGAGGAGTCACACTGTGTGGTCGGTAGGATAGAAAAAAACTGTAGCTAACGGAAGGTACACAAGTCGATACCCGATCAGTATCGGATGGGTCACCGTGGATAGGGGGTATGACGTTGAAAGACCCGAAAGCCCTAATGAACCTCGGCTAGAAACATCACTGATGATATCTACTAAAGCATCCAATAGATGTAATTTACGGAATGTATTTAGATACAATGTATTTATTTTCAATTTTCTAGTTGAATTGTTCACCTATATTGTATATGATCAATTATTGCACATCATTAGGTTACAATAAAATTCGTATTTTATACATGAAAATTGATATATATTAAAATGGGAAGTCCTAAATCATAGATATGCAGGGGGCCTACAAGATCCATGCACCAGCTTTGAATGCAGTTACCTAATAAATAGATTTTTAAAAGCCGGACACATCAGGTGTTGTCAAAGTCACACCCTGTATAAAGTACTTCAATGACCCCCTGCTTGATATCACAATATTTTTACGACAAAATGCGCAGTCAAAAAACAATGGGCATGTGTGAAATTAAAAATATAAAATGGAGACAAATTACTCATCTCACCCTATATATAAATATAGGATAGAAAAAAACAAATGTTGATAGTGAGGGTCACAAAGAAATACCTGGGGCCCCCAATCAGAACTGTTTCATGCTAGACATGTTTTCTTAATGGGGCCTACAAGACCTTGCACCAGCCCTGAAAGCAGTTACATAATAAATAGATTTTTAAAAAACCAGGTACATCAGTTGTTATCAAAGACACACCCTGTATTTATCACTTCAGTGGGCTCCTGCTTGATATCACAACATTTTTACGACAAAATCTATTCAAAGAAAACTTGCCTGGTTGGTAAGTGGTTTTCCTCCCGCCTCGGAAAACCGGGTCAGATTTTTTGGGCCAAAGTTAGAAACACTGTAATGGCGAATCCTTCCTTTTGCAACCTGTCGTTTCAGTTCTTCAACTGTTGCCGTGTAATCACTTATCATGGTTAGCCAGTGAATCTGAAAGAAACAAAATTAAATCAAAAATATTATTTGGAAAAGCAAATCTAAATCTTGTGCCCCAGCTTAACTTTTTGAAACTGGTTTTACAAAAAAAAGAGAATTTTGATAAACAAAGAACAAATTAACATGTGGATATAAAATGGGGGATCAATTTTATATTACAGTGAACATATAAACTGATCCCTCAATTTATCGTCATAATAGTTTCTATCCATTTCTATTCCTGAGAATGTAAATAAATCTAAAAGACATGCCTGTGTAGCTAATCAGTATTTCATTGGTTGACTGATTCGTCTTCTATGGCTTATCAACAAACAAGAAATTATAATGTGGATATAAAGTGGGGGATCAATTCGATATTACAATCAATATATAAACTGATCCCTCACTTTGTGGCCACGGTAGTTTCTACACATTTATATTCCAGAGACTGTAAATGAATTTGCTAATCAGTATTTCAATGATTGATTGATTCGTTTTCTACAGCTTATCAAAGAACAAGAAATTATATTTGTGGATATAAAGTGGGGGATCAATTCTATATTCACTGTTTGACAGGAATGATTGTATTAGGTCAAACAATCGACCTGTAATACCATAACCCTGAAGCTTGCGAAGAAAGCCGGCATGCCAAACGCAATCAAACACTTTGGAGATGTTTAGGGCCAGGGCACGAGCTTCACCGTTATTATGAAGAGCTTGGTAGACAAATTCAGTGATGGCCGTAAGCACATCTGCTGGAGATCGGGCAAAGCGGAAACCATATTGCTTGTCTGAGAGCAGATCATGGGATGTTGAGTTGATTAACCACTTCGGTGTTGATAAGGGCTTCGAAGACTTTGCTGAAGAAGGGTAGGAGACTGATAGGATGGTAATTAGAAGGGTCGGAGGGGTCGCCAGAGTTCTAAAAGACAGGAACAATGGATGCGAACTTCCAGCAGTCAGGAAAACAAGACTCCTTGAGGCAGTAGTTGTATCATTTAGAGAGAGCGGGCGCCAATTCAGGCGCGCATTTCTTCAGGACAATGTCTGGTATCCCATCTCCACCACTAGCCTTGTGGGGGTCTAAATTAGAGATAATGCCCAATACCAATGACGGGTATAAGTGTAACCCGCTCAAAAGGGCCTCGGTTCTGAGAGGGAAATCGGGTATGGATACACCGGAAGAGTCAAGCGTTGAATTGGAACAAAATTTCCGAGCAAAGCATTCAGTTTTATTTTTATTTATTAATTGATATTTTTTTTGTCTGCATATGAGAAAATATTCCGGGCAACGCCAGGCCAAACTGCACACCTGGAGCCCATCAAAGACACCGGGCCATACCGACGGCTAAAACTGCTGCAGTTACACC